>CM019746.1:13310301-13434790 GCA_009761775.1 Ficus carica
GCCTTCAAACTCGATATGGTCATTATGAGTTTGTGGTCATGCCATTTGGGTTGACCAATGCCCCTGCTGCTTTCATGGACCTGATGAATAGAGTGTTTAAGGAGTTTCTGGATAAGTTTGTGATAGTGTTTATCGATGACATTCTCATTTATTCAAAGACTCGAGACCAACATGAGAAGCATATAAGGACAGTTTTGCAGACATTGAAACAGCACCAGTTGTATGCCAAATTCTCTAAGTGCGAGTTTTGGTTGGTCGTGTGGCATTCCTTGGTCATGTGATTTCTAAGATGGCGTAATGGTGGATCGAAGGTTGAGGCCGTTAGTAATTGGAAGAGACCAACCAACGCAAGTGAGATCAGAAGTTTCCTTGGTTTAGCGGTATTACAGGAAATTTGTAGCTGATTTCTCAAAACTTGCTATGCCGCTTACGACACTTACCGAAAAGGAAAGAAGTTCGAATGGACAGAGGACTGCGAAAAGAGCTTTCAAGAGCTGAAGAGACGACTCACAAGTGCCCAATCTTGACGATTCCGGATGGGGATGAAGGGTTCGTAATTTACAGTGATGCTTCTAAAATGGGACTTGGTGCAGTCTTGATGCAGAATGGGAAGGTAATTGCCTATGCTTCAAGGCAATTGAAGGACTATGAGAAGAACTATCCCACCCATGACCTAGAGTTGGCTGCGTTGTTTTTGCATTGAAAATATGGAGGCATTATTTGTATGGAGTCCGATGTCAAATATTCACCGATCACCAAAGTTTGAAGTACTTCTTCACGCAGAAGGATTTGAATATGAGGCAAAGGAGGTGGCTTGAGCTAGTAAAGGATTACGACTGTGAAATCCTATACCACCCGGGGAAGGCAAATAGGGTAGCTGATGCATTGAGTCGGAAGACCCAGCCACGTTAATGTCCTTGAATGCGATGTCCAAGCCCCTTCAAAAGGAGATTTTTGATTTTGGGTTGGAATTAATTGGGCAACTTTCTGCAATGACCTTGTCTCCAACTATTTTAGATGACATTCGGAGCAAACAAGACCTTGATCCAAGCCTTGTGAGAATTAAAAAGGAAATGCTCGAAGGGAAGTGTGAAGGATTTAGTGTGTCTGATGATGGAGTGCTGAAGCTTAAGGACGGTTATGTGTTCCTAAGACGAAGTTGAGAAAAAGATTCTTGAAGAGGGCACAACAACCCGTATATGCTTCATCCTGGTGCAACCAAAATGTACATGGATCTTAAGAATAGTTTCTGGTGGTTCGGAATGAAGAAGGATGTAGCACACTATGTGAAGCATTGTTTGACGTGCCAACAAGTTAAGGCTGAGCACCAAAGCCAGGAGGGGTGCTCCATCAATTCAGATACCGGAATGGAAATGGGAAGACATTGATGGACTTTATTACTGGACTGCCAAGGACTACGAATGGATATGATGCTATATGGGTGGTCATTGACAGATTGACCAAGTCAGCACATTTTCTTCCTATACGATTGACTCTCTATGGAACAGTTGGCAGAATTATATGTGAAGGAGTGTGAGGCTTCATGGTGTTCCCAGATCTATTATTTCGGATCGGATAGTAGGTTCACCCCATTTTGGAAGAGCGTTCAAGCGGCTATGGGTACGAAGTTGAAATTTAGCACGGCTTTTCATCCGCAAACAGACGGTCAGACGGAGAGGACTAATCAACACTTGAGGATATGCTTCGAGCTTGTGCCTTGGACTTCAAAGGGAGTTGGTGTAAGTTTTTACCGTTGCTGAGTTCGCTTATAACAATAGTTATCGAGATTGGGATGGCTCCCTATGAGGCACTTTACGGAAGACGTTGTAGGTCCCCAATTTATTGGCATGAGGCTGGGGAGAAGAAGCTAGCGGAGTCGGAACTTAAGGAGAAAACTGACTTCTTCAATAAGACGACGAGCATTGAAGTGATTCAGCAGCGGATTACCACAGCTCAAAGTAGGCAGAAAAGCTATGTGGATGTGCATCGAAGGCCTTAGAGTTTGAGGTTGGAGACTTGGTGTTTATCAAGGTCCCCCGATGAAGGGTGATGCGATTTGGGAAGAAAGGCAAGCTTAGTCCCAGGTATGTGGGACCATTTATGGTGATTGAGCGTATCGGCAATGTGGCTTACAAGTTAGATTTACCGCAGGAGATGACATCCATCCACAATGTATTTCATGTCTCGATGTTGAAGAAGTATGTACCGGATCCATCTCACGTCATCCAACCACAATCGATTCAGATTCAAGAGGATATAAGTTACGAAGAGAAACCAGTTGAGTTCTTGATCGAAAGACGAAGACCTTGAAAACAAAGAGATTCCCTTAGTAAAAGTTCTTTGGTAATCACAAGATAGAGGAAGCTACTTGGGAGCGAGAAGATGCTATGAGAACGAATTATCCGGAATTTCTAAGTTTGAGGATGAAACTTTTATAAGGTAAGAGGGATTGTAACGCCCCAAATGCTATCTAACTTTAAGTTAGGAAATAACATTAGAATTAATATGGTAATGTGATGAGATAGCAACTTCTTAATGCTAATGTGATGTTAAGTTATTTTTCACAGTGACGCGACGAGACTCGATGTGCTAGAACAAAGTTCATGCCAAATTGATGATTTTTTTTATTTTTTATGATGACTTGATAATTTTGTGTGATGGCTTAAATATATATATAATTTATGGTATGTAGTTTTGTGATGATGTTATATAAAAAAAAAAAAAAAAAGGGAAAGTATGTTATCCGAAAAAGACATATTTTATATGATGTTAATTTCCAACTCAATTATGAATATTTAAATGTCAAAAAATTATTCTAATTTATATAAACTTATAGAGCTTTTCATAAGCTTTCCAACGCCTACTCATTTGTGCAAATCCGATATTATAGTAAGAAGTTATGACCAGTATACTATCCGGATACCTGCTAGTAACCAACCAGTTTACCATGTGCGATTTTAGGTGCGAAAATTCTAAAGTTAACCTAGTTGTTTCCTTTTCCTCCCACACATTTTCACACCCTAATGACAGCCATTCCACAACTTAAGAGACAATTAAACCAAAGGATTTAATCCCAATTAATTCCAAAATTTATTTGGGATTAAATTACTCACAAATTAGTTTATAATTTTCAAAGTTTCTCTTTTTACATCTCTCTCTCTCCCTCACTTCCCTAGCCTCCCTTTCTCTTCTTTTCCATTCTTTTGTCTGCTCTCTGCTCCTCTCTCACGCACAAACAGAAGGAAAAAAAAAAAAAAAGAATCCGCCAAACCTCCAAATTCTTCCAAGCCGAAAATCAATGGATTTCAAGTCAAGCACCCGAGACCTCAATCACGCGTTACCATCGAAAAATTTGAAAAGGGTAAGTAAGGCGTTTATGTAAGTACACTCTCACCTGTAACATGAATTAAAGATTTGAGAAGTATATGTTTGATGTTGATGATGTTATGATGCTTAAATAAAACTTCTCCTATGATGACGTTTTGATGAAAAGTATATATATGGTATGTATGTATTTTATGTTTTAAAATGGCGTTGTACACCCTTGATGATGATGATGATGATGTTGTTGTCTGGTGAGCGGACTTTTGTCACCGTTGGTTTGGGATTTGCTACCCCAACCCTTCCGTGACTAGCGCGCTATGATGGTATAACGCCGGGCCCAATATATGACGGTTTTAAAAGTTAAAAGTTTTTAAATGATGTTTATATTTATGATGATAAAAGAAAAATGTTTATTTACATTTTTGAGATTTAAGTGTCTTACTAAGCCCTTCTTATATAAGTTAATTCATGTTGCAGATAAAGGAAATGGTAAGATATAGTGTTCGAGGCTTGGAGCGATGCGGATGATATGTGATAGGAAAATGGGAGGAACGATCATGAGATGGATTTTTTTTTTATTTCAAATAAAGTTTTGAGACTTTAGTTTATAATTATTTGATATGGACATAAATTTTATTTAATGAATTGGCTTTTTAATATATATATATATATATATATTAATTATGAAGTTTAATTTTGATATAGTTTAAAAAAATTTAGAGTTTTTCTAAAAGTATCTAAGTAAAGTTTTCCGTTATGTAAAGATTTTTATTTTAAGCATAATTTTTCGTAATTTTTAAAAGATGAATGATTAAATAAGAAGTCAACTGTAACGGTTCGTGAGGGGTCGTTACACCCTCGAGCTTTGAAACATTAGAAAAATTTCCTTTATGTTTGTTTTGTTAACGGAATTCTCATGTGTCACACAAAAGTCAAAATTAACATGGTAATTTTGTAAAAACACAAATTAAATTTTAAAAAAATTCTCTTGTAAAATTAAAAATATCTTTTGAGTTGAAAAAAAAAAAAAAAGATGCCTTAAAAATTGTTGGGGGACCACAGGAAATAATGCCTACAAATTATAGTGTATGAACAGCTACCAAGACCAAGTCATTCAAAAGTGGACTAGTACACATGAATGGTCGTAGAAATTTGTAATATACATTAGCATTTGCATTAAATAAAAAATAAAAAGGAAAAAGGAAAAGGACAATAACAGAGACAAGAGCCAAAAAAAAAAAAAAAACACAATACAAATGAAAGAAAAACGACAAAAATATGAGCTTTCCTGGAAGTATAATGCAAATGCTACGAAGAAAAGCACGTTGACTTCACAATACAAAAAACTAGTTCTCTAAGCTCTTTGATACTAGAACCTCTCTCAAAACCCTTGTGCTTCTCCTACTGTTGTGATCAAAATTAGACCTCTTTAATTCCTTTCTTTCATCTTCCAATTTCCCTTTTTCTCTTAACCAACATGCTCTTGAACTATTTGGTGGAGCTTTTCTCTCTCTCTGTTCCATCTCTGTTCGACAACTTGGCTTCTTCTGAGGTCCCGGACTCTTCCGCAAAAAGAACTCGACCCGGTGCTGCTCAAGAACCTGGAGATTCTGTTGATTTCAGCTGAAGCAGTTCTTGATGATGCAGAGGGCAAGCAACTCGGCAATCCATACGTAAGGAAGTGGCTTCTTCAACTCAAAGAAGTGATTTACAAGACAGAGGACTTGATGGTTGAGATCTATGATGAATGTTTGCCAACCGACATGGTGGGCGAATCTTCAAGCAGACCGAGCAAGGTAAGGAGGCTTGACTTATCTTTCTTACCTGCCTTCAGTAAGACTGCTGGTGAAAAAGAGATAGAGCCAAAGATACAGGCGATTATTGATACTTTGAAATTGCTTCTTGAACAAAAAAACCACCTGGTTTAGAAAGAAGTACTCATAATGGATCGTACAATTCTCAAAGATTACTCGCAACTTCTATAGTTTGAAGAGTCGGAGGTCTACGGCAGAGAAGATGACAAAGAGAAGATCATTGATTTGTTGCTATCGAATGATGACAGCGGCAGTAAGATACAGGTGATTCCCATCGTCGGGATGGGTGGGATTGGCAAAACTACACTTGCCGGACTCGTTTACAATAATGATCGAGTCAGTAAGTCTTTCGATGTCAAAGCATGGGTTACTGTATCAGATTATTTTGATACTTTGAAGCTTACAAAAACGATTCTTCAGAACGTGGTGGGGTCCCAAGCACAGGATAACAAGGACTTGAATCAATTGCAAGAAGCATTAAAGAAAGCTCTGAACGGACGAAAGTTTTTCTTTGTTCTTGATGATGTTTGGAACAAGAAATACAAGTTATGGTGCGACTTTATGCGCGCTTTTGAAACTGGAGCACGTGGAAGTAAGCTCATCGTGACAACACGGGATGAGAAAATTGCATCAATGGTGGCGCCTAATGTTCGACCTCATCAACTGGGGGCAATGTCTGACAAAGAGTGCCGGAAGTTGTTAGCAAAACATGTTTTCTGTAACGGGCCCTCAAGTGCATACCCAAATATGGAAGTAATTTCTAGAAAAATCGTTGAAAGATGCAAAGGTCTCCCTTTAGCTGTGATATCTCTAGCTGGTCTTTTACGTGCCCAACCAAATCCGAAGGAATGGGAAAGGATATTGCATGCTGACATTTGGGAGATGCAAAACAACGATGATGTCGAAATTCTTCCATCTTTGTGGTTGAGCTATCATTAACTTCCCCTCACTTAAAGCGTTGTTTTGCCTATTGTTCATTATTTCCTCACGATTATAAATTTAGGAAAGAAGAGCTAATCCTGCTATGGAGGGCAGAAAATCTCTTGGCAATCCAGAAAGGACAAAGACCAGAAGAAGTTGGAGAGAACTACTTTAATGATCTGGTAGCAAGGTCATTGTTTCAAGAAGCAGGGCTTTCCACTTATTTTATGCATGATTTAAGTTATGTTATGCATGATTTGGTGAGTGACTTGGCAAAATTTGTATCAGCAGAATTTTGTCTCGGTTGGGATGATTACAACTCAAATACATCCAAAAGCAAAGCTCGTCACTTGTTTCTGACTGAGAGAATAGTTGACTCCAAGGCTCTATCTCAAGCAAAGTATTTGCGTACTTTACTAGCTCCCTATTCGGGAATGAAGTCATCCTTGTTGTCTGTAGCTCAAAGCTTAAGGGTTCTCTCTCTACGAGGGTATCCTTGCCCGGATTTGCCTGATTCAATTGGGGATTTGAAACATCTAAGATATTTGAATTTGTCCTCAAGCCAAGTTGAAAGTCTACCTGATACAGTGTGTAATTTGCACAACTTGCAAATACTACTGTTGTCATGGTGTGATCGGCTTAATCGACTGCCAAACAAGATAGGAAGCCTGATCAACTTGCAGCATCTCGATGTTACAGGGACACCTTTGGTGGATATGCCAAAAGAGCTGCATAAGTTGAAAAGTCTGCAGTTCTTGCCTAAATTTGTTGTGGGTAAAAATAATGGGTCTAGCATTAACCAATTACAAGAGCTTCTTCATCTACACGGAAGAATTTGGATTTCAGGACTTGAGAATATTGTTGGTGTGGGGGATATTGCAGAGACTATTTTGATGGATTTGAAGTTTGTCACAAAGTTGATTTTGGAATGGAATGGTCGGAGTGAGAATAGTGATTTAGAACTGGAGAGAGTAGCACTTGAGAGGCTACTACCTCACACTGATTTGAGAATTTTAAAAATCCAAGGTTACAGAGGTACAAGATTTGTTGATTGGCTAGGAGACAGTTCGTTTTCTAATGTTACAAGCATCAGACTAGAAGGTTGCAGACGTTGTCGCTTATTGCCTCCACTTGGGCAGCTACCATCTCTCGAGAAACTCAAAATCAGTGAATTTGATGAGTTGGAAAGAATAGGTGATGAGTTTTTTTCTAGTAGGACCTCTTCCACGATTGTGCCATTCAGATCCTTGAAAGAATTGGATATTGGAAGTATGATGAGTTGGAAAGAGTGGTCATTAACTAGAGCTTATGGAGAAGCAGGTGTTCTTCCATCCTTGACATGTCTTCGAATCAGTTGTTGCAAACAACTTGTGAGTTTGCTACCTGGGGTGCCACAACAACAGACACATACCCCATTTCCATCTTTTGAGACTATTTATGTCTCAAATTGTCCCAATGCTGGAGACATTTTTAGAATGGGGATCCTTCCCAAGATTACAAGTTATCAGCATCACGTTTTGTGAAAAGCTATTTGCATTCCGCAGGAACTGGGATCTGCAGAGATTCACTTCTCTCACATCATTGGAACTTGGGGAGTGTGATGATTCTTTGGTGGGTTCATTTCCAGAGGAGGGCCTACTTCCAACCACGCTCACTTCTCTCTTCATCAATGAATTTGATTATCTTAAATCGCTGAATGGTAGGAGCCTTCAACAACTCACCTCTCTTGAACGCTTGTCTATTTTCGGATGCAAAGAGCTTCGGTGCTTGCCAGAAGAGAGGCTACCCCCTTCACTTTCTTTCTACGTATCCATGATTGTCCTTTCTTGGAAAGACGGTGCTATAGAGAGATTGGGGAAGATTGGCAAAAGATCGATCACATATCTTGCGTGGAAATTAGAGGTGAGTAGATTATGTTATAATCTTTTTCACAAAGACATCATTCCATGCCCCCTTTACTAATTTATCACCGATCAAAAAAAAAAAAAAAAAAAATCCAAGTTAAAGCCGGCTCTTTTTTTATTTATTTCATTCTTTTTCTCTTAACTTTTCTTTCGTTCCTACTATATTGTTTGAGCAATTGACTTGATTTTTCAGAAACATTTTAACGAAACTTTACTTTCGATTTGGGAGTTTCATTTTTTCTTTTCGCAGTTGTGTTTGTTTAATGTATTAGTTTAGTGAAAGCTCAATAGAACAACATTACTGTCCCATTATTCTCTTTTGTTTCGACCCACCTTTTTTATTCTCCTTTGACGGGTTTCCTATTAAGACTTTAAGCTTCTACCTGGTACGAATAATAAGATAAAGAACTATATTAATCTTTAGCTTCTACCTGGTAAGAATAAATAAGATAAAGAACAAGGGACAAAAAGCTTTTGCGGACATCTTGACGAGTCTTTATCGAGCCATGCTACTAGACATAATCAATAAGAACAGGTAAGAATGTCTAAAACGTTGTTTCAGTCATCTTTAATTGTATAAATTTTAGGTTAAAAAGACGGGTGGGGTACTATTGAAGGTGATCAGAAAACTGCAACACATTTTCATTTGTTGTTATTGCAGAGGCAAAGAGATGGGACAAGTAAGAAGAGGAAAGCTGCGGAAAAGGCGGTTCCAAAAGCAAGAATGAGGTGAGTTAGGCTACACAAAATACTGTTCTTTTTTCCTTCTCTCTCTCTTTGATATACGTACTATTAATCTTTAGCTTTAAATGAAATGCAGACCGATTTAGCTTCAAAGATGCACGACGTAGTTGTGTACTTAAAGCTTCAATGCTTGCACCTTTGTTCGACTCGAGGTTTGTTTAAATTGGAGTAATTGGAGTTGTTCGGTGATCAGTGACGAGACAGCAATTTGGTCTGAGGGGCTAAGATCAACTGCATCCATGTCGATGGTGTTATGGAAATCATCTGGTGCTCAGATTTTGTGCGCTGATTTTGTTTCTGATACACTCCAATGTGATTGGAATATCGTATGGGGTTACTTGTATGAACTTTGTAATCTAGGAGAAATTAGGTAATATTCTATGAATTGCAAATTAAATTACAGTTTTTTCCTCGGATTCATTGTAATTTGGTTAAGGGAGTATTCAAGAGGGTGTATTGGGATCAAGGGAGTAGAGAGAGAACTTGTAGAAAAGATCTTCTAGGATTGTTAGAAATGCTATGATTGTGTTATTGAAAATCACTAAATAAGATCAGACTCTGTACGCAGAGTCTCGGGGACGTAGGCATCATTTGGCAAACTTTTGTTGTTCTTGGATATGTTTGTGGTGTTTGTTTGTCGTAAGTGGTTATTGTCCTATGAACAGGTGATTCATGAGAAATAATGTTGTGTTAGACTCCTCCAGTGCTGTTGTTTTAAACGATGTCAAGTTAGTAGAAACTAATCATATATAAGTCTTCCCCCCCCCCCCCCCCCCCCCCCCCCTTTTTTTTTCCTCTTATCTTTTTTTTTTTTTTTTTTCTGGCAAATTAGAATCAGATTGTTAATTTGTTTGTCAAGAGGATCAGTGTTTTTCCAAAATCCATTCAATGAACAGGGGACATAAATAGCTTGTTGTTTGGAGAGCTTTTATTGAGCATAACACTGAAGATTCAATTTTGAAAAATAGTATACGTGTTATATTACATATAAGTGGGAGACAAAGAAAACGTGGAAATAAACTTGGTCCAAAGAGGCATGGTTATGAACGAAGTAGAATTGTGTTCGGCAGAAAACACGGGAAGAATAAAGCATGAAGATTCTATATCTATATCTTTGTATATCTATTATATATATATATATATATATTTTTTTTAATAAACTTTCATCCTTGTCTTACGGCATGTCACGTGACGGGTCCTAAGTCCACAACATGACAACTTTAATTAAAATTATTTAAATTTAAAAAACTTAAAAAATTAAAAAAAAAACTATAATTTTTTTTTTAAAAATTTTGCTTTGACAACTAACATATATATATATATATATATATATATAAGCTCAACCTTCTCACTGTTTAATCGGTTTCCAACCAAAATGCTTGTTTTTGTTTTTTTTAGGCTTTTTAACCTACTTGTTATACGTTTCATTCTTGTCTTTTTGTTTTTCATTTTTTCATTTTTCCTTACTGTTTGTCTTATATTTTTTCCTTCCTTAAAATTTGTATTTTTTTACTCTAAAAAGGAATTTTAGTTTTATATGAGATCATCAAAAAAAAAAAAAAAAAAAAAATCGTTTGATCATTGACTTCAATTGAAATAATTTTTCTCAAATATATATTTTTTAAATATTTGCTTGAAATTTTTGTACACATGACGTTCTTGTCTTTTTTATTTATTTTTCTTTTTTCCTTGGTCTTTGTCTTTTCTTCTTTCTTCCCAAAAGTTTATGTTTTTAAATGTGTTCAACAAAAAAAATCAATTTTCATTTACGACAATAGACAAACGTGCCAACAAATATTAGTTTGAAAGTCCAACACGAATTATAAGAAGCCCCGAAACATATTAAATATCCAACACGTAGTGATAATAAATGGGTTATAAAGAGTGCATTTGTAAAGGTTCAAACTCAGGATCTCCTGCTTAAATATCATGTTGGTTTACCAATTCTCCCAAAAACTTAAGTTGTTAAGAGGTGGCTCAACAATAGTTTTTATATTTCTACAACTTCTATTAAATTTTAATTTTTTTTTTCAAAGATATTATCCTTTATAAATCTTTTTGAAACTATTAAAGATATTGTTTTTTCAAATGTTGTATTCACAAATACTTTTTATCTCCTAATTTCCGTAATGAAAATTATGTGTCTTTATTTAAATATCTTTTTCCTTTTTATGTTATACATACATTCTATCTTTATACATAAGTAGTGTTGATCACACTTCTTGAGTTACGACCAAAATGCTAAAACAGTTGTTTTGATCCTAACTTTTGTTTTTGTCTTTTTAATATCTTTTCGAAGTACCATTTCTATCATTTACCCTTACTAAAATCTTTTTATATTCAATGAGTACATACTGAAGTTTTTTCCCAGTAATACTCTAAACTATATTTATATCAAAAGTTGTCCTCTAAATATTATTTTGTCAAAAAGTGGTTGTTTATAAGTATTCATTTTTATTTGCCTTATGGGAACTTTGACCACATAAGGTCGGTTCTAGGTGGTTTTCAGTGTCTCCACAATCCAACGGTTTGAACCATGATAGTCTACCGGGTGACATCTGTGTTTTCGGTCCATTGGGCTCGATAACATGGCAATTGAACACAAATAATCAACAATTTATTGGTAATAAGTAATATCTAAACTAAAGGTTTCATGGGTTGAATTTAGGGGTGGCAATACATGTATAAAAAAAATCAATTCACAGTCTAATTGAAATTTGGATTTTGAAAATCTGAATTCAGTTTAATCTTATCAATCGAATTAGACTAACAGATTTATAAATCAGACGAATACCTTTAATCTAAACTAAAAGCTTACAGATTCATCTACTACTCTCTATAGTTGTGAATTGAGACATCATGGCTTATGAGCTCGCTGAGAAGGATGTTGTTGTTAACATGAAAGGTAATCAATACGATCGGTCCTTATATTGTTACGTTTGTACCATTTAGGTCCCCCCCCCCCCCCCCCTCCCCTATCTTTTTTTTTTTTTTGGTTGAAAAATGACCTAAACTCTTTAGAAAGGGTACAAAAAGCTCATTTATTAGCAAAATAGTTTATTGCCATAAACAAATTAACTTAATTGCTTGATTGGTCCTAAACCATTACATTTGTGAAGTTCTCTCTCTATTGAAGTTGCTAAACTAACATTGAGAAAATAAAACAAAATTAAAAAAAAAAAAAGTTAAACATCACCCTATGTCTCTCTCTCTCTCCACACGTCTCCTTTTCTTTCTATGTCGATTTCCTTCTTTTAATCTTGACGAGTGAGAGAAACAGACAGAGAGGGACTTTTTATATTTTTAATTTCTTTTCTTTTTTTTTTTTAAGTTTTTTTTCGTTGTTTTATTTTCTTATGATTAGTGTAGTAAATTTATTAAACTGTTGCGGTTTCAACTAACAAAAGCGACCAAACTGTCGTAAACATAATAATTTAGATCAATTGAACAATTATATCAATTTGTTAACCGTCGTTGACGGATTCTGTCAAAAAAATAAAATACTTTTTTGTATCTTTTTAAGAGTTCAGAGATGAGGAACTAAAAAAATATAAACTAAATAATTTAGGGACCAATTGAACAACTTAACAATTTAAGGTTTTTCTATTTTGTTTTATTTCTCAACGTTAGTTTAATAGCTTCAATAAAAATTGAGGTTTAAGGCTTTTCTATTTTGTTTTATTTTCTCAACGTTAGTTTAAGGCTTTTCTATTTTGTTTTATTTTCTCAACGTTAGTTTAACAACTTCAATAAGAATTGAGGTTTGATTTTCTCAACGTTAGTTTAACAACTTCAATAAAATTGAGACCAAAACATCACAAATATAATAGTTTAGGACCTATTAAGCATTTAAGCCAATCTGTTTACGGCAATAAACAGTTCTGTTAATAAATGAGCCTTTGTTTTAATTAAACAGTCGGATTCCCCTTGTCCGTACCAGTTCTGAGTCATTTTTCAACCAAAAAAGGGGACCAAAATGGCACAAACGTAACAACATAAGGGTCGATAATCTCAAAAAGAAAGTGGTGCTGGTAGAATTCGAACTCCAATTATTTTTGTAAAGTTAAGTGTGAATTTACAGCTAGATTATATCAGCATCTATTTGAATTATTTTAACTTTACTTACATTTTTTTTTTAATTTATTTTCATTTTGAATATCTCCATCATTTTTCATCCTTGTCTCAACTTTCTTGGTTCTTCACCGACGTACTCCATTTAAAAAAAAAAAAAAAAAACTTTAATTCACCAGCGATATTCTGCCAAAACAAGCCGTTATTTCTACCTTCCAAAATAAGCCCTTTCCCTTTGCCCCAAAAACTATAGTCCAATTTTTCTTTAATCTCCTCTCTATCTCTTTCTCACACTTTGTCTTATTAGGTTTTCCATAATTAAGAAATTAAGTATTTACACAAAATAACCATTTTTATTTATCCCTTTTAAAATATAAACACTTTTTAATTTATTTGCAAAATTGAACAAAATTTGAATTTTAATCATTAATTGTTCCATGTTTACACTTTTGAATTAAGGAATAATAATTTTAGAAATTGTATTATTAATTTATTTTAAATATTAATTTCAAATTAATTAGTTATTTTAGACTACTTCTATGGGAGGAAATTTTTTCTCTTAAATATGTGATCATTTGATCCCCAGTTTTTTAATTTTGGCCGAGACGATCCTAAACTCTTAAACGTTGTTAATTACAGTCCTTCCTGTCCAAAACCGTTAAGTTTGTAACGAAAGAGGTCACATGACAGACATGTGACATAAATGTTAAAGGGTATTTTAGTAATCTAATATTAAATTATTAAATTATAATTTAAAAAAACATTTGATTATTGCAAAGAAAAAGAGTAACCCAGATATAGGGTTTATAAGGATGAACTACAGATTTGAGCATCGCCGCCGCCCCAGTCCGACTACGTAGGAGAAGGAGAAGGCGGCGATTGATGAAGGCAGTGAAGAGATCAGTGACGAGTTCGAGGGAATCCAGATCGCATAGCGAATCATACCGGTCGTGCTTTCTCATCTGCGCCGGTGAGATCAGATCTGAGCATCGTTGTCGCCCCAGTCCAACTACGCCGGAAAAGGAGAAGGCAAGCGATCGACGAAGGCGGCAAGGAGATCAATGACGAGTTTAAGGAATCCGGATCGCAAAGCGGACCATACTGGCCTTACGTTCTCATTCGCGCTAGTAAGATCAAGAGAAAGGAGAGAGAAGTGAAGATCTATAGCCAAGAGTGCCTGTTCGGTGCCTCTGACAATGGTGGCTGTGGCGGCTGAATTTGGGGTTTGAATCCCCCTATCAAATCCCCAAGCCGAATCTCTGTTGTGGGCTTATAAGGTTTCAGCTCTAATTTCATTGCAAAAAATGGGTATTTGACTGTGAATGTGATGAACCATGGATATTAGGTTGTGAATGTGATGAACCATGTGTATTTGGCTGTGAAAGGGATAAACCTAAGAAATTTGGGTGTCCGTCTGGTGGGATTTGGGGGCGTCGCTGTGCTCGGAGTCTGACAGCGTCGGCGACCTCCTACTAATGCTTTTGCCAGAGGTTGTCGCGAACAAGCTCCAGGTATCGCCGGAAAGGAGTTTGCATTTCTCAGCTTTTTTTGTTTTGTTTTTGTTTTTAATGTTATTGGTGTGATTTATTGTTTTCAACAAGGATATTTTTGTCTTTTAATGGTTATTGAGCTCATGTATTGGGTCACATGATCTCTTCCGTTAGAAGCTGAACAGTTTGGATGGAAATGACTATAATTGCCAACGTTTTAAGAGTTTAGGGTCATCTCAGCCAAAATTAAAAAAACAGGGACCAAATCGTCACCTTGTAAAGAGTTCAGGGACTATTTAGGGCCCGTTTGGTTCTCCATTTCCACTCAAGCTAAACTGTACTTTTTTCATCATGTTTTTTATCTTTTCTGAAAAAGTTTTTTGTCTTTTCTGAAAAATCAACAAAAATTACTATTCAAACTTAAAAATCTCAACTCAACTCAAACTGAACTTGTGCACCAAACAGGCCCTTAGGCCAATTAATTTATTTTAAAAGGAAACTTTTTTTTGTTTCCTTCATTAGTTTCATCTCTTATTTGTTTTAATATTATTATTATGTTTGAGGTTGTGATCATTACAATCTATTGACTTTGTCATTTCCTTCATTAGTTTCTCTTATCTTATCTTTTTTTTTTTTTTTCCCTTGGCAAGTAGAATCAGGATTTGTTAATTTGTTTGTTAAGAAGATCAGTGTTTTTCCAAAATCCAACTAAACAGAACAGGGGACATAAAATAGCTTGTTGTTTGGAGAGCTTTTATTGAGCATAACAACTGAAGATTCAATTTTGAAAAATAGTATACGTGTTATATTAGTTATAAGCAGGGGACAAAGAAAACGTAGAAATAAACTTGGTCCAAAAAAGGATGGTTATGAATGAAGTAGAATTGTGCTCGGCAGAAAACAAGGGAAGAACAAAGAATGAAGATTCTATATTTATATCTCTGTATATCTATTACCTATATATTTATATATATATATATATATATATATATTATAACTTTCGTCCTTACCTTGAAAACTTTAATTAAAAATATTTAAATTTAAAAAAAATTAAAAATTAAAAAAACTATATTTTTAAAATTTTTGTTTTGATTTTTTTTATTTATTCCGCATATCGTGCAATACAACTATCATATATATATATATATATATATATATATATATATATTGATAAAAGCTCAACTTGTCACTGTTTAATGGGTTTTCAACCAAAATGCTCGTTTTATTTTGATTTTTTTTTGTTTTTGTTTTTGTTTTTGTTTTTTACTTTTTGGCTTTTATACCTACTTGCTATACGTTTCAGTCCTGTCTTTTTGTTTTTCATTTTATCTCTTTTCCTTACTGTTTGTCTTTTATTTTTTCTTCCTTAAATTTTGTATTTTCTTACTCTAAAAAAGAGTTTTAGTTTTAAATGAGATCATAAAAAATAAAAATAAAAATCGTTTGATCATTGACTCCAATTGAAATAATGTTTCTCAAATATATATATACTTTAAATTTTTGCTTGAAATTTTTGTACACGTGCATTTTATGCTTGTAACACCCCAACTTTTAATTAATCATAAATTACTAAGCTGACGTTAGAAATTAACATTAAAGATGTGACGAAAATATGTTTAGTTATTTATGATGTTAGTTGAGTTATTTTTCACAGCTAAATGCGACGAGGACTTGATGTACGAGAACAAGTTCATGTCATTTAATGAAAAGTTTTATATAATATTATGTTTTAATATGATGATTTGATGAATAATGATATGATCATAATATGACATGTTTTAATGTTATAACGTATGTAATTAAGTATATAAGGAAAATTATAAGTTTTCCTTAATATTTCCTCTTTTTAACAAAAGACTTATTTTACATGATGCTAGTCTCCAACTCAATTATAAACCTTTAAATATCCAAAATTATTTATATAGTTTAGACAAACTTATAGAGCTTTTCATAAACTTTCCAACGCCTACTCATTTGTGCAAATCCGTTATCGGAGGAAGAAGTTATGACCAGTATACTCTCCAGATACCTGCTAGTCACCAACCAGTTTACAATGTGCGATTTTAGGTGCGAAAATTCTAGAAGTTGACCTAGCTTTTTCCTTTTCCTCCCACACGTTTTCACACCCTAATGACAGCCATTCCCTAACTATTAAGAGATAATTAGACCAAAAATTGAATCCCAATTAATTCCAAATCAATCTCCTTAATTTTATAAGTATGATGAGGCAACAAAATTATTTTCAACTCTCGCTCTCTCCATCTATCTAACACTATTCTCCTCTCTCTCTCTCTCTCCCTTTCATTCTCTCACGTTCAAGACACAAGAAAACTCCATTCAATAGCCATTAAACCTAACCTCTTAATCCCTTATTATTTCTCGATTCTTGGAACCAAAATAAAAGATTTGCCGAGGTATGATTTCTTCATTCTTTCATATGTGTTTTGGGATTTCATGAGGGAGGGATTGAGTAATTTTCTTGATGGTTGTATTATGTTGGTTGAAAGATGATAAGAGGGGAGGCATGAACGTGTATTTGAGGGAGGTTATATGATTTATTGATGATGTTTTATTATTAAGAATATGTTAGGTTTTTATTAGAAGAATGGTTTTGTTGGTTAGAGAATTTTAGTTAAATTTTTCATCACTTAATTCTTGATTTTGTTGGAGTGATGAATTAAGGATTCTATGGGTTACAAATATGCCTTAGGGCTTCATTTTGTATGTGTGAATCATGCAAGTTTTAATGATGATTTTATATTTTTGATGTATTTTTTTTATATATATAATTTGCATTTTACAATTTCTGGAATTTCCAGATTTTATGATCAGTTTTCCAAACTATATTTGAGGATGCAAACGGACTCCGTTTTTAACGAATTTAATATTTTGGAAAGCATTGGATGTCCACTTTTATTTAAAACCAGTTTTAGATCATTTGGAGGCCTGTGTGAATTTTATGATTTTTCAAAGAGACAAAAGTCCAGCTGCCAGTTTCTATAAAAATTTTAGTGATCATATTTCGAAACTATTTTGAGGGCACAAACGGTCTCCGTTTTTAATAAATTAAGCACCGTTAGAAAGATCCAGATGTCTACTTTCATTTAAAATTAGACTTAGATCATTTGTAGTCCTGTATGAATTATTATAAATTTTTGAAGAGACAGAGATCTAACTGTCAGTTTTTGTAAAGTTTTGTAATTTTGTGTAATTGTTGGATTTTGTATTTTGATCTTATTGAATGATGAAATATGCCTATTAGGCACTGTTACATTATGAGTGATGTGTTTGATGAATTATTAAGGACTTTTAGTAATTTATTTATATTTATTATTTATGGCATGAATGGTTCTAAAGACAAGCACTTGAGACCTCAATCGCGCGTCACCATCGAGAAAAATAAAAATGTTAAGTAAGGCGTTTATGTCAGTATACTCTCAATTGCAACATGAATTATAGAATCGAGAAGTATATGTTTGATGTTAATGATGATGTTATGATGTTTTTTTATATTTCTCTTATGATGACGTTTTGATGAAAATCATATATATGTATGTATATGTATTTTTATGTTTTAAAATGGCGTTGTATACCCTTAATGATGATGATGATGATGTTGTCACCTTTGGTTTGGGATTAGCTACTTCAATCCTTCCGTGACTAGCGCGCTATGACGGTACAACGCCGAGCCCAATATATGATGGGTTTGAAAGTTAAAAAGTTTTCAAAAATGTTTTCATTTCTGAGAATAATTTATGATGATGCCCAAAAAAAATTTTACATTTGCGAGATTTAAGTATCTCACTAAGCCTTTGCTTATATAAGTTAATTCATGTTGCAGATAAGGAAAAGATAAGATGTGGCAATGGAGAAGTTTGGAGCAAAAGCGGGATGATGTGTGATGGGAAAATGGGAGGAACAATCATGGGATGAATACTTTTAATTTCAAATAAAGTTTTGGAACTTTGGTTTATTCTTATTTAATTGAAGGATTAATATGAACTTTTTAAATTTTATTTCGTGATATGGTTTTTTTTTTTTTTAATTTATATTAATTATGAAAGTTATTTTAATAAGTTTAAAAAAAATTTGATAGTTTTCTAAAATTATCTAAGTAAAGTTTTTTCGATACGTCAAGATTTTTATTTCAAGTTTATTACCTTCCACACTTTATAAGAGATGAATGTTAAAAAGAGAAGTCAACTATGACGGTCCATGAGGGGTCATTACAATGTGTTACGTTCTTGTCTTTTTTAAAATTTTTTTCCTTCGTCTTTGTCTTTTTTCTTCTTTCTTCCCTAAAGTGCTATAAGGAGGTGAGTCAACAATAGATTTATATTTCAATACTCCATCTCACGTGCAGGCTAGACAATAGACAAACATGCATGCGAACAAATATTAATTTGAAAGTCCAACACAAATTATAAAAAACCCAAAACATATCAAAAGCCCAACACGTAATGACAATAAAGGGGAGAGTGCATTTATAGGAGTTCGAACTCAGGATCTCCTACTCTGATACTATGTTAGTTTATCAATTCTCCTAAAAGCTTAAGCTGTTAGGAGGTGAATAAATAATAGTTTATATTTCAACAACTCTTATTAAAATTTTAATATATATATTTTTTTTCAAATATATTATCCTTTATAAATCTTTTTGAAACTATTAAAGATATTGTTTTCTCAAATGTGGTATTCACAAATACTTTTTATCTTCCTAATTTTTGTAATGAAAATTTTGTGTCTTTATTTAAATATGTTTGTCCTTTTTATCTTATACATACATTCTATCTTTATACATAAGTAGTGTCGATCACACTTCTTGGGTTACGACCAAAATGCTAAAACACTCGTTTTGATCCTAACTATTGTTTTTGTCTTTTTAATATCTTTTCGAAATGCCATTTTCTATCATTTACCCTGATTAAAATCTATTTATATTCAATGAGTACCTACTTAAATTTTTTCGCAGTAATACTCTAAACTATATTTATATCAAAAGTTGTCCTCTAAATATTATTTTGTCAAAAAGTGGTCGTTTGTAAGTATTCATTTTTATTTGTCTTATGGGAACTTTGACCACATAAGGTCGGTTCCAGTCGGTTTTCAGTGCTCCATAATCCAACAGTTAAACCTTGACAGTCTATCGGGTGACAACTGTGTTTTCGGTCCATTTGGCTCGATAACATGGCAATTGAACACAAATAATCAACAATTTATTGGTAATAAGTAATATCTAAACTAAAGGTTTCATGGGTTGAATTACATGAATAAAAAAATCAATTCACAGTCTAATTTAAATTTGGATTTTGAAAATCTCAATCCAGTTTAATCTTATTAATCGGATTGGATTAAACAGATTTATAAATTGAACGAATACCTTTAATCTAAACTAAAAGCTTACAGATTCATCTACTACTCTTTGTTGTTGCGAATCGAGACATCATGGCTTATGAGCTCGCTGAAAAGGATGTTGTTGTTAACATGAAAGCTAATCAATATGATCAGATCAATATGATCAGTCCTCATATTGTTAAGTTTGTGCCATTTTGGACCCCTTTTTTTTTTTTTTTTTTGTTGAAAAATGACCTAAACTATTTAGAAAGGGTACAAAAAGTTCATTTATTACCAAAATAGTTTATTGTCGTAAATAGATTAGCTTAATTGCTTGATTGGTCCTAAATCATTACATTTGTGATCTTCTCTCTCTCTATTGAAGTTGCTAAACTAACATTGAGAAAATAAAAGAAAATAAAAAAAGATAAAATTTAAAAAAAAAAGTTAAAAAATCACCCTATATCTCTCTCTCCACGTCTCCTTTTCTCTCTATGTCAATTTCCTTCTTTTATATCTTGACGATTTCCTATATTTTCTTATGATTAGTGTTGTAAATTTATTAAACTGTTGCTGTTACAACTAACAAAAATGACCAAAATGTCATAAACATAATAATTTAGGATCAATCAAACAATTATACCAATCTGTTAACCGTCATTAACGGATTCCGTTAAAAAAAATAAAATATTTTTTGTACCATTTTAAGAGTTCAAAGATGAGGAACCAAAAAAATACAAACTTAATAATTTAGGGACCAATTGAACAACTTAATAACTTAAGGTTTTTCTATTTTGTTTTATTTTCTCAACTTTAGTTTTACAAACTTCAATAAAAATTGAGGTTTAAGGTTTTTCTTCTCTTTTTTTTTTTTTTTTTTTTTTTTTTTTTTTTTTTTTTTTTTCAACGTTACTTTAACAACTTCAATAAATATTGAGACCAAAACATCACAAATATAATAGTTTAGGACCCATGAAGCAATTAAGCCAATCTGTTTCTATTTTAAAGAGTAAATGCCCTAAATGGTCCATGAACTCTTTACAAGGTGATGATTTGATCCCTGTTTTTTTAATCTTGGCCGAAACTCTTAAAACATTGGCAATTATAGTCTTTTCCGTCCAAAACTGTTAAGTTTCTAACTGAAGAGGTCACATGACAGACATGTGACATATATGTTAAAGGGTATTTTACTAATCTAATATTAAATTATAATTAAAAAAAAAAACATTTGATTCTTGCAAAGAAAAAGAGTAACCCATATATAGGATTTATAAGGATGAACTATAGATTTGAGCGCCGCCGCTGCCCCAATCCGACTACGCCGAAGAAGGAGAAGGTGGCGAGGAGATCAGCGACGAGTTCGAGGGAATCCGGATCGCGTAATGAATCATACATGTCATGCGTTCTCATCTGCGTTAGTGAGATCAAATTTGAGCATCGTTGTCGCCCTAGACCAACTACACCGGAGAAGGTGAAGGCAGTGATCGACGAAGGCAGCGAGGAGATCAGTGATGAGTTTGAGGGAATCCGGATTGCGTAGCGGATTGTACTTTCCGTACGTTCTCATGCGCTACTGAGATCAAGAGAGAGGACAGAGAAGTGAAGATCTATAGACAAGAGTGCCCGTTCGGTGCCTCCGACAACGGCGGCGGCGGTAGAATTTGAGGTTTGAATCCCTCTACCGAATCCCTAAGCCGAATCTCTGTTGTGGACTTATAAGGTTTCAGCTCCAATTTTCATCGCAAAAAATGGGTATTTACTGTGAATGTGATGAACCATGGATATTTGGCTGTGAATGTGATGAACCCAAGAAATTTGGGTGTCCGTCCAGTGGGACTTGGGGGCATCGCTGTGCTCGATGTCTGACGGCATCAGCGACCTCCTACTAATGCTTTTGCCGGAGGTTGCCGCGAACAAGCTCCATGTATCACCGGAGAGGAGTTTGCATTTCTCAGCTTTTTTTTGTTTTTGGTTTTTTGTTTTGTTTTTGTTTTTTTAATGTTATGGTGTGATTTATTGTTTTCAACAATGGTATTTATATCTTTAATGGTTAATTGAGCTCATGTGTTAGGTCACGTGATCTCTTCCGTTAGAAGCTGAACAGTTTTGAATGGAAAAGAATATAATTGCCCAACGTTTTAAGAGTTCAGGGTCATCTCGGCCAAAATTAAAAAAACAAGGATCAAAACGTCACATTGTAAAGAGTCCAGAAACCATTTAGGCCAATTACTATATTTTAAAAGGAAACTTTTCTTTTTTCTTTTTTGTTTCCTTCATTAGTTTCATCCCTTTTTAGTTTATTATTATTATTATTATTATTATGTTTGACGTTGTGGTTATTACAATCTATTGACTCTGTCATTTTAATGATTATGTTTTGTCATATGATAATTATACTATAAGGACTTTATTATTATATAGCATACTCTTAATCAATAGCAACATGGTCATGGTCTATATGATAATGACCATGTTACTTATAGAAGAACTCCAAAATAGAATATTCCAGGATTTATCGCTTTTCAGATCACTTTCTTATTGGTCGGGTCATTGAGGGGCTAAAAAAAACATATTCATAAAATATAATATTATAAGATAATGACCTCATCAATGTACTATAGACATCAAATATAAAAAATTAATAACAATCAACAAAACATCTTCATAAAAAAAATTTAATTTGTAATCCATAAACAAGTTTGGATACAAATTCGGAATATAAAGGAAATGCTTTTAAAGATTTTTAAGTTTCTATTTTGGTTTTTTTTTTTTAAGAACAAAATCTACTCTTTTTTTTTTTTTTTTTCCTTAAATTAGATTTAAGGGTATTTTGTCATCACAACATGATCATTTTTATATTTTGTTCAATTTTACAAATAAATTTGTTTTTAGATATTTTTAAAAGTATGGTGCTAATTTGGCTATATACGTAAATAGTCCTTAAGAAATCCCATAGTGTTTTTTGCTTTCTATTATCAGATTGTCTCTTGGTTGCTGAAAAACCCAGATTTGATGAGAGTGGATTTCTCAATCCAAGGAAAAATCACTGGAGGGGTTGCTGCACATGGGAAATTGGAGATTGCGAAACCGGTCTTTTTTTTTTTTTCATGATGTTACTATGTTTGTGATAGTTTTATCTCGTAGAAAATTTAGACACATGTTTTTCAGACAAAAAGATGGGATAGAATAGAACGTTTGGCTCTCTACAACAATTCAGTAAATGACAGGTTAATTTCCATATCTTTCTATTGCTACTTAAATAATTATCCTATTGTTTTGAATCCGCAAATAGGCTTAGCAGAATTTCTAGTCGTTCAAGTTGTTTCTCTTTATGATTTCGCTTTTTTTTTTTTTTTTTTTTTTTTAATCTCTACTATTATGCTTTCTATATTTAAGGTTGGTGTTGTTTTTATGCTGTTGAATTTGACAAGAGATTAACTTCTTTGTGGAATTAGGTGTACAAGGTGATAGGATTTCCTTTATAATTACTTGTAGATTTACTGTAGATTTTGAAGGTAATAAGTTTTGAATGAAAATGAATTTAATTTGTTTTAAACTGTAGCAGAATGATTCTTCGTGATGCCTACCCAGCTTATGATAGTGCGACAAAACTGTTAAATTAACAAGCTAAAAATTTGCGTCTTCTCTTTTGTTGTCGATACTGGTATGTTTTATCGATTGCCTTTTATTTCATCATCACCAATATCACGAATGCTTCATTCTTTAGACACATCTTGTGACGCATTAAGTTTTGTGTCAATTATTATGAATTTCTATTCCTGTTCTTTTTTATATTATTATTATTTTTTAGACTTTGGGTGTTGAGGTCTGTACTTGTGAATTACATGAATGGGGTAACTTTGTGTTGAAATTTGCAGAGTTTTGCTACAATGAAACACAAACTTTAAAGATTTATGATTTTTCGTTCTCTATCTGTTTGTTTTATCTTTTTCCAAAAGACAAAAAAAAAAAGTTTTTGTTTTGTTTTTTTCCCCCACTAGTGATGAATATGCCATGTTTAACTTGCTGTCTTCTTAGAGAATTTCTGGTATATTAAATGGCATATTTGTGTTTGGTGTTATGCGGATAGGTTTTTGCTCACATAAGGTCCGTTTCTCTCTTTCTTCTTCTTCTTCTTCTTTTTATTTTTATTTTTATTTTATTTTTATTTTTTGAAATGAAGTTTAGTTCCATTTAAGTCTACGCTTGGTGTTTTTGTTGGTATGAGCAATTAACATTTCTGTTTTCACCACTTCAAATTATCACATTTTTTTTTTTCATTTCATTTGGTTTCTTTGAATAATTTTCCTTATATGTCTTTTTCTAATAGATTAATCTTTCTATTCTTGCTTTTATTTACCACAATTTTATTTGCCGTCAATTTTTCACCTTTTACTTGTGGCTCTTCGTTAAACACCCGTTTGTTACCACTCTTTCCTCCCATGCATAGTCTGAATTGCATTTTCACTATTTTATTAGGACTCCAAATATGGAACCATTTATATAAGTTACTCCTAAATTTTCTTTGGGACCTTCGGTCGTAGTTTATTAATATTTTTATTATGTTAATATTATTGTTGTTTTAGCATGTGTTTGGTGCACGAGTTGAAATTGAAATTTTTTGGTTTGAATTGAGTTGAATTGAGCTGTGCGTTCGGTGTGTCGTTTGAATTACTAGAGTTAAATAATATAATAACTTGAAATGTGTTTGAAAAAGAAATATATATCAACATGGAGCTCGTTTTGTTCGTCTCGAAATTTTATGCAATTTAAAAAAAAATCCTTTTTGGACTTGTATATGCAAAACTATGGACTTTTAAAGTTTGAATTACAATGTTATAATAGCAACTGTGAATAGTAAAACTGAGGTTAATTTTTCAGAAAAATACAAAAAAAAAATAATAATAATAATTTTTTGATTCAAATTGGATTAGATTGTTGCACCAAACAAGCTATAATTGAGACCCCTTGAAATCTCAACCATCTAAAGACTTGATGTACCATCGGTAGTGGTGATATAGCGCCACGAGGAGTCCTAATAAGGCACTCCTTCCCAGCATCTAGGGATCGAAATAGCATCAGAGGCCGGAAAGGGAATCGCGAGACACCAGGACAGATTCACGAAGGAGGCCAGAATGAAATTGCAGCAAAGGCCATAATGGGAATTGCTTTGGTCGGCCAAGGTGGGCTCACACTATCTCCTCAACCCAAAAATTGGTGACCCATCTATGATAATCATCAGTCCCCACAAGAAAAATGGTAAGTTATGTAGTCCACCAGTCCCACGTTGCTTGAGAATGGATATATGTGATGGTTTGTAAGTAAAGAGACCACCTCCTAATGGTATAAGGCCTTTTAGGGTGAGCCCAAGAGCTAAACCATATGGGCATGAGGCCCAAAGTAGACAATAGCATACCAAGGAACGGCAAGGGGTCGTTACAAATGGTATTAGAGCCTATATCCAACCAGAAATGTAGCCAACGAGAATGTTAGGCCCCAAAGGAGGGGTGATTGTGATTGTGTCAGTCATCAGTTCCTATAAGGAAAAGAGTATGTTGTGCAGTCCCACATCGTTTGTGAATGAATATATGCGATGGTTTATAAGTAAAGAGACCACCTCCTAATGGTATGAGGCCTTTTGGGGTGAGCCCAAGAGCAAAACCGTGCGGGCACGAGGTCCAAAACGGACAATATCATACCAAGAGGGGCATGAGTCGTTACACCACCTCTGTGATCTGGGCAACTACAGGAGCTCGAGACGCTGGCAATCGTAGCGCAGGTCGTGATTTGGGCAAAGAGATTATGGTGGCATGACTGGAGACGACATGGGTTGGGTGGCCGACAAGACCCACGGCCACGAGAGTTCATCTGTTTTTTTTTTTTTTTTTTTTTCCTGAGTGTAATCATGTGTAAGTGTTTTATTTTTAATTTGGTGCCATCTTTTTAATCTATATCATGGAAATATGATCAAAGAGTTGAAATTTTTTACTTCATTGATAGGGTAAAGTACCCCACTATAAAATTACTTTTAAAGAAACATAAAACAATAACCCAAGACTAGAACACCGTTTTCTCCCTCGTTCCACCCAATAAAGGACTAACCATTTACAACTTGCTCCGATTTATGTCTATGTATGTTATGTAAAAAGATATTGAGTGTACATAACTATCTTCTTAATCAAATTCCACTTTCAATGTTTTGTTTCCCCTGGCCTCAATTTTTTTTAAAAAAATTATTCACGTGAAATTATTTCATAAATTTGTTATTAGAGTTATTTTCTTACTTAATTATTTTACTAAGTGAAAATATCAGTGGATGTCATGCTTATGCATTTAAAATCATCTTATATTATATTATGTCACGTCAATTCTTTATGAACAAATATCAATGCTTATGCTTTTATATAATATGTTCTTAATGGCTTTATTTGTTTATAATTTATTTTTTAAGATAATATTGTTTTCTTAACTCTAAAGACAAGAGTATAAGAATTCGGGATAAAGACCAAAAAATTTCTTTTTTCAGTATATACCCATAATGACATAATCTTATCATTAGGCAATCGGCTGAGATTGAAAAAATTCTAATCCTTGTCCTTGACTGAAAATCATCCGCTCCCCGATCCTTGGAGTGGGCACGTGGAGTGTATCCCAAAAGTGGAATCGTCATATCATGTTTTAATTGTACAGTTATTACAGTTTAACACTAATAGTCTGCTTATTATTCATACAATTATTTTATATTCGAATATAATATATAAAATACAATATATATTTGGATATATTATTTATATATTATATACAAATATAATGTGTAATTTAGTCGTTTATATTTGAATAATCATTTTAATACATATTAATGAAAAAAAGGAGCGTGATAGGATTGATAAAAGTATATATATATATATATATAAAATAAGAAATAGATGAATAATAAAATAAGTAGATCTACTATTCAAATATATTATGAGGTACCAAAATACGCAGCATTGAGATAAATAAATGTGTCTTTCAAGTTGCAAAGACAATAATAGATAGCAAAGATCTTCCTGACTTGTTCTTACATTAATGCTCTCACACATTTGTCCTTTGCCAAATGTGAAAAATACCAGTGCACCTTTAAGTGAGTGCAAATTTACACTTTTACCTGTCAGAAATTATTTTTAGGAGAAATTGTGTTTGTCCCCCGAATTTTGATCCTCGTAACAAATATCCTGAAACTTTAATTTGTAAGCTTTGTTCATCTGAATTTTACAACGTTTGTAAATTTTCACCGTCTATTAAGTTAATAAATAAAAATTGAGGACAAATATCACATTTATTCTCTAAATTATTTTGAATCTTTTCACAAAATACTCACTCAAACTTTAAAACATTAAAAAAATTTCGTAATTTCGTTTATGTTAGTTTTGTTAACAGAGTTCCCATGTAACACATAAAAGTCAAAATTAAAAGGATAATGATTATATAATAAAAAAAAAAAAGAAGGAAAAAAGAAAAGGGTTGCCTGTTAAAATTGTTGGGGACCGCAGAAAATGCCAAACATATAAATTGCATGAACAGCAATCGATGACCAAGTCCTTCAAACAGTGGCAGGTCAGGGATTGCGTAGAAATTGTAAAATGTATTAGCCTTTCGCATCAAATAAAGAAAAGGACAATTATGGAGACGAGGAAAAAAATACATGTATAGGTCACGCCGAACCAAAACAAATAATAATAATAATAATAATAATAATAATAAAGCAAAAAGGTGAAAGAAATTAAAGAAAAACGACAAGAATATGAGGTTTTCCTGGAGGTATAATGCAAATGCTACGGAGAGAAGCATGTTGACATTACAATACAAAAAACTAGTCCTCTCTAAAAACCCTTGGTTCTTCTTCTGCTGTTTGTGTTCAAAATTAGACCTCTATAATTCCTTTCTTTCATGTCTCTGTTCCCTTTTGTTTTACTGAACCACCAAGGCTAGCATGGCTCTTGAACTAGTTGGTGGAGCTTTTCTCTCTTCTCTGTTCCAGACTCTGTTCGACAACTTGGCTTCTTCTGAGGTCCTGGACTTCTTCCGCAAAAAGAAACTCAACCCGGGGCTGCTCAAGAACCTGGAGATTCTGTTGATTTCAGCTGAAGCAGTTCTTGATGATGCAGAGGGCAAGCAACTCGGCAATCCACACGTGAGGAAGTGGCTTCTTCAACTCAAAGAAGTGATTTACACGGCAGAGGACTTGATGATTGAGATCTGTCATGAATGTTTGCCAACCGACGTCGAATGCGAAATCTTCAAGCAGACCGACCAAGTTAATGAGGCTTACCTTAGCTGCCTTTAGTAAGACTGCTTGTGAAAAAGAGATGGAAAGAAAGATACAGGAGATTATTGATACATTGAAATTGCTTCTTGAACAAAAATCCCACTTGGGTTTGGAAAGAAATACTCATAATGGATCATTTAATTCGCAAAGATTACTCGCAACTTCTCCGTAGAAGAGTCGGATGTCTACGGCAGGGATGATGACAAAGAGAAGATCATTTATTTGTTGCTATCGAATGACGATAGCGGCAATAAGATACATGTGATTCCCATCGTCGGGATGGGTGGCATTGGCAAAACTATACTTGCTAGACTTGTTTACGATAATGATCGAGTCAGTAAGTCTTTCGAAGTCAAAGCATGAGTTACTGTGTCCCATAATTTTGATACTTTGAGAATTACAAATACAAGTCTTCAGGGAGTGGAGAAATCGGAGTCCCATGCACATGATAACAAGGACGTGACTCAATTACAAGAAGCATTGAAGAAAGCTCTAAAAGGACGAAAGTTTTTCTTTGTTCTTGATGAGGTTTGGAACAAGAAATACAACTTATGGTGCGACTTTATCTGACGAAGAATGTCGGAAATCGTTAGTAAGACATGTTTTCTGTAATGGATCCTCAAGTGCGTATCCAAGTATGGAAGTAATTTCGAGAAAAATGGTTGAAAGATGCAAATGTCTCCCTTTAGCTGCGATATCTCTTGTTGGTCTTTTACACGCCCAACCAAATCTCCAAAGGAATGGGAAAAGATATTGAATGCCGACATTTGGGAGATGTACGATAACGATGATATCGAGATTCTTCCATCTTTATGGTTGAGCTATCATTATCTTCCCCCCTCACCTAAAGTGTTGTTCTGCCTATTGTTCATTATTTCCTCACGATTATAAATTTGACAAAGAAGAGCTAATCCTGCTATGGAGGGCAGAAAATCTCTTGGCAATCCAGAAAGGACAAAGACCAGAAGAAGTTGGAGAGAACTACTTTAATGATCTGGTAGCAAGGTCATTGTTTCAAAGAACACCGTATTCATGTTTGTTATGCATGTCATTGTTTTTGTGGGATGTTAAACAACTCAAAGACACCCATAATCAACGATCGTCACTTGTATGTGAAGAAGAGAACAGTCGACTCCAGGGAATTCGAGGCTCTGTCTCAAGCAAAGTCTTAGCGTACTTTACTAGCTTTCGAATTGGAAATGAACTCATCCTTGTTGTCTGAAGTTCAAAGCTTAAGAGTTCTCTCTCTGCCGGGGTGTCCTTATGTGGATCTGCCTGATTAAATTGAGGATTTGAAACATCGAAGATATTTGAATTTGTCCTTTAGCCTAATAAAAGTCTACCTGATACAGTGTGTAATTTGCACAACACTAGTAGAAAAACTAAATTCCAAGACGGTTTTTAACCGTCATCGAAAGATATCACGACGGTTTTCTAACTGTCGTGGAATCCACGTATATCATGGACATATCACGACGGTTTTAAAACCGTCGTAGAAGGCCATTGTTACCTGGCCATTCTATTTTTGACACAGAACATTCCACAACGGTTTTTTTTTTTTTTTTTTTTTTGAAACCATCGTGGAATGTGTACTTCCACAGTGGTTTCCATGAAAAACCGTTGTGAAATGCATACTTTTCACAACGGTTTTCATCAAAAACCGTCGTAGAATGTGCCTTAATTAAAATATAAAAAAAATTCACCCCATAAATATTAACTACATGCTAAACTTGCAAAGCCAAAAACTACTGCATAATAACATAGAGGAAAAGAAACACATTTGTTTTGCGTTTTTTCTGTAGTTGATCTAAGAAGCTTCAAAACCAACCTAATACACTTGCAAAGATCATTTGAAGTTCCAATCAAATCAGAAATTTGACTTTAAAACTTGTCCTTTAGCCTAATAAAAAGTCTACCTGATACAGTGTGTAATTTGCACAACTTGCAAATACTACTGTTGTCAAATTGTCGTGCGCTTACTCGATTGCCGAAACAAGATAGGAAGCCTGATCAACTTGCAACATCTCGATATTACATCGACACCTTTGCGGAAAATGTCAACGACCTGTATAAGTTGAAAAGTCTGCGATTCTTGTCTGATTTTGTTGTCGGCAAAGATAATGAGTCTAGCATTAACCAGTTACAAAAGCTTCTTCAACTACACGGAACAATTCGTATTTCAGGACTTGAGAATATTGCTGGTGTTGGAGATATTGCAGAGACTATGTTGACGGATTTGAAGTGCATCACTGAGTTGATTTTGAGATGGAATCGTTGGAATGAGAATAGTGATTCGAACTCGGAAAGAGTAGCACTTGAGAGGCTACTACCTCACACGGATTTGAGAATTCAATAATCCAAGGTTACAGAGGTGCACGATTTTCTGATTGGCTTGGAGACAGTTCCTATTCTAATGTTAAAATCATGCATCTAGAAGGTTGCAGACGTTGTCACTTACTGCCTCCACTTGGGCGGCTACCATCTCTCGAGGAACTCTGCATCAGTAGATTTGATGAGTTGAAAATAATAGATAACAAATTTTTTTTTTTTTTTTCTTTTCTAGAAGCACCTTCCACGATTGTGCCATTCAAATCCGTGAAAAGAATATTGAAATTTGAAATAATGAGGAGTTGGAAAGAGTGGTCACTTACTAGAGCTGATGGAGAAGCTGGAGTTCTTCCATCCTTGACATGTCTTCAAATGAATAGCCTGCTCTCTCTTTATTTTATTTCATTCTTTTTCTCTTCCCAATTTTCTTTCGTTCCTAATATATTGTTTGAGCAATTGACTTGGATTTTTCAGAAACATTTTAACAAAACTCTACTTCGATTTGGATTTGCTATTTTTGTTCGGGCATTTTTGGGTGTGCTTAGTGTACTAGTTTAGTAAAATCTCACTAGAACAACATCTTTGATCCCTTTGTTCTCTTTTTGTTTTGACCTATTCTTTTTTTTTTTTTTTTAATTATTTCTCATTTGACGGGTATGAAATCCCTCCAATAATATCTCCAATTTAGGTGACATTAAAATTAGGGTGTTTTGACGGATTTAGAGTCCATCCCTTAATCCTTTCCTTCATTTTTCCTCCCGTACCAAACAATTATAATGTCAAAATTCTTTTACTAATCCCTCCACTCGTCTCCTTCCTTCCACTTTTCTCTCCTACCAACCATTTGAATAATTATTCAAGTTAAAACGGGGTACAATTGATGCAATCAAAAAACTACTACATATTTTTCCTTTAGTTGGTGTTGAAGTGAGAGTGGGATGGGACGAATAAGAAGACGAAAGCTGCGGAAAAGGCGGTTCCAAAAGCAAGAATGAGGTGAGTGAGTCTATACAAAATACTGCTCCTTTTCCCTCTCTCTCTCTTTGATATAAATTACTAGTAATATTTAGCTTGAAATCAAAGGCAGACTGATTTAGCTTCAATGTTCCATGATGCAGTTGAGTACCTAAAGCTTCATGCTAGCACCTTTGTTCGACTCGAGATGGAACAGTGGAGTTGCCCATGATTAGTGACGAAGCTAGGAATTTTGGTCAAAGGGGGCTAAGAACTACAACAAATATTTAACCATAAGTTTGAGGTCGCCGGGCCTTAGATGGCTATGTCTCTGCCGATGATGTTATGGAAATCATCTGGCGTTCAAATTCTGTGTTGATTTTTGGGATTTCATATTGGTGTTACTTAAATGAACTTGTAATCTTTATGAAGTGTGAGCTAGTAATGATATCATAATGGCAAATTAACTTACAGTGAAGGTGTATTGGGATCGATTTTATAAAGTACTTTGGTATTCTTTTCTCTGATTTAAATATTAACAAATTAAATGGGCAAAACGATTCCTTATGCCAATGTTTTGAAGTTTGGGGGTAAAAACGATTTCTAAAGTTATAGATGGATTTGTAAAATTTGTCCTAAAAATATAAGATATTCTGTACTTTTTTTTTTTTTTTTGGTCCAAATAATAGAAAATCAACCAAATTTACAATTTTCATGACATGGATGGATGCTTGACATTGTAACCAACAATATCCTCCATGATGTCACGTTGGTTTTTGTAATCTATATTTGAAGCATACACCAGTTGCTAGAGACAAAAAATCTTATATATCGTCTCTCACATTTGTTTCTTTTTTACTTTTTTTTTTTTTCCCCTCTTTTGTCGTCAAGTAGAATCAGGATTTGTGTGTACGTCAAGAAGGGTATTATTTTCAAAATCCAAATAAAAAGGGGGAACAAAAGCTTGTTATAAGAGAACTCTTTTGAGCATATCAGCATGAGAAAGAAATAACATATACATTTAATAATTTTTTTTAACGAGAACTGCAGACACGAAGATTCACACAGAGAGCTCCTATCAAAAACTCCATCTCTCTTACTCACTGAGCTAGCTCCAACGATAATACATGTATACAGTTATACACTAGAAATTAACATGGTCCAAACTATGCAGCACTATTTCTGAAGGTAAATCATACTTTAAGCTGCCCACACAACATCAAAAGAACAAGAGAGATATAGGAAAACATATTATACATTTCATAAATAAGTGAATATAACATTGATAAGCATCCCATTTCATGTCCTCAAAAGCTAACTACTTTTTGTTTCATATAGACAATGAAACAGCTGACATTCGAAAATTCAGAACTTTTCTCATATACAGAAGAGACGTTTGCATTATTTTCCATTTTCTTTGCTTCCCTCTATTTCCTGATGAACAAACTCCTGAACCTCCCTCTTTCCAACCTCTCAAGCAGCTTCTTCGCCCCAGGGATTTCCATCTCAGTAAGCTTTTTGAGATACCCGATTGCCCCGTAGGAGATCATCAGCTTCTTGCACTTCTTGCTTGATGAAAGCGACGCGAGGCAAAACACTGCGTACTTCTTTGCCGTGTTCTGTGGACTAGGGTCAAGCAACTGAACCAGATTAGGCACGCTCTTGTCGTCCTTCTTCACTTCTCTGCAGTTCTGTGAAAGGGTCACCAAACTAGAAATCGCTGTGTGGCTACCTCTCTGACGCTGTTTGTCCTGGCCTCAAGCATCTTGATGAGCAGGGGAATGCAACCCGTTTCGCCCCACCATCTTCTTCGTCTCTGCTGAGGTGCAAACTCGGCAGATTGCCGATGCAGCAGCCTGCTGTGCACCAAGTGATCCGGACCTAAGAACGTGGACCAGACGTGGTAGGAAGCCAAGGGAAGCCAAAACCTCAATAGAAACCGAGCCAACCAAATTCCTCAATGCACCAACTGCGGATTCTTGAGGCAATGGGACCGTCGAGATACACCAATAGGCTGCGAATTCCACCTTCTTGGATGACGGACCTTCTCAGGTTGTCATTGCTGGCAGTGAGATTCTGCAAGCACTCGGCTGCATACTCTTTGGACCCCAACAAAATCCCACAATCAAGAAGATTGATCATAACCCTTATTATCCCTTCTTCGGCTAGAGCTTGTCGAACCTCGGGTACAGCCGAAATGTTCTTCAAAGTGCAAGCGGAGGCAGCCTGAGTGACAGAGTCACCCGTTTGACATATCTCAATTAACGGACGAACCCCACCATGGCCAACGATTGCACGAGCGGTCTCAGCCGACATGGACAGCCTCTGAAGCGAAATTGTGCCTTCTCTTTCCCAACCGCACTTCCTGACTCCACCAGCCTAATTAGAGCAGGAAGAACACCTTCAGACACAAGCCAATTCTCGCAGCTCCCAGATTCTGCAAGTGAGCAGATTACATTCACCGTCTTCTCCCGGATACGAGGAGAGGTTGCAGTAAGCAGTTGAACCAGAGCAGCAATATTGCTACGTCCTAAACCGCCAACACGTTCTTCTCATCCTCTTTCATCACCTCGACAAGGCTATCAAGAGCTCTATGTTTCGCCTCCAAGTGCCCGATCTGAAGCCTAGCAAGCAGTTCCCTAATGTCGCTATGAGCAGCAACTGCCGGTTCTGTTGAACAACCAGAAACAGATAATGGCAAAGTGGCCTCCCCGAGCACCCCGGTCTTGATCAGAAGCCCACAATCACGCAAATTCAAATCAAGTTTCCCCGAAAGAGCGTCCAGATCACTCTGCATCCGAAGCTTACCTTCATACCTCTCCTCAATACAGAGCTCCGCCAATTCGATTGACTCTTCAACGTCCTCGAAACCGCCTGCAGCTGCTCCTTGCAAAGAGTGTTCTTGGAGAAGCAAGGATGGCTCGACAAGTCAGATAACCGAGACGGGATCTGCTCCAACTTTGCGATGATCGTCTTCCATCGACCGGGAAATCCCTTAACCTCTTTAGCCTTAGATAATGCCAATGGAATAAGCTCTTGTGCGCGTGATAACCAATCTTCAGCCGACAAGGTATCAACAGAAACCTCCTTTCCACTATCTTCCACCATGGTTTCGATGTCGGTTTTCGTCAAATCAATTACCGGAGGAGCTACACCAACTGAACCAGAACACAAAACCAAACCTTTCCCTAAGAATGAAGTTTGTATTATTAAAGATTAGAAGGCAAGTTGGAGTGGTTGCAATTATAAAACTTATAATAATTCAAAAAATACGGATGGAATTTAATATGTGTATATTAAATAATCAGCATTAAAATAAAATAAAATAAATATAATTGGACACATCTAGAGCTTCGAGAATCTTGTACAAATCACACAATGGTTAATTGCTGAAAAAACAAGGGAAGACCACCAAGAACCAAGTACCTAAAACATGACCAACCTTAGTCCTTAGTGATCATTTAATGCCAAATAAAAATTGCATGGCAGAAATAAAAAATTCATTCATATATTTATATATACATATTTGAAATTATGTAAAAGTATAATTAGTGTGGTTTAGGATATAAAAATGGTTGTGATGACAATGAAAGAAGCTACTTTTAAGAAACCGTCGGCCATACTTATTCTATTAATTGTAATACCCTTCAACACCCATAATGTTAACAACACATTTTCTTGATCAACTTATATATTCTAGATCTTGATCAAGATCCAATGGTTTCTAGATCTTGATCAAGATCCAATGGTCAAGATACTGAGAGACACTAAGCTTTTAATCCGGTTAGAGGAGAGAGACTTTCCTTTGAAGAGAAGATAGGATAGGACTTGGGAGGACTTAGAAGTCTCTATCTACAGTTGTATAAAAATAGAGTGTACTTAAATTTTTCCCTAGATGGACCAACCCCACCATTAGTTTCTCAAGAAAATTCAAAAGCAATAAATGAAGTAATAGAAAAATACCTCAAAATTTTGATCCGAATTTTGCTTGTCAATCAGAAGGGTCTTCCATCGTTAACACCCTTCCGACGTTGATCTCTCCATCGTTTTTTCTCTCCTCTTCTCTGTAACGAGAAAAAAAAAAACCAACCCAGTAAAAACCTTAGATAAGAATGAATAAAAACCATTATAGGGAATAACGAAAAGAAAAGACAGTCACTTTATTCATATTCTAAAACAGAGTGATTAAAGGAAACAAACATATATATATATATATATATGTATATATATTCTAGCAAGCACCAACCTTTACGACTCAGATACCTCAAACTTGTCCTTTTATTCTGTGAAAAGCAACCTTGTTATAGCTTGATCTTCAACCTCTCTCTCTCTCTCTCTCTCTCTCTCTTCTGTGAACATGAACTTGCAACCAACTCAAATGGTTCCAAAATCAGCAATTTTTCTAAGAATCAGAGAATACCCAGAAGCTATATAGTTTTCATAATACGAAACAGACACAAACCATTGAAAAAATAATAATAATAATAATAAAGAAGGAGGAGGAGAATCTTCAATCAAGCTCGTAAAAACAAGAAACCCAGTTGGGGTATTCGAACTCCCAACATAAAAACAGACGCAAACAGAGCAACCACTGATGGAGACAACCACATTCGTATTCAAAAAACTTCAAACTCTCTCCCCTCTCCTATTCTCCTCTCACTCTCTCTCTAAATCGAAGAAATTGTCAGTCTCTCTCTTTCCCTGTCTCTTTAGATTCTCTGTAAAAAAATTATTATTATTATATAATGGTTTTGGCCTTTACAGACTAGACTAGAAGATTATACATATAGAGCTTATGTTTCGGACAAGAAGTGTTAAAGGTCGAACAGGATTGAGGATCGAACGGCAGTGATGAGAAGTGTGCTCAGAGATATCCGACCGTAAAAATTTGAATATGCCTCTTTCTTCAATTTTTTATTTTTTCCTATTTTATTTAACGTTACCGAGGTGGTGACGTGGAGATTTCCACGTGTCAAGTGGAGACGGGTTTGCCACTTTCCAAGGTAGTGTCCTTAACGGTCAAAGTTGTCCCACGTGTGAGAGCGACAGATTACTGGAAAAGTAATTTGCTGCTAAATTACGTTTATGCCCCTGATCTTGTTCTTAAAATTTCAAATCTGCCCTTGGTGTGTTTTTGTTAGGTCCATCATCTATCCCAACAGCATGTTGCATGTGAGATTTTTTTTTTTAATGCTTTTTTTTTTTTTTTTTTAATAATTGGAGACGGCAAGAGTTCTTATTATTTTATTGTTTGGAAATTTTAATAAGAAAAATTGGATTAAATAATTTGATATATACATATCATTAATGACCACCAACTTTGTCATCCTAATTTCAAATTTTTTGATAAAATATTGGAAGATTCCAACATTGATTATGTGGGGTTGGAGTTATATCAAATACTTTTGAATATTTTAAACCAATCAATGATTTTGTGCACAACGGCTCGTGCAAATTTCCAATAGATTATTTTCTTTTTTATTATTATTTTTGGTTCCTTTATTTATTGGAAATTTTCTAACATAATATTCAAATGTGATTTAAAACATGGAAGGAATCACTTTTTATTTTTTTTATATGAAATTTGGTACGGTTTTTTGCATGCATTAATTTTAGAACCCGAAATAATGGCATCTGATTTTATTAAGGGATGTTTTTGAATTCAAACTTTTACGGTTCGTTTAGTTCATGAGTTTGAGTTGAAATTTTTAAATTTGAATAATAAATTTCAGACAAGATAAAAAAATTTGGAAAAAATATAAAAAAATTTTAAGAAAAAGATGAAAAAAAAGTTTGAAAATGTTGGTTTAGCTTGTAAAACCAAATAAGTTATTAATTTAATGAAAGGGAATCATGACGCTTCAAAACTCATCATCATTCAAACACTGATTTTTTTTTTTTTTTTACTTTTCTCAGAAAAGTACATTTACAACAACAAAATATAGAGCCAGATTTTGTAATATTTCTGTACACCTAAGCTTTTTTTTTTTTTTTTTTTGGGCAAAATACACCTAAGCTTTTAGATATTGCAATATGATTAAAAAAAAAAAATACACCACATATTATTTTCTCCCATTTTCAAATCTTTGTAAGTTGCCCGGTCTCGATCAATGTACAAAAGGGTTGAAACTTGTACCTCTGTGCTCGGGTCAAATTGATTATAGCCATTATCTAACACTCAAACGCACTAGCATAAAAAAACAAAGAAGAAAGACATATGCACTTTTTTTTTTTCCTTTGGTTTACATCGTTCATTTACTTGGCTGGTGAAACATTATTTATATAGGAAATGTTCCAAATTCGATATCAAACAGGCCTGGTAGGTGTAATATTTCATTTAAAATTTTGTAATTACTACTTGATTCACATATAATTTTTTAACATCATATTATTTTAAAAATTATTAATGTAAATGACAAGTATTATTAAAAAAATGTTATATTCAAATCTAATGGTCGTTACAATAACATATCAAAAAAGTTACAATGTTTGTTTATAATATATCGAATGTGAGAGTATATGTGTGTATATATGTATATATATATGCGCTCAAGAAGGTTTGAGTTTGAGACCAAAAACCAGGCTTTTTTTTTTTTTTTTTTTTTTTTTTTGTATTGATGCCCTTTAAATTTTAATTTAATAATTACACTTTGAAGTTAAAAAGTGTAGCAAAACATCTCAGTCAAAAAATAATATTTTTTGATTTTTCGATGAAAATTGTGGTACGACTTAATCATGACATTGGTCAGTAAATATTTTTTTAATAGTTTTAATATATATATATATATATATTACTTACACGAGTCAGTAATTAATGACAAATAGTCATTTTATAAATTTTAATCAGATTTATTTGGGTTTACAATCTTTAATCATGTTTTTTTAATCAAAATTAAAACTTTTTGCATTAAATTTATTTTATTTATAAATTCATGTTAAAATTGATTATAAAGACCTTTCGTGCCTCTTCACTAATATTCTATGTGCAAGTTATTTAGAATACTTAACACCGTTATCAATTGAAATCGTTTTGTTATACATTTTTAAATCCAGGAAAGAACTGCCAAATTTAAAACTTTGAACTCAAATGCAAATAATAATTATGTGATCAGGACAAGAGATTGAACCTAAAAAACTTTTTACTCAAAGCAAAAGCTAGCTTAAGCATAAGAAAAACAAAGAGACAAAGACAAGGGCGTCCTTCTTCTTTTGTTTTCATTATAGCATTGCTTGGTTGGCAAAGTTACAAGGTCAAGGTCACTAAAAAGTAAATTACCGTGGTTAAGAATAAGTATCATTTCAAATGTGAAAATGGCTGCGGGAAAATATTACCATAAAAAAAAAAGAGCAGTGCCGGGTGCGTGCGTGGTAGAGAGTTTTGAGTGTTTGGGGTTGGGATTGAGTCAACCGAGACGCGTGGAGTTTTTGGCCTTGCGTGGCCTGGACGTGACGCTGCCTGTCTCTGTCGGCTATGCCTTTTGCCACCCTTTTTCTTTTCTCTTTTTTCCTTTCCCTCCTTTGTTTGTGTTGTTCTTTTTAAATTTAATTGTGCCTCTACCTTTTATTAACCCAACTAAAGCTAAACACACATCTGTTACCCGACCCCATAAACTTGGAAGAAAATATCCCTTACTTCTCATGGATTAGAATTCGACCACGTATCTTTCTATCAGTCCTCTAATATTATCATCATCATCATAGATCAATTAAAACTTTTTAGATAACTAGATAACTACATAATTACAAAATCATGATGTTTTATGATATTGTTAAAGGAACGTAAAAGGACATATATTTATGCTTCATTTGATAAGTTAGTTTAACTCTAGTTCAACTGTATTTTTTAATCTTAATTTTTATCTTCTTTTAAAACAATAAAATTTATAATTAATTTTTAAAATATCAATAAATTTCAACTTAAAAATTTCACCTCCAACTAAGTCAAATAGAACCTTAATAGAAAAGACTTTTCCATTAAAATATTTGAAGTTTATAAATGTCTGATAGGGGGCAGCATAATGTCATTCGAACCACAAAGTCATATAAATGCCTAATCATGTTAAATCAAGGGAGGTTCCAAATTCTCTGGAGTCTAGATTAAAAAAAAAAAAAAAAAGGAAGTTCAAAATTCAAAAACAGCCCTGACCTCAGACAAACTCATGGTGACAAAAATGATGTACAAGTTCAGAGAAACTTGTGCCCAGCTATACAATTCTCAAACTTTCTAGTGGCTATTTAACACAACCCAAGAAACGTGAGTAACGGAAATTGTCAAAAGTAAAGTTGCATTATTATTATTGTTATATTCTTTTTATGGTAGATTTTTCTATTTTATACTATTCAATAGAATCTGTTTTTCAGTCATTATTATTACCGGAGTAGCTTGGTATCACCCTTTAAAGTTTTGATGTATGAGTTTAAATTAAGATTTATAAATCTAAATAGTAATTTTAATTGATTTTTTCAGCAAAAATAAAAAATTTTTGAGAAAAAGACAAAAATTAAATTAATGATAATGAGTTTGAACTCCTCAACGAAACTGTTATTTTAGCCATTATATTAATTTCGGAGTAGTTTGGTATCACCCTTTCAAGTTTTTTAATCAAAATACAGTTCCATCGATGATGCAAAAGAGGACTTCCCATATAAGCTCCCCCAAAAAAACAGTAGTCCTTTTTAATTCTCTTTTGCAATTTCTGCTGGAATTCCGAGAAAAAATAAGACTTCAGGAAGAAAAAACCAAAGCAAGGCACGAATCACAGAATTCACACAAAACCAGAATCAAGTTCAAAAATCGAAGAAAATCCAATTCTCCAAAAGGAATTAAGCTCCATAAACAGAGCTAGTAGTCATAGAATTAAAAACACCACCAATTCAAAGTTCAAATTCCTCATCTGAGAGTTGAGACTACTAACAAGTCAAACAACCAATATTTAAAAATGTCTGACCCCAGAATAGAAGACCTACCAAGCACAATAATGAAAGCTTTATCACGCTACATGGACCGCGATTTTTCCCTTGTTGGCGAAGGGCTGCATTTCAGCAAAACTACTGTTAAGTAGTTGTAATGTGTTTATATATATATAAATATAATTATATCTGAGATAGCTGTAAATTGCAAGTATATTGTTCTAGCTTACAGGTTCCCCTTTCGTCTAATGTTTCCTCCCACAGAAAGGAGATTCAATTAACAGTATAAATATTTGAATTTTACTTGCTGATTTGTGACACAGTTAAACTTAAGGAAAACTAATCAAAGCTTGGCTGAAAAAAGGACCACAGAAAAAAGAATCGAGTGGTTACTCTCTTACCTGTCGTATCTGTCATCAACTGGACTTCTGGCTCTATCATATCGGACTTCCTCTCAGTTCAGGTCTGGAACTTGGATGAGATCCACGGCCATAGTCAGGACTATCCCTATCTCTACGGGGTGGACTACGGGATCGACGATCATAGCTTCTTCTGTCTGGAGATGCATCACCCTCTTCGATCAGGACTGTACCCATTTCTTTTATCATCACGCACGACAGCTATTCAACTGAAATAACTCGATCCATGAATTTGCTGGAATTCAAAAAAAGATTAATAGGTCAAGGTTAATATGTATCAATATAATCAGAAGACCCATAAACAAATAAGAAAAGGTGGCGTTTTGAAAAATCAGCGACAAAAATTATATAAAACTGGGATTTTTCTAAACTGAGAAGCAATTTCAGTAATGAAGTCTAAAATAGTGAAGCTGAAGGAAACGGGAACCTACAAGCTAAAACCTAAACCTTAAGCAGGGCTATATATAAGAACAAACAGGAAAGTACAACCTCATGTTTGTTCCATCTAGCGCTTTGGTAGCATCATCCTGTGATTCAAATTGCACAAACGCAAAGTTCCTTCTAATCCTTACATTCAATATTTTCCCATATTGATCAAAATGCCTCTCCAAATCTCTTGTCCTAGTCTGGACTGGATCAAAATTAATGACAAACAAGGTTTTCGATGGTTTAGTGTTAGCCGAAGATCTTGAATCTCCAGACCTCCTCCCACGTTCTTGCTGCAAACCACAAATTTTCTGGGATTAAATAAATATAAACTAAATGAAATAACTAATTAATTGAAACTTTTTTTCATCATACATCTACTAAAAAGAGTCCTACTAAATAGGCTTAACTACTATTCACTTAAGAGTACTATTTAAAATATTCAAGCCACAAAAAAAAAAAAAGAATATGATTTATAATACACATCACATTACGCTAAAATAAACATTCAAGTGTGTTAGCTCACAATCACAGCAGATATATAAGTGAGGAGTAAAGGAGTGGTGGAGATGCCAATTACCAAAACGACACAAGATTGCAGTTTCCACAAGATTTATTTAGGAAACAATCACGGTTCGGACCTCATATCATGTTTTTGATTGTTGTTGGTTCATGTGTTTGCGGCTAGGAGAGACGGGATCACAGGATGCTTGAACTGAATCTAGTTTAGTAGTATATATACAATCTTTTTTATAAAATCAGTAGTATATACATTACATGTTACCATCAACAATTTAAAAAATATAATAATTACAGGGTAAACAACCATTATCACATACCTTAGTCCATTCCACACGAAGTCGCCGCCCCTTTCTACCAAATTCTGTCCTGTCAAGGTCTTCTAATTGCATACTCAGCATCTCGCTCATCCTCCATATAGACAAAAGCAAATCCTATAAAAACCAGGAAGTTAAGAAAATAATCCAGGAAACCGCATTCACCCAAACAAAATTGTCAACAAAAAACAAGAGTGGGTTGACATTCTTAAATATGAGGAAATCTAGACTTCTTAAAATGTACTGTTAGGGAGTAACACAACACCTGCCACTGGCTGCAATATCATGATGTTACTATGTTGAAACATGTCGGAAATTGAACACTGAGCAAAAGTCATGAGGAATGAAAAGCAATGGTGTCTGAGGGAATGTGGTATGGCAGAATAGGGCAGATCAGACTAATCTTCTGGGAAAATACAAGAAGATGAAGCCTGGGCACATGCTAGAAAAGAAATGCAGAGAAGCACACCCATCCAAGAGGAACATGAACATTCCAAGTAATCCTGCGCCAAAGAAATTGTTGAGTGTGGGGGTTTACATCTAATAAAAAACCCGTTTCTCTTAAAAGGGGAAACAATGTATACAGCCATTTCTAAAGAAATACATAGAGAATAACTTATTGACCCTTTGTTTCAAAAAAATAGTTTATACTTTTCCTAAAAACTAATAGATTCTTATTTCCATAATATCTATGTTTAGAAGGATAAATACATATACTATTTAAAAAAGAGTTCGAGCTTCGTTAGCATGGAGATATCACATGCACAAGCACACCGCAAAACGGAAAGCATCATATATATCCCCATTTGAATACTAATAATAATAGATGTAAACCAGATCATTGTGGTTATTAGTTGCTAATAGGAAGAAGGGTCAATAAGTTATGTCTCATATGAGAAATTTTCGATGGTTGTATACAATTTTTTTTCTTCCAGAACCCCACTATGACTCAACATAAAATGAACTCTCAGAGTAGAGAACTTCAATTTAAAAAAAAAAATTTGAATTGTTTCTGAGGCCCTCTGCAAGTCTGCACCATATGCTTAGTTGTCGAGAGCACTACTGGTGATATTTTAAGTACTCAATTTATCTGAAAGCATCATCGCAGATGCTTTGCTAGACAACGGTAACTTCAACACTACCAGACTATATTAATCTTTATAGGGCATATATCAGCTCAAACACAACCCTTTTGGGACTTGCAAACTATTAGCTTTATGTAGGAACCACAAACAGAACCATACAACATCCCAGAAATCCACAAGTAACAGCTCATTCAAGAAAAAAAAAAAAAAAACAGAAAAACCAAAAACAACCAATGACAAATTAAGCTTGACCATCCAATATCAAACCTAATGTTGAATGTGTGCATCATAATTATAGGCCTATAATCCTGAAGCAGAGTTAGCCCTAATGTTGAAGTGTGTAGAACCAAAATTATCGCCCTAGTTTTGCTTAAACTGTATAGCGTTCCGGTTTCGGGATCAAAAGGGTTAGAGAAAACACGTGCGTCCGCGAGGTATTGATGCGTGTCATTCTCTTGTAACGTTATTCCTCATCATAGTGCAATTCTGCAGCAGCTGAAAGTGGATGTAGCTCTCACGTTCAGGATGAACCACCACAATTTTTCTTTTAAATTATCGATATCCGTAGTAAACCATCAGACATTTAATCCGCCGAAACAAATAACCAGGTCTCTTTTAAGTCATACACAATTGAATACTACAAAAGCAGTACAAAAATAAATACCCAAATCAGAAATAAATAAATAAACATACCAGACTTCAATCCACCCTCTCAACCTTCCCATATCTCAAAAAGCCGCTCCAAATCGTTCTGGCGCGAGTCGTACTCCAAGTTCCCGCAAAAGATTGCCTCATTTGCTTCAAACACAAAAGGTAAAACTTCAAAATACTTTTTCTTTTATCCCAAAATTTCATCCTTGCCCCAATTATTCGAAGAAATTCCCATATAAATTAATTCCACGAAATATTATTCTCGATTGACTCATCAGACATTGGCCCCCCCCCTCCCAAAAAAAAAAAAAAAAAAAAAAAAAAAAAAAAAAAAGCTTTGGCAAAGAAATTCAAAAGATGATAATTAATAGTGATTAAGAGAATAAATCGCGCATAAAATTAATTAATTAAAGAAGAAAACAAATAAAAGAGGACTGGAATTGAAGAAAACCCTTTAGAAAAAATCGAAAAAGTTAAATCAATTAAGGAAGAGGACCAAGCTAGATCTGAACAGAAATCGAGCTTTTGTTACCTTAGGATTTGGTGGCGGTAGAAAGATCAGAGAAACCCTAATTGGGTAAAGAGTAGGTCTGAGAGGCTTTGAAGTGGTGAGGACGACCAGGAAGAGAGGGACTAAACAGAACAGAAAAGCGAATTCCAAGACGGCGTTTTGGGGTTTTTCTGATATATATAATATATATATATTATATAATTTCTCCAAAACAGCAAAAAGTCTCAGAATTATTTATGTTTCGTTTAGACTTGACTTTTTCGACTTTTGGGAGGTGTTTGGTTGTAGAGTTAGCTAACTTTGGGCGGGAGAATAACAAGGGGTGGTGGGAAGGCACGGGGAAGGACTACGCCCCGTTTCCAAAATGTTTTGGAAAAGAATCCCACTGTTCTCAATAAAACTGCTTTTGAAAATAGTTTAAGTTTAGGCCTTCCTTTTTGTTAAGTCAGTTAAACATGAAATTTTTAAATTTAAATTGATTGATTTTTTAAAAATTAATTATAAATTTTATTGATTTTTTAGAAAAATATAAAAATTGAGATAAAAAATATAATTTAATTAGAGTTAAACCTTAATGTTAAACATAACCTATATTTTTTATTAAAGAATTTAGGCTGGAGATGGTTTTTTAAAGAATAAGTTGAAAATATGTATTGGGGGGAAAACTTTTGAAAAAATTTTGTGATAGAGAAAATAGTGCAAAAATTTAAAATATCTTCAAAAAAAATACAAAATAGATATTGTTTTCTTCGTCTCGTCGTTACGAGCATTTGACATAAATATCATCTCATTGTGACTTGAAATGAGAAAGTTATGGACTTTTAAAGTTTGAGTTTTTTAAAAATGAAAAAGTAAGAAAATTTAAACTTTACATCAAACTTTCTCTCTCTGTATTTTTCAAAACACTCAACTTTAAAAGTCCATAACTTTCTCATTTCAAATCTGAATAAGATTTTTTTTTCTATGTCAAAATCTCGTAACAATGAAACAAACAAGACAAGATCCATTTTGCATTTTTTTTTTTTTTGCCGAATACATATTACAAATTTTTGTACTATTTTTATAGCACAAAACTTTTCAAAAGTTTTCCCCCCCCAAACAGGCATTTCCAACTCAACCTTCAAAAAACCGTCTCCAGATGTCCCTCCAAACGGGCCCTTATTAAATAATTTCACAAACATATCCAACCACAAATTTACTTATTTCTTATACTCAAACAAATTTTATCTAGAAACAAATTTTCAAAAAAATTTATCAAAATCATTTATAAAACATTATCATTTCTATTCATAACCAAAACAAAATCACTTTGCAAAACACTCCCAACCGAACCCTACATTTTGGCTAACTAAGGTTGGTTAGTAGTTGTGTTTGTGTCATCTAATAACATTAGGCACCCGTCTGAAATAACGTTTACAGATGGTATTTTACCATCTACTATTGGATTTCAAATTCTCAATTTTACATCAAATTTTCTATATTTATTTTCAAAAAACTCAAACTTTGAAAGTCCATGACTTTCTCGTTTCAAATCGAAATGAGATGATTTTTATGTCTAAATGCTTGTAATGACGAGACGAACAAGACACTATCCATTTTGTATAATTTTTCCGAACACATTTCAAATTTTTGCACTATTTTATATATCATAGAGCTTTTTCAAAAGTTTTTCCTCTAAACACACATTTCCAACCCAACCTCCAAAACACCATCTTTAGATATCCCCCAAACGGACCCTAAGCAAATGTACCACTCCGTGAGCTTAATAAACATTATCATTGTGTGGTTAAAAAGGCGATTTTGCCCTTCATTAAGAGGGAGGAGGCCGACAATTACAACATCGCACGACGAGGAGGCTTGCATGGCCTCGCATTATAAAGGGAGGTAATTAGCGTCGATGGCGTGCAGGGAGATCGGAGATCGGCTTTCGCTTTTGCGCAAGAAAAAGATCAATGTCAGTATCACCCGAAGATAGGACATCGAAAGTAACACCGGTGAGAGGAGGTCGATGATGGTGTTGCAGAAAGGGACATAGAACAATAGCAATGACAATTTGCGGAGGGAAGAGATTGGTGTCAATGTGGCGTGAAGAGGGTAGAATGTGCGGAAGCATGCAAGAAGAAAAAAGGAACCAGTAGCAGCGTCCTGCAGTGATGAGGGGTTGATTGCACCAACGACGAAAAGATAAAAGTGAAGGAAGATGAGAGGGAAAAGAGAAAGCTATATGAAAGCATATTTTTGTCTTTTTATTATATTAAAACTTATATATTTCTTTTAGAATTAAATAATAGATTTGAATACCAATCCCATAAAGTGGTATTTCCCAAACTCACCCCACATAAAACTGGCAATTTTTGTTTGAACTAGCGAATCGACTAGCATCGACATCAACAAATAAGAGAAAGAAATTGTAGAAATTCTGTTATTGTGGGGGAAAAAAATAAAATTAAAGAGCCTTTGAGTTAGTGAGGTGACTGCATGCCCTCACTAGGTCAAACCCAGCTCCGTTCGTGGCCTTCACATGTAAAATTACAAAATTACATTAACGCATACATGGTCCTTGCGTGACTTTCTCTATTGTGATTTTAATAGTCGAGTGGACAAAAGATTGATTTTGAAGCACTTTTATCGATCATGAACTTGTTCTTGGATGTTTTAAAAAATTAATGACAAAAATTAGGATTTAGCTTATCATTCACGAACTAAAAATGTAATTAACCTTTAAAAAAGTAGAAAAATGATTGAGAAAAAGAAAGCTAAAGAATTTTTGTATGAGCAATTCTATATATGTGGATATTTATTGAATAACTTTTAGACAAATTTTGAAGAATGCTAAAATCCAAAAGTCACACTTTTGGATTAATGTCCTACTTGTAGGAGCTTCTAATTTTCCCTACAAATGAAAAAAAATCAAAGGTCAACACTTCTGTCTTATCAAAATTATCCCATTAAAAAAAAAAAAAAGAGTAACTTACTATATTTCCATTGGTAATCTATCAGATTTCACCAAAATTAACTGTCATCGCGTATATTTGATAATATTTGATTCTACCATATTAATTTTCCTTCACAGTAAAAATGGTTGGTTGTCTCTACTTTTGGCTACCAGATAATAATTTGGTAGTTAATCTGGTAGATTATTTTCTATTTTCATATGCAAGATGGTCACTACTCATCTGGTAGATTATTTCTATTTTCCTAAGTTGGTGACCGCGTGATGGGGGAGTTGGCTCGCATATGTCGACGTCCTTGATCTCCACCTCGGACCTTTCTCTTTGTCATTGTTGAGCATGTGCTCCACAAGGACCTGTCTTGACTTTAATTTTCTCTAACTTTTAAGGGTGAGGGAGTGAATCTAGGAGTATCACAAGGTAGTACTTATTGCGATTCCCCCGCATCTTTCAGCTTATTCTTGTCTCTGTTTCGATGTAAACCTCTTTCTTCCAATTTCATCCATCAACTCCAAATAAAAAGGTTGTTTCAACCATTTGAAAACATTTGGAATGCCATTCAAAATAGGGGCGTTCACAGATCGAATTAGACGGACTAGGCCTTGATCCGTAGTCCAATCCATGACTTTCATATTGAAAAAATCTCAATCCGTTACCAATCCAGTCCAATCTAATATGTAAATATCGGATTATGTGGATTGGATTCATGGAGTTGATTGGTAGACTTTATAAACTAAAACAAACATACTAAAACATAAAAATAGTTAAATAAAATAATAATTTTAATGATTTTACTTTAGAAACCAAAATAATCATATTCAAACTTCAACTTATATATACTTATTTATTAAAAATATTTTAGAAAATATATATAAAGTTCAGATTGAGGATTATAGAGGTTAGAAAATCCTCAATTTGTGATCCAATCCGTAACGTTTGAATTGACAAATCTAAATCCATTATCAATCTGTTAATCTCTCAACCTAATACAATCCGTTAGATTGGACTGGATTAAGCAGATTTATGGATTTGATAAACGACCCTAATTCCAATGGTCAGATTGACTATTTAAGAAGAAAAAATAAAATATCGCTCCCCCCTTAAATTTGTTCCATTCAAGTATACATGTAATAGTAATATTTGGGTTCTTTTTTAATAAAAAGTTTCTCTATCTTCTATCTAAATTTTAAAAGGCCATAACTTTTCTGTTTCAAGTATGATTGAGAAATTTATTTTTTTTTTTGGTTCAAACTTAAAAGAGAAATAAAGCCCATTCTTATATCCTATTAAAATATTCTCTGGATATTAAAGTTTTGTAAGATTTGTTAGAAGTTTTCAATATCTATCCAAGCATACATTTCAAACGTTGTTCATATTGCAAATATCCAAATATCATTTTAAATGATAAGTCATAGATTTTCATTCAAGTGTTTCCTACCAAAATATTACAATTCAAATGACTCTGTCAAATGGACTCTAAGCTTATCTTTTTGAAAGGAAATTCCTCACTTTTTTTAATAAAATATTCCCGAATACAATTTAGAGCTTATAATTAATACATAAGTATGCGTTTGGTTCGGAGATAAAATTTTTAAGTTAGAGTTGGTTGACTTTTCAAAAACTAGACATATATTTTGTTGACTTTTCAGAAAAAGATAAAAAATAAGATTAAAAGATATAATTAATTAAAGTTAAACTTAAACACCAAACAAAGCTCATTCAAAAAGTTTGTTGAATCATTGCACCAAACCTAAAAAGGTTGAGCTTCCCTTTTTTCTTTTTCATTTTCCTTCCATATTCTTTCTTTGACAGACAAACGAGGACCTTAGTTGTCTTTAGTGTTTTATATTATTTATTTATTTATTTATTATTATTTTTTCTTTTTTCTGAAAAGTTGTCCTTAGTTATTTGTATCATTGTATGTCTTTATCTATATAAACGTACATCCCTAGGCACGCATGCATGTATAAATTAACTTTTCATGATTAGTTTTTTTTATTTATTATTATTATTGGTTTCATGATTAACTTTAGTTTAAGACATAGTAAACGCATTCTTTTTTTTTTTTTTTAAATCATATAGCAAACAAATTTGATCATATATAAAATATATGTCTCCTTTTATTCCACAGGTTTTTCTCTTCCTCTTCTTTTTCTGTACATTTTTTCTTGGAATTGAAGAAAAAAAAAAAAAAAAAAAAGAGCTCGACCCTGTAATATCACTGATTGTAACAACATATTTGATATGCTCTTAGGCTCTCATTATCCATTTCTAATTATATATATACACACACACACATTACACACTATGTATTCTTAATGTGTGTGTGTATATGTTATAGATCTAAAGCCCAACGTTTCTCTAACACAACTTGAAAGTCACTTTCAATTGATAATGTCACCATTACATGACCACATTGGAGAGCAACTGAAAGTTGGAGGCACCACAACCGAAGAAGAAACCTTAAACCTCTTACTAGCCGAACCCTCATTAATTCTATTACAAACACTCACATCCTCCGGGCTATCCATCCAACCCATAATATCTGATCCGTCGGAATCGAACCGGCCGAACCCCGCCAACTCGGCGCTCGAGTCGGAGACGCTCGAGGCCTCCCAAGAAGGAGATGGCGACGACGACGACGTCGTTTCCGCGGCATGTGAAGGCACGACAATACTCGGCTGAACCACTTTCTCTATGCTCCTCATGTCTACCATATTAGGGTTTTGGTATTTCTTGAAATGGAAAATACTTGCGAAAGTGAAATGGTCACTAACCCTACTCTTGGAGGACATACTTGACTTGTTGTTCTCGCTTGACCTAGCCATGATGTTCTGTAGGTTTTTGCTCAGCTTGGCCTTCAACGCAGAGAAGCTCATGAGGCCGGGCCGGCAGTCGGTAGGGCACGGGACCGAATTCGAGTCGGCGGCGGTAACCGAGGGCACTGCGAAGTTTGTCCGGGCGTTTTCGCCGCGGAGGGCGCGGGCGGCTTCGTCGTAGGCTCGGGCGGCTTCCTCCGGGGTGTCATAGGTGCCGAGCCATAGCCTTACTCGTTGCGACGAGTCCTTGATCTCGGCGACCCATCTCCCCGAAGGCCTCTGCCGGACCCCGACAAACTTTCGTGCGGCGGCCCGGCGCGGCTGGTGAGACGTCGTGGTGGTGGTTGCGGTGGATGTGGCTGTTGTTGTGGCATCCATATTAGGGCTTTTTTTTTTTGTTTAAAGTGAGTTGGAGTGGTGAGAGAAACGTTTCTAGCTTAAAAAGTAGAATATATGATATGAAGAATGTTGTTTGGCACTACAATATATATATGTGTGTGTGTAAAGCTAAGGCGAAGTCATTTTCCAAGAAGTGATGAGAATAGCATGCAAAGGCATATACCATGTCTATTATTTGTTTGTTTGTTTTCATATGGACGTTTTTAAATGCTTAAACCCTGTGCATGATTTGTAAGTTGCCTGCACTTGGCCTGGTAAAATCTTAGAGTGCGTTTGTTTCGTCGGTTGGAGATGTAATTTTTAAGTTAAAGTTGGTTAATTTTTTAAAAACTAGTTATAATTTTTGTTAACTATTCAGAAAAAAATAAAAACTGATATGAAAATTTTGAATTGAAGATGTTGAACCAAACATAAGCTTAAACTTTATTATCCTCGATTAAAAGCAAAGGCACGTTCAATCATAAATTGTATTTGGATATTCATTTAAACTGAATTTTTGCATTTTTAGATGGACTTGGAATTGATTAATGAGCCTGAAGCAACAGACGCAGTACAATTAGGACTTATTTTTGTATTTTGTCACACACACACACATATATATACACTAATAGGCGTTCGCTAAGTTTAGAATAAAGTAAATTATGGTATGTTTGGAATACTGATTTGAATTGGAATTTTTATATTATAATTGATTGATTTTTTAAAAAATAGTTAAGAAATTTATTGAATTTTTGAAAAAGAACAAAAACTGAATTACAATTTTTAAGTTGGAACTTGAATTCTAAACTAAGCATTAATGTGCAAAAACTAATGTCCAAAAATTCATTTATACTCTGATGGTGAACTTGAAGATTAAAAAGCCGTTGCTCAATCAAAGCTAAAATGGGCTGAACAAAACAGAAAATACCAAGCAAAATTGCAAAAGTGCATGAAGAAGCCGACAAAAAAATAGGCGGCCCAAAATTTTGTCACCTAGTAAATGATTAACTGATAATAGACGTTGGTTAGGAATTTTAAAATCCGCCGGAACATTAGTTTTATAGTGTAATTTGTAATTTAGTAATTATTTACCATTAGAATTTTATATTTAAAATCTTTGTGGAATAAGCATTTCGAATTTTGGGCTCCACAACTCCGTGCCGTGTCGTTTCTGCTGGTTGAATTAATTTTCTTGACTAAAATACCCCTCATTTGTCCAAAGAAATTGGTTTCAATTAAAGTAATGGGACCATAATTTGTTTGGTAATGAGATTAATGGGTCATTAGGGAACTAAAAGTTTTGTCCTAATCTTATATATGCTCATCCAAATGTGGCCTTAGATTCCAATTATTCTCATTCCACTTGGGATAGAAAAGAGAAATTTGTTCACTAGCTATGAGAGTTTTATGGTATAAGACATACGTGGAATGACACGTGGCACGTCAATATATATAAATATATGTATGTATATCTTCATCTCAGTTTTAACTAGTGGATTGTTGTAATGTCAAGGGTATCGAAAAAATTGACACATTTTTCTAATATTGAATTTTAGTGCTTACCCTTTAAGTATCCAATGCTTTGGTAGTATTGTTGTTATGAAGGCCAAAACATGCTTTTATGAAGACTTGGTACTCTAAAGGAACATGTTTCCCTTTTGGGGTAGAGAATTAACTTATGATTTTTTAAGTGTTGCCTAGCCAAGTTTGTCTTTAAAACATTGGTGTTATCGGCCAAAAAGAAGAAGAAGAAGAAGAAGAGAGACTTGGTCACCGAATTAGTGTTTTTTTCTAATAAAAAATAAACAAATATGTTGTATCTTCATGCCCTCATCGTCATTTTAATAATCTACTGGAACTACAAATAGAACATAAATGAGATAATTTATGGTCGCGTCAACTATCTCAAAAGATACATATGTATCAATCATCCCTTACTGCTATGTCATTACTATAAGCGGTGGTCATCGTCTTAACTGTTAGCAACTAATTTGAATCAATCTTCTACTTTATCTTACTTGTTTTTCTTCATTTGAAGAGCGATTCTCTTAATTATTGATTAAGATTTGTTGGCGAAAGTGAATAAAGATCATTTGTATTGAAAGTTTAACTAGCTAGGTTTAGTTTGTTAAGAATTGATTGTCTTTCTTATACAATAGAAAAATAAAATAATAAATAAGAACTCAAAATATTTACTGTTAATTTACCAATCCATTACAAAAGCTTAAGCAATTATAGGAAGTTTTATATTTTAACACTCCTCCTTACGTATAGGCCAGATACTGAGCAAACGTGTGAACAAATATTAATTTAAAAATCCAACACAAATAAGAAACCTGAAACATATTAAAAGTCCAATACATGAATGATAAAAAAGGACTAAAGAGTGAAATTGCAAGGATTTGAATCCAAGACCTCCTACTCTGATACCATATTTTCAGCCATTATAATACCTTATTGTGACAAAGAAGAAAATTACTCCATAAACCCGCACACCTATTAATTTCGATCTGTGTGCATCAGGATGATAATGTGGCTCCACAATTATAGATCCGAATTGTAAACCCAATCACATGTTGACCCCTGATTTTTTATTTTAAACATCACACAATTTTCGGAGCAAAAAAATAAAATAAAATAAAATAAAAAACAACAATAACAACAACAACAACGCCACATAATCTTAAATTTTTATGTTGGAACGTAACTGACCTCTCCGACCATATAATTAGTCAAAAAATTCGACATAAAAACATCATATTTGGTGTCTTTAAAATCATTCTTTAATTTAAGATCATTTAGTGTATATATTTATAAAACCTCTCAACCCCATCACTCTCTACTGGTTCATCACTGGTACAAGTATTGTTGGTGGTGGTAAGGTTCCGCAGAAATTGGGAGTTGATTTTGAATTATTTTTCGAAATGTTTTTCTTAAATGGCTCTGACATAAAAAAGATTTAAAATCACCCTATTGTGATGCTTTAATTTTCTATCTAGTTTTTCGCTAATTATTATTGCATAGATATTTAAAACAAAGAAAAGTAGGGACTACTAATATAGGATTGAATTTATAATTCGAGGGTCGTTTATGAATATCTTTTTATAGTTTATTTCATCACCCTTTATTTTTCTTTATTTTTCATCTTACTTCAAAGGCCCATTAAAATAGTGTTTTAGAGTAATTTTATTATTGGTATTTTGACGTTCTTAAAAAAATAATAATAAAAAAAAATTGGACCATCTACCACTACCAAAAAATAAAGTAACAAAATATTTAATAAAATTTTCAGTTATAAATTTTTATTGTAACTGAAACTTTTAACCACAATATTTTTAATCACAACATGATTAAATTTTTTTTATATAATTAAAAACCTCAATGCTTAAAGTTTAGTCACAACAAAAAACTGTGACTGGTTCGCTATTATTCGTAATATTATGAATAAGAATGACATGTTGTCACAAAAAAAAAAAAAAAATATATATATATATATATATATATAGTGTACATTGTACTTCGTCATCAAAACTCCTAAATTACAACGACAGCCATTCAAGAAAGATATATCTTTTGCTGGGATTCGAGAAAAGACTTTGATATATGCCAAATATCCTTGTCTAATAACTCCATTAATTGTTGGAGCAAAAAATAAATAAATAAATAATAACTCCATAAATTGTCACCAATAACAATTTGTAAGGTGACAACCGGTGACCAACCAGGTTACGGACTCCCGTGCTTGTGGTAGACGTTTGGCGTGTTAGGGATGGTCTGGTTGCGATCACGTTTCAAAAGTAATTTTATTCTGTTAGTACCGATTCTAGTCTGCCACTTCAATTATTGAAAATAAATGTATATACAATTTGACATTTATGAGATATATAAATTTGGTAAGGCAACCTCACCAGCGAGAACTCTCACAAACTAGTGCTAGACAAGAACCAATACATACCTTTCGCCAAGACAAACCTAGAGGAACACTCGTGCCGGTGACAGATCTAAGCAAAGCTGCACCAAGCTAGCCGGTGCTCAGCCTATCGCAAATGCAAGTCGCTTTTGACAAGTCCTTTTTTTTTTTTTTTCCCTAAGGAAAAGAGACCTAGGATAACACCCTTTATTTTCCCATATTAGAAGCACCTAGGACAGAATAAAGGACTCAAACTTTTACCTCTTGCTCAGTCATTCCATCTATCCCTTTGGGTTGTCATCAACAAGTCTTTTTTTTCCTTCTTTTTTTGCTTTTTAAAGAAAAAGGGATAATTCAGGCTGTAGCAACCTTTTATTTTCCCCGTATTTAGAAGCACCTCACGATTAAATACGATATTCAAACCCGATAGTTCTCCCTTAATAAAAGTCGAAGAAGTGAGTTCACAACCACTCTGTCTTCTTTGAGGCATTATCAATTAGTCCTTGTTTTTTAATATGAAAAAAAAGATTTAATGTAGCACCTTTCATTTTCCCATATTTAAAAGCACTCCATGACAAAATGGGTGGCTCAAACCTTAGTGAGAGCCTAAATAGTAAGCCCACAACCATTCTGTATACTCTTTTCACGCCTTTTTTTTTTTTTTTAAAGAAAAATGGATTTGAGTTAGAACCTTTCCTTTTCCCGTATTTCATATCACATAGGGGCTTGGACCTTAGATTTCTCTCTGTTTGGTTAAAGGTAATCAAATATAATCAGATACCTGACAATCTTTTTAAAGTAATCAAATTCCTAAGAATATTAAATTATAGTGTTTGGTTTGTATGTAGATAATTTTAGTAAGATTCTTAAGAATATTAGATTATTGTGTTTGGTTGTGAACATGAATGTTATTTTTTCTTAATAAATGGACAAAATTATCCTTTACTAAATTAATATATACTTTCAATAACAATTATTACAAATATAAGGACAATAACATAACTTTATGATTCGGTCAAATCAAATGTAATAACTAGTTTTTACGATATTACGATTTCCTTTTAAAAAAGGAATTAATGTGTACTATGAAGGTAATTATGAAAAAGCCTGATTAGGGTTTTTATTAAATGTTGTGAGTTCTTATGATTTTATAAGACTCAATAATAGATTGCTTAGCCAAGCATGAGACCTTTTGAGTAAAAAGGTATAATGAAAATTTATGTTTTTATGATGGTCAAAGTTTGACCAAGAAAAGTCAAAGATTTGACTATGACGGTACTGCAAGTATAGCAAGCAGTATGGAAAATATACTGTGAAAAATCGTCATTACAGCCAAGATAGTAAGAATAAGATTTAAAACCACCATAGAAAAATCAAGCACATTAATTAGGATATCAAGGGCCAAATGGCTTCAAGTTATGAGAAAATTTTTATACAGTCCATTTTTACACAGATAAATTTTGGACTGCAATTCAGTGTAAAAATACTGCTATTAGTAGATAGCAGTATTGAAAATATCTGTGTTAGCATAAAAATAGACTGCATATTAAGAAAAGAGCCAAACAAACCCTAATGAAGCTTACATCACCTAACTTTTGATTAATGACATCATTTTGGATTAAAGAAATATTGGAAAGAATTGGATGGCTCTAGAACCCCCCCTTGGCCGGCCACCTAAGGCCCTTTTTGTGCAAATTATTGCTTGTTCAAGGACCTTTTGGCAATTTTAAGAAGTTCCACTTCACCTATAAATAGGTGAGCCATTGTTCAAAAAAATTAGAAAACTTAGCTAAATTATTCCCAAATTCCCTCTCAAAAATCCGAACCCAAAGAGAAAGCAAAACCTAAGGGAAAAGTGTTAGGGGTGTTCGGTTTTCTTGTTGGAACAACAAGAAAGAAGTTGAAAAATTTTTAGTACCCAATCTAGGCTAGAGGCCGGTTGTGGGAGGAGAGAAAAAAGTGAGTGAAGCAAGGTCCAAGTGACTGGTTTTGGTAAGGAACCAAGCTAAGTGACCGGAAAATTTTGGAGCCCCTTTGTCAAGGGAAGGCCGGTTGTGGAGGAGCCAAGGAGAAAGGGGAAATTGAAGCTAGGACAAGCCAAACCCTTGTGTGGATCAAGGTTAAACCCCTTTGACACCCTAAGCTCTTCAATTTAAGTTTCAATTTGAAATTTAAGTGTATTTCAAGTTGAATTTGTAAGAGCATAAGCTCATTTCATTTTTCAAGCCCTAGTTTAGATTTCTAAGGTTTTGTGCTTGATTATTAGGGTTATGGTTGGTTTTGGTTCATAATGCCTTGCATGTTATGTGTTTGTATGATTGCTAGAGTTTTTGTGCTTAAAGTATGATGATGATGAATGTCCCCAATTATGTATGATGACAAAGCTTACGATAGAAATACACTGCATGTTTGATCTTAGGCTCTCGGCTGCTGCCGATTGAGGTAGAGTGCACGATTAGGACGTAAAACCAACTTAAACAAGAAAACTGCCAGTTCGGGTGAAAACTGGCCAGTTTTCTGGAAAGCCGGTTTTGAGGCCCTTAGAGGCCGAATTTGGAAAAACATAAAACATGAAAGTTGTAGAGAAGGGATTTGCCTAGGGGTTTTACAGACCGTTTTCCAAAATAAGGCTTCAACGGCCTCGGTTTTTACAAAAATCCGAGCCTGACCGTGCCCAGGCTTCATGTACGACCAAGTGGGTTCAATAGGGGAAATGAGTAGGTTAGAATCCGAATTAGGTTTTGAGTGAAACACAAAAGTTATAGAATTTTTCAAGGTCTAAAACTTTTGTAGAGAAAACTTTTTCAAATTCGACTTTGATTTTTAAATAAAATTAGATTTCAAAAACTGTGCAGGAAATAGGAAATTCCTGTACAGGATTTTTTGGAAATAGTGCAGGAAAAGGACATTTCTGCACATACACAGATAAATTGGCAGTAAGAAACTATTCCAAAGTCAGTTTTCAACATTCAATAAATTTTTACAAATCCTACTCAATAGTTACAAATTTTCAAAAGTTGAACAAATGATTTTTGTACATAAAATATAGAGTTTTTCCAAAAGAAAGTAAAAATGGATTTTTGAAACCTAAGTTAAGTTATAATCCGAATAGGGTAAGTTAAAAGGGTTACTTGATGTAACCAAGTAGGATATCATTTGATTATGTAGGGGACATATAACTAAGGTTATATATGGATGTTGGTTCTATCACCAACATTTCTGACCCTTACCTTTATATTATAACAGAAAGTAGATTGCTGTAGTGTCCTGACTGGAACAAGCACGGTATCGGACACAACAGATAAGGTAAGTACAACTCCGCCTACAGCATAGGTTTTGTTGTGAATACTTACCCAAGTATGTTTGATGTATGTTCTGATGTGTGATATAATGTATGCTAGGAACATGTAATGCTAGGATACGATGTGTGATATGCTAGGATTATGGTGTGAAGTATGATATGATATGTGATATGCAAAGTTTAAGATATGATTATGACTTATGTATGAGTGACATCACGAAGCATGTTCACCAATTCTTAAGTAAGAACAAGATCAAGTATGTGATTATGAAAAGCAAGTATGATGGCAAGCTAGCTTGCCTGTGTCGTATCGACCCGCGTTAGGTCGGGTTGGACTATGGTTTGAGTTGAAAATGGACTGGCCTCCCCAACCACTCCATAGTTGTGCGCCCGGTACGAACACTTATGTTAAGGGGCCCATAAGTAAGTTAAGTTAAGATAAGTTATGAAAGTATGTTATGAAAGAATAAGAGATCATAATGAAGCATAAACGGCTCATGCATGATTATGTATGCCATGCTATGTTATGTTATACTATGCTATGTTATGTATGCTATGCTATGCTATGTTATGCTATGCTATGTTATGTATGCTATGCTATGTTTTGTTATGCTATGCTATGTTATGTTATGTTATGTTATGCTATGTTGTGTTAGTAATTGTTTGTATCGCGGATGTTATAGTTGTACTTGCTGAGCGAAAGCTCACGTCTTACGTCTATGCTGTAGGTAAATAACCTACGGGACTTATGTGATGCAAGATGGTAGAACGTGGCGAGGCGAACTGTGAAATGTGGGAATAATAGCCGCTACGCGTTTTGTTATTATATGTGTGTTATTCTACGTATATTATTTTACGCCCAAACAATTTTATTTAGTAACCGGTATTTCGTACGTACGTATTCGCGTGTGAGTTCGCACCGTATATAAAAAAATTCCGCTATTTTCGCTATGTAAGTACGTAGTAAGAGACACGTTAAGTATGTATGTATGGTAACGGCATGTGCTAGGCGGGTCGTTACATAAAAATTGTAATTCAAGAATTAGTAGAATTAAAATGCTCATCTTAAAACACAAATTCGTTGATTATTTAAGAATACATGAACATATATACGACAAATTGAGAGAACTCTCTTAAAGAGATATTATTAACAAAATAACAAAAAAAATTTAAAATAACAATTCCTTAGTTCTAATTCTAATCTTATTTAAATTCAAATTATAACAGATAATTAAATAAATAAAACTAATTGACTAAAATTACTAGTCTATGGGTAGCAAATGATAGTGACAAAAGAAAAAAAAAAGACTGACTTATACATATAAAAATTCTAAAAATAAAATCCAAAAACACAAAAGGTTTTTTTAAAAAAAAAAAAACATAGGGTAACGGAAAAGGGATGAAGAAGAAAAAGACAAAGAATAAAAAGGTACGTATTAGGAAAAAAAAAAAAAAAAAAAAAAAAAAAAAAAAAAAAAAAAAACGAAAGCAAACTAAAGTTGCGATTATGTATATAAATTACGATATTATGTAAACAAAATATATGCATATTAAATATATAAATGTAGAAAAGAAGAATCATGTGAGAAAGGAGGGAAAAAAAAAAAGACGGTGAAGAAAAGAACAATGATTACCAGTGACTCCACAAAGGGTGTTGGTGTTTGTTTTAAGATAACCTCATAACAAACATGATAATCTTAAGATTCCTATTCTTTTATAAAAGATTATTCCATATCAAACATCCATGAGAACAAAAGGATTATAAGGAGTGAGCTCATAACCAGTCAGTCCACCTTTTAGAGTCGTCATCAATGAGTCCTAATATCATAACAAGCGACAACCTCATGTGCGGGCCAGGGACCTGAGAACCCATAGTAACAGAAACCTTCCTCGCCACTAGCAGGCCTTATGGCAGCTAGTTGTTGTATGAGTGAGGCTCTTGCAGTTCTCGCTTTTCATCGCCAACTTCTCGATATCGTGTTGTCTTTGAGAGAGAGAGAGAGATTTTGACACAAAAAAAAAAAAAAAAAAACCTTTGGGAGTAAAAATTTTTCGTATAAGCATACAATATTGTGGAAGAAAAATGTAACATCGAGTAAAAAAAAGAAAGTTTAAATGACAACAAATATTGGTCTATGTTAATGAAACAAAATTACTTTAGAAGAAAAGGAAAAAATAAAAAAAATAAAAAAAATAAAGAAAATCATAATTCACCCTCAATGACAAATTGAATAAAGGAATAAAAAAATAATTAAAAAAAAAAGAAATTGCCCTTCTTAGAAGGCAAATTAATCCCAATTAAAACTGGATTCGTCTATTCCCTTGAGAGAGAGAGAGAGAGAGAGAGAGATTTATCTGTACATTTTGTCTGTGGCATTTCACCCTAACATTCTCTTTAATTATTAGAAGTAAATTTTTAACAAAAATATTAGAAGTTTGTGGCTGATATAAATGATTGCATGGTGGTGGGTAAAGTACAATACTCCCATGTACACTCCGTATGGTAAGGAGAGAAGGTAGAAAAAAAGGAATTGAGAGAAAATTGGAGTTACGAATGGATATTAATTTTGCCTTGTATTGTTTGGTAGCAAATAAGGGGGAAAAAAAAAAAAAGAGAGATTGGTATAATTATTTTGAAAATAAAGATTAAAAAAATAAATTTTGATCGTTATTTGTTGGTTTCAAGATTTTCACTACAAGAATTCACCTAATATTGAAAAGATTAAAATTGGCAAGATCCAATATAACTATTAGACGGATCTTTTATTTGGTAACCGTATAAATCCGACAAATATAACTTTTATAATTAAACTCAAAAATAGCTACTAATTGATTTATATGGAACGCTTTGTAATTTTATGTGTATATTTTGTAACTTTTATTACAAGTGACAAGTATCAATAAAAAAAAAAAATACACATTATAACAAGTTAGGCTCTGCATGATTGGTTGGAGGGGTGGAGAGGTGGAATGATGTAGAAAGTTGGAAAGATGGGCTGGGAATGTGAATGATGAAAAGGATTGTTTGATCTCTTATGTTATTTGGTAAGAACAGAGAGAGAGCTTAAAAAATGAGTAATAATTTTTTAAAGTACATTATATTATTTTCTAAAAATTTCTTTTGGAGGTTAAAATGATAATCTTTTTGTGGATTATAAGGATTCAAAATGGTAAGCCTAATGGGAGATCCCTTCATTTTTCCTCTCCCTCCAATCAAAAGATTTGATCTCTCCTTCCAACGCTCACCCTCCAACCTCCATCGCCATCACTTCCTCCAACCAAACATAACAATAATGTTAATGATTACAAGGCATTAGTCTTCATGTTGTATACGTTTGTTTATACAGCTGTAACACAAGAGAGTTAAACTATATGACTTTTAACTACCTTATTATTTTCTTTTTCTTTTCTTTTTTTTTTTTTTTTTAAATCTAATAATTTCTCTTGCACTTTCTTCATCCTCCTTTTCTATCCTACTAAATATAGTGTTAATCTTTTAAATTAATAATAAAATAAAGCTCGTGCAACGACACTCACGATTTTTTGATGGGGTCGTATCTGGCTAAAGCGTGGTTGTTCACTAGTCGTTATATAGACAGTGGTAGCAAAACAATGTTAACGTGGCAAAGGGTATGACCTCAAAGTATATATTGTTAATAGGTCCCCACTTAATTTCATAATCATATTTTCAAACGAAAAAAAAAACTCAATATATATATATATATATATTTTCGTTCAATCGGCGAGATTATAGAAGAGAGAGAGAGAGAGAGAGAGAGAGGAGTGGGCAAGTGAATCATTCTTTAATTGGCTATGTTCGGTAGAAAGGATGGATGGTGGGAGAGAGAGAGCGCGAGTTTAATGAAGGAATGATAATTACTATAACTCCTTTTTGATATTGAAAACAATTAAAAGAGAAAAAAAAAAAAAAAAGAAAGGAAGAGGATGAGTTTTATTTATAATACTAGTTCGTGCGTGCGAAATAAACAAATAAAATAAAGTAAAAATAAAAAAAATGTCACGTAACGTAAGTAGTCACATGGCGATAATCTGACTGGTCACATGACAACCGGAGAAAGGGATGACGAAAAAACACATTATGCTTTTAAAGAATATATATATATATATATATATATATTATATATAGTATAGAAGTATAGATTGCTATACTCTATAATTTCAAATTTTTCTTGTTTTGAATAGTTCTAATTTTAAATTTACATGATGAAAAAACAAAATAGCAATTAAAACATTAAACAAACATCTCGGTGGAACCCATAGATTGACAATCTCCACCAAATTTCACTTCTTCCCAAAACCCCATCCAACCAATCAGGGGTCGTTGGGGGAGGTTTTGAAACCAAGTTTCTAAAAGTTGTTTTGTCTTTTTTTTTTTTTTTTTTTAACTCAAAACTATTTTTCACTATTCACATATTTTAATGTCTACAAAAAACTCAAACTTTAAAATCCATAAATTTGTTATTTCAAGTCCAAATGAGATGATTTTTCTAAATTGCATAGAATTTTGAGAGAAACGAAACAAGATTCATATTAATATATTTTTTTCTAAATATATTTCAAGTTTTTATACTTTTTTACTCCAAATTTTTTTTCCAACCAAATACATATTTTCAAAACTCATCTAAACTATAATCCAAATATCTCAAAAACTCCAGTCTTCAATGTCTCTCTCAAATAAGCCCTCAATATTGAAAAGGTGGCCTCCCTCTTTCACAATATCCTTCGACTCTTACCAAACACGCCATCAATTGAGTAAGAGAAAGAGAGGACTAATTAAAATTTACACTCTTCCAATTATCTGTATTGATAACCATTGATTAATTCCATAATCTTTTCAATATTCACCATTAAAATATTGATTTAACCATTGACTAATTCCATAATCTTTTCAATATTCATCATTAAAATATTGATTTAATTCATTAGCTTTCTTTTTTGTGCTTTCGTTTAAGAAAAGAAAGCGATCTTTTACCAAATTGATCTCTGAATTCCCTCAATCCATTAACAAAATTAGAATTTTTCCATCCAGATTACTAACATAAAATAATATTGATAAGCGATAAATACTTTATTTTGAGTTTATAACTTTTTTTTACCTTTTTTTTTTTTTTTTTTTTTGTAATGGTTTGTTATTGAATGCTTGAAATTGATTGTTAACGAATTGTATGTGATTGAACTATTTTAACACTTTAAAATTATTATTTTAATTTCTAGAGGCTACACATTCGCAAATCCAATCTTGGAAATCTTATATATATTTATATATATGTTTATGAATTGGATGAAACTGGATTATGGGTCTAACGAATTGATATCTGTTCTCAATCCACAAATTATGGATTGAACTACAGATTGTGATCTAATCCATATCATCCGATCCGCAAATACTCTTATGTATAAAAACATGTTTTTCCAATTTATAGATCTTAGAAAAAAAAAAAAAAAAAAACAAACAAAAATATTCTCTTAAAAAAAGGTTTTTTGAGGAATGCCCCAAAAGAGCACATTTTTAGAATAGTGTCCTATCGTTTTGCCCTCTTACATTGGTAAATAAAAAGTTGTCAACATAACAAAAATTAGTAATATTTAGGTAGGACAAATATCTTAAACATATACACTAAAAAGGTTATTCCCATAATTTCCTCTAAAAAAAAAAAAGAGAGAAAAGCATCCGAATGATACAAATTTAGAGACCATTGCACCAACATGACATAATAAGTTAACACTAGACCAATATTATAACACAACTAAACTAAAGTTAGGTAAAATTTGTGTTATATTGATAAGAGTAAAGAATTTGTGTCATGTTAGTCAATAAATGGAAAAAAATGGTTATTTAGGCAATTTTCACTAAAAAAAAAAAAGAGCAAAGAAACAAATCTGGGCCTAGAAAAAGCTATATAATTCATTAGCGAAAGAAAAAACAAAAAAAAGGTTTACGTAATTTAATTATGAGAAACAAAGTCAAACTATCTATAGACGCACGTGATAATTATAAATTGATAGGAAACGCCAAACCTCTATCTTCATTAAATGTTTCAACATTGTACAAACAACAGTGCAAAATCTATCTCTGTCGTCACTGCAATTTGCAAAAGCATCTATAAAAATCCCAACCGAATTTTTCGAGCAACAAATATGTAGAAAGCTTAGTACAGAAAATAACGTTTTTAAAGGATTCGTTTGTGTTGATCAGCTTGTAGAACGTCAGCAAGAAAATGGAGAACAGTAGAAATATTTTTGCGATCACGAGATTTGAGGGGAAGGTGGCGATTGTGACGGGTTCGACTCAGGGAATCGGCTTCAGCATCGCCGAGCGCCTCTGCTTGGAAGGTGCCTCTGTTGTCGTCTCCTCTCGCAAGCAGGTTTTTAGCTCTTTATACGTCTAGTTTTACGTATATGCCATGCAACTTAGTTGCAACTCGCATGCATGTTTTATTTATGGACTATAGACTTTTGTGTGTCATATATAGCAATATAATACGTGATAGTACTTCAAGTTTTTAAAAACTTTTTTTTTAAGTACTATATATAACTAAAATTATCCCTACTTTACGTATGTTTTCATAGTTTATAATAAGAGATAAAGATGATACGCGTATGTATGTATCTGTCTGTATATTTTCATAGCTGCTCATAGAGATATATATAGTTACAAATTCATATATGACCTCGACTATATTTTCTGGTGTCAGAATTTACATGTCATGTTTCTAATAAGAGGGTAACTTTAGTGAATGGTTTTGGTTTTGGGATGTATTATATAGTTGTTTTCATCTTGACTTTTTTGTATTTTTTTTATTCTTAATTAACTGAAATTGAGTGTTTAGTAGGAGATGAGATTTCTAACGAGTGCTAGTATAGTTGGAATATGTCAATTATATATCCTTAACACTAGCTGTTCGTTCTGGTCGTTATATAAAAAATATATATATATATATATGTATGTAGACACTTTTAACATGACATTTTTTTTTCCAATATAACAGTTACTATAACGTCTTATTTATTTACATATGATCCTCAAATGAAACTGTTGCAGGAAAACGTGGATAAAGCGGTTAAAAAGCTTAAAGAAAAAGGTATCCAAGTGATGGGCGTTGTCTGTCATGTGTCAAATGCACAGCAAAGGAAAAATCTTTTGGACGCGACTCTTCAGGTAAAAAGTCTATAATTATTAGCATTTAGTCTATGAATACCTTTGTGATCGATCCATGAGTTTGCATGTATTTATTAGCATTCGGTTTTTATCTATAAAAATAATCCCATTTATTTCAATTATTAGAAAATATTTGAGATTTTTTTACTTCGATTGATTAAATGGATGTTCGGGAGCAAAATATTTGAAATGCCATTCGAATAGTGTGAAATGGTGCATTGGATCATTGAAGAAGAAAAATGAAATGGTGCTCTCTCATAAATTTGCTTCATTTGAATATTATGCAATAGTGGCATTTGGGCTTTTTTAATTAAAAAAAATTCCCTCTCTTTTATCTAAGCATCGAAATGACATAAATTTTTTGTTTCAAATTCGACTAATTATGATTCTTTTTTCTATGTGTTCATATTGGAAAAAATTAAGAACGTAACATCATCTACAACCCTATCAAAAAACATCTATAACCCTATCAAAAAATTTCATGGATTTTAGATTTGTTAAAATTGTTTTTAATATTTATCAAAACACATTTAAATACTCAGTTCAAATATTTGTTCACTTTGCAAACATCTGAATATCATTTCAAATAATAATTTAAATATTTATATCAAAAATATTACTATTCGAATCACTCCTCCATTTATGCTTGTGTTGAAAGGATAACCGGATAATTAATAATGTGGACTTATAATTGCAACTTAAGGTGATCTCAAAGTACAAGGTCAACATCAGAGACTAGTATAGAAAGTACTGTCCTTTTTGGGAAAATACTCCTTTGAACAATAATCAATTTATTACTTACACTGGCAGGAAGGATGGATTGACAAATGTTACATATTTTTTAGCTTCTTTTTTCTTCCATCTAGATTTAAATCCCGTAGAATTTCCGTAAGACTTCTACCACAGCTTAAGCTGTGGTAGAATTAGGTTGGTGATGTCTTGGGTGGAGCTTGGGTTGACGATCGAAAGAAATTGATTTTAAAGCTCATCTCTTTCTTGCCATATCCAAAGAAGTTGATCTCACCTGTAGGTTGAAATTGAGGCGATAATGAGACCACCACCAGAGCCATTCTTTTACTTGTAAAAAAAATAAGCAGTTTATTACTTGGGCCTTTTCTACCAAAATAAATAAATAAATAAAATAAGCAGTTTATTACTTGAGATACACAAAGGAGTAACACGTAGTTTTTCTCATGTACAGATCGATCACAAGAACTTCAGAAGTAAGATCATAGTGGACTCATAAATAGACTCCACTAAGTTATAACTTTCAAGCAATTGCTTATTGGAAGAGAATTCATGACACATATGAACTCCCGTCAATGTGCAACTCGCCAAGTGGCTACTAGTTTTTTTGGTATACACACAATAAGTGCCACATCGGCGGGAAGTGGGGAACTTAAGTGACATATAAGTGTCACGAGTTCTTTTACAATCAGTAATTATCTAAAAGTTGTAACTTAGTGGGATATTTCACTCATAGATCTACTATGTGATCCTGCTTCTAAAAGCCTTGTGATCGATTGATTTCGTGGGAAAAAATTCTGTGTTACTCCTTCGTGTATACAAATAATAATAATAAAAATAAAAATAAATAATAATAAGCAGTCTATTACATATCCTTTTAGGGAATATAGTAACCTTTTTTTTTTAAAAATGGCATTAATTACCTAAAAGAAATTACACTAATGTCTGGGAACGCATACATGCTATAATACGAAGATATGTCGATTTTCAATGAATACATTATATGGATATATATATATATATATATATATACAAAAGTGTGAAAATAACATATGAAATATGTTATTATATTTTTGTACCTGTTAAATTCATAAAATTTAACTTTGAATATTAACATTATTTAAAATGACATAATTAAAATCATAAAATAAGAAAGTTGGATATCAATCAATAAGAGAAAAAAATAGCAACTGTTATGTCACTAAGTATAACAAATAACAAAATTAGCATTAAATATAGCATTTATATTAGGAAAATTAAGATGGATGGTCTATATTAATTATCTAATATAATAGATAGCCTAACTTCCTTTTAATTAGTTAAATGGCCTAATGTTTATATTTTGTTCAATCAATTTTCATTTTCGCCAAACACCTCCCCCTCTCTCTCTCTCTCTCCTTTCTCTCCCAACTTTCTTTTTCTTCCTCTGCCCATTTCTCCCTTGGCCGTCGTTGTGTTTTTCTTCGTGTTTGTTCGATTTCAGTTCATTCTTTGAATTCCAATTGAAATCTAAATGTTTGTTTTTGTTTTTCGTTTGCCTTTTTTTTTTTTTTTTTTTTTTTGTGAATTTCAATTTTAACCTATGTTTTATGCAAGATTATTGGCTTATCCTTTTGTTTTTTCTTGTTTCATTTTCTCTTCACTTTGGTTTCTATGATTTTCTGGGTTTTTATTCATCACTTTTGGAAAAAAAAAAAAAAGTGTTTCAATACATTTTTTTTTCAATATTATGTGTTTTCTCGTGTTTTGATATGCTTTAGGTCAATCAATGATTGACTGAGGGTCAATTAATGATTGATCATTAATTAATCAGTGATTAACTCTCATCTTAGGCTCCTCCAAAATTGACATCCTTTTACACTCGTTTAGTCACTGATTATGCTAGAGTCAATCATTGATTGACCTCTAGTTATGCTAGAGTCAATCATTGATTGACCTCTAGTTAATCAGTGTTTAATTAGGGTCAATCAATGACTGATCATTAGTTAATCAGTGATTAACCAATGATCAACCAGTGATTTGTTTGTCGTCAATTAGTGATTGACTACAAAAATTTGTGAGTTATATTATCGTATTCAATAATTTACCGATAGTCAATCAATGATTGAGTACCGATAATCAATCAGTGACTGACCGTGGTCAATCAGTGATTTACCGATAGTCAATCAATGATTAACCAACGGTCAATATGGTCAATCACTACCATTTACAAAATTAATTAACCATTCTTAGAAAAAAAGGTCTTTTAATTAATTTTTAAAAACTTAAGCTATTTAACTAATTTTTAAAAAACTTTAGTCATTTATTAAAAAACTTATTTTAAAAAAGGTTATTTAGCTATAAATCCCTTTATATTATAGAATGAGTTTCCAACCCAAAATGTTAACATTAGTATTATTGATGTTGAAAATTGTCCAACCACTAAATCTAAGAATTTGCTCATAACCTACTCACGAATGATCTAATGTGTAAATTAACAGTATAATAAAGTACAAAAAAGTGGAGAAGACAAGAATTTATAGAGATTCACCTTCTAAGAAATGATTATGTCCTCATTGATTTTAAAGTGCTTACACTATATTGATCAATTTACAACGGGATTATATTTGTCAAAAAGTGATTAAGGTTCCCTAAGACCGAAAATGCCTATTTATATATAAAAATAATTATTTGTATATTTAGATTTAAGTAGAAATATTCAAATAAATATTAATGATAATTATTTGATAGTTTGCCTATCCAAATTTTTTGTATATTTAGATTTAAGTAGAAATATTCAAATAAATATTAATGATAGTTATTTGATAGTTTGCCTATCCAGATTCTTATCCCTTAACTCTGTTTGAATTGCACTTGATAAACCTCCCGGCAATCTAATGATTTATGGAGTTAAAATATTACTTTCTTCTTATTGGCCTTTACATATTTATTCAATTTGACACAATCTTAGTATCGATTGAAATTGACACTCTTTATCTTAATATTGATTGAAGTCAATACCTTTATCCTAATGTTGATTGATATTGGAACCCTTATCTTTATATTGATTGAAATTAACACGTTTTATCTTAATAACACTTGATGGGTGCCGGTAAGAATTTTATTGTAACACCTATCTAACACAACTTTTTATCACCCAAATAGCCATATTAGGTAGTGTTATTTCCTTAACTTCTACTTATGTTATTCTTAGGTAGTTAAATAGATAAAATATGAAAATGAGGGTAAATTTGAACTTTTGGGTACTACCTCATAGATATTACACTCAACTCATATGGCTGGCCAAGTATATATACAATATAATACACAACTCAAAATCGGCACAGCCGAGTATAAAATAAAAATAAATAAATAAATAAAAGCCATGAGGGTAGTCAAAACTCAAAATAACAGGTCAGCTTGTCTATATACGCAAGTCCACAAGCATCGGGAGTACACTAGCCAACCATCTAGTCCTCAACTAGTGCTAAGAAATGCCCTCATCTACATCACCATAAACGAATGAGCCAAAGCCTAGTAAATAGAATCAATGCATAACATAAACAATATAATTATGCATGAGCTCATGACTTTACTTCTTCAATTAACTTCTTCCATTTCACTTCTTATACTATTTCTTATCTTTTGCATGCATTAGGGTTTCTTAAACAGGGTGGTATCCTAGATACCTTAGCCATCAGACCTTGTGGCCACAGAACAAACATAATAATAAATACCATCATGTGGGATAAAGTTATTTTAAACATTTCTTCTTCCTTGTGATCATCAAGGGAGCTTCCCACACTATAAGTCTCCATCGAGACAGGAGGTCCATCGATCTCGTGACCACAAATATAATGTAGCAAGGTCTCGTCGTGTGAGGCATATCACATTTAAAACACTCTTCTTCCTCGTGATCATCGAGGAAGCTTCTCACACCGCAAGTCTCCATTGAGACATAATGGTCCGGAAGTCTCCATCGAGGCACATTTCATCAATTCTTAACAATAAACCCGTCACAAGTCTCCAGTAGATCATTTAAACTATTCCCAAACTCATTTATTACACAAAATGCCTTTGATACACATCTTTCATCATGTAGTGCATGAATGCTTATGCCATCATGATGTGTAGACCATATGCCCAAATCTTACTTTCAAATACATTATACATATGCACGCCTTTTATGGTGACATAGGTACAATTCTACTTACCTCGAGATTTGGTATTGTATAAAAGATTCTTGGGCTTCCTCTCAGGGGATCCGGTGTTCAACACCTCTTGGTACAAACCAGGCTTTTCCTTGAAATTCTCCACCAAAAATTGATCAAACCACTCAAGATAGCTCTTAATTTCTCAAAAACCTAACTTAATATGGTGTTTAGAGGCAGAGGAAGTCGGACTTGGAGAGTTTTTGCAGAAAATGAACCACCTAGTTGCTTGTTAGACTTAAAGTGCCAAGCACACACCTAAATTCCTTCACCATGAAGTAATTTCACCTAAGCTGGACAAGTGTCCTACTTTTTCAGCTTACTCACCTCCTTAATGGGGTGTTGAATACTCACACCAATTCTCAAATGCAAACTAGGTCTTAACCAACCAACTTGCTTACTGAATGTGGTGTATACACTCACACCGAAGATCATGTGCACCTAAAACCCTATCTTTGAATCCTTCACCATATTTGAGCTCCATAACTTATTTAATCCATTAAATTTCATTAGAAATCACTATCATAAACTTTTTTTTTTTTTTCCACTTACTGGATCCACCTTCTTGGAACCCTGAAATTCATCAATGTATTAAACGTGACTCAACACTTGTGCACTTTTAAGATATAATGCATATTGTGAGCATGACAAATGCATTTCAATAATCACTCAAACATATGATTTATATACATAATATCATGAAAGGATGCAATGCATTGGTCAACAAGTATGTGAGAATTCTGGACATCACATTCATTTAGTGAAATCTCCTTGTTTCAGCTTTGAACTCGGAAACATCAACTCGACACCTTATAAATAAGCACAACATGAAAAGATACTGCTCAATATGCACAAAACTGAAATTGTAAATTATCGTACTTTAGCAAAGAATTTTCATTTTCTGTAAGGAGAAATTTTAGGAAGTGTACGAAAAAACTACTTTATGTATTATTAAATTTTCACGAAATTCTATTATTTTGAGTACATGATAAGAAGAGAAAATACTGATGTCAAAGGCATCTAGCACAATATTTCAAATAAGTTGGCATCCATCTCAAACTAAAATCTCCACTAGACCCTCTACAAATTTTTATTAAATTTGCATATATATATATATATATGTATATATTTAATTTGACAAAACTTATGAAAAGAATTGTATTTTTATTCTATCGTATATACTGTTATTTAGTAATTTGATTAACTTTTTAACGGCCTAATTTAATTTGTAGCAGTTTTATATATCTTATTATAAATTTTTAACGTGAATATTCACCTATCAAACTGAATGTATAAATATTACATACATGTAAAGTAGAAATACATTTCTATTATAAGTACTACCATTTAATTTTGATATAAATTTGATGCGATCAGATATTGAATATAGTATCGATATGAATATTTCTCATTTTGTTTTGTGGGTGTGTGTGTATTTTTTTTTAACCAAAGCAATTTCAGTAACTAGTTAATTATAACTTATTACTTTGTAGAAATATGGAAAGATAGATGTGATTGTATCAAATGCTGCTGTGAATCCAATTGTCAATTGGACTACCGACACCACTTTGAGAGTCAACGAATCTGTCCTTGACAAGCTCTGGGAAATTAATGTCCAAAGCTTGCATTCTTCTTCTTAAGGTAAACACGAGTAGAACGTATGATTTAGGAGGCACATGCTTTTGTTTTGTTTTTGTTTTTGTTTTTTGTTTTTGTTTTTTTTTCCTTTTTTGTATGCCTTTTTTTTTTTTTTTTTTTTTTGGGTTGGATACATTGTTTGAAATTTTGACAAAATATTGACGGAAATAAATTGAAAGAGACCTTTTGACATAGATGTTATAAATCAAATATACAATAAGTACAATATAAGTGGCATGTTGATACTAATATAATTCATGGGGATTTGGTGAAAATTTTACTAATATTTCCCCTGTGACAAAATGTTTCAACCATTTGTCCTTTATTTTCCTCTTAAATTATTTTATTCACTACATTTGCATAATTTTTTAAAAAACTTTCAAGTTTATCCAAAGTTTTGAATTATTAAATACTCATATTTGAAATCTAATATCTCAAATAAATCAAAAATCAGCTAGGTGTAGTATTAAATAAATTAACAGTTTTTAAACTCAAAACTTTATAATGAAATTAATCTCTATATTACATGCTTTTGTTCATTTAAGGGGGAAAAAAAATCAAAGGTACAAATAAGTAGAAGTTGATATAAATATTTTTGCATCGTATTTTTAGTTCAAGATTTTTGTTTAATTCCTGTACTCTTATAACGATCGGACTCTGTCGCTGTATTAATCTTCTTTCAATGTAGGAAGCAACTCCTCACCTGAGGAAGGGTTCTTCAATAGTTCTAATTTCTTCTGTTTTTGCTTACCACATGTCGCGCTCTTGGGCGATGTATGGTGTGACTAAAACCGCCCTTATTGGGCTTACCAAGGTAAATACATCATTCAAAAACATTTAGCTTGCATTTGGAACACCGATTTGAAATGAAATTTTTAGATTGAAATTGATTTACTTTTAAAAAATTAGTTACAATTTTGTTGACTTTTAAGAAAAAAATAAAATCTGAGATAAAAAACTTAGTCCGAACCTGAAAGCCAAATGGACCTTAGACGCATTCTATATCTTCTCCTTCTATACTCACTTGGGTTTAATTATTACTACTATTCTTCAAGACATATGGAAAAATCTGACATGTGTGTTAATATATTATTTATTTTGTCACTTATTCTGTCAAAAGCTAATGCCTATTCCTAATTAAAGCACCGCGTCGGCAATGGCAGGATTATTCCTAAAATTATAAGAGGTAGAATTGTAATCAAGAATCCAGATCTCATCTTAATTTGGAGCCAAAATACATAAAGGATCGATAAGTTATTAACTTCTAAAGTAACCCTAACTTTTTGAGTGGTATTTAAGCTTTACGATAATTTCACATCACCTCTAAAGTTCAAAACATCTTCAATCATTGATTGGCGTAAAGCTAAAAACTTAATGTGAAATACTTATAGGAAACTAGATGGGGCTGGCTGGTATTTGCCGCCCCTTAAAAAATGGCCCCCTTTTTTTTACAGTGAGAAAAAGTCGTTTTAATTTTTTTTTATTATGTTTTATAATGGTCAATGATATAAGGGTTTATTACTGATGAACTAATCTATTGCTGATATATACCAATATCAATAAATGATTGTATACTAATATCAAACAATGACCATTTTTCTACATTAAAAAAAAAAAAACCTGAATATTTATAAAAATAACTTTAAAATGCCATTTTCTTATAAACCTCATTTATTTAAAGATGGATAAAAATTACCTATAAGAAGGATTCCATTTTAATTTTAATGTAATTTTGACTTGATTAATATTCAAAGACATGTACTATACTATCCTAACGCAAAAAGCTCCTTAAGATGATGTACGTCAATATATATATATATATATATATATTTCTGGGTTCTAAATATGACTTATTTCCCTATTTAGGCCCTGGCCGATGAACTGGCTTCGAAGGACATTCGGGTAAATTGCGTAGCACCAGGTATAATACCAACACGATTTGCCGAGATCATTACAAAAGACAAAGAAGTGGTAAGTACTGTATTATTTACATGGAAAATATTTCACAGATCCTTAATTAATCTTAATCATGACGGTAATTGATCTAATTGGGATTATTAATCCACGTTTTGATTATTACAGAAGGAGGTTATTGATAAGGTGATTCTTCTAAAGAGGCTTGGTACTGCCGAAGAGGTTGCTGCTGCTGCAGCATTTTTGGCCTCAAATGATGCTTCTTACATCACCGGAGAAACTCTCGTGGTCGCCGGAGGGATGCCCTCTCGATTGTAAGGTCTCTTGGATCTCCCTGTTGGGCCTACCTCAGCGGGTGCTAGAGGGATACGAGCTTTCATATTTGGAAATCTAAAAGTAATTTTATTTCTCTATTAATAAGTGAGTCTTAACTCTCACATCATGAAATATATATGTAATATATATGTATATGGGTGAAGAACATGTGTGTGTGGGGTACTTATGTTCTGGTTTAATATGGAGTACTTATCAACCAATATGTGGGCAACGTATGCTGACTTTACCTGTGTTTATATGCTGCTTGCTTTTAATAGCTATGGACATTATAAGGTAACCCACCGGACTACTAGCTCTGTATTTAAATTGTTTTCCACCACTAATAAACTGTGTCTATATATTTATTGTTCTTGTCGTAAAAAAAAAAAACGAGGAAATTTTTTTTTTTTTAAATTTTGTACAGCATTACAAATTCATTTAAGGTGTAACGACGTTGTTTTGAAAAAAAGAAAAAAAGTGTAGAGTAATATTCTTTTAAAAAAAAAAGCATGCAAAAGGATGACTTTGGTATTTTAAAGATTCAGCACATGTTTGGCACCAAGGCTTTGATCATAATTTACAATTCATCAAATGGTTGAAATGTTGTTTGTGCATATAATTACTTATATACCTTACCTTATAATAGTAAGAAATTAATAAAATTTGAAAAAAAAATAAAAAATAAAAAAATCCAACCTCCATTGATGGAGATTTTCAGGGATGTCAGCCAATGGGGCCGACGACGACGAGTGAAGATGCCGCCGGGGGGGGGGGGGGGGGGGGGGGGTGGGGCGCTATGGTGGGGTATGGTGGTTCTACAAATCGAGGTGGGGGATCCAATCGTCGACGGGGTTGGGGTGCGATGGTTCTATAGATTGGGAGGGGTGGGTGGGGGGGCTCCTCACCTGGATCTGGGAGGGACAGACGAGAGGGGGGTGCGTTTGCTAGAGATCGCACAGTGGGAGGGGAGTTCATCGCCAGCGCACGGCAGAGTTCATCGTGCGGGGGGGAAGTGGGCTTCGCAGGCATCGTGGGCGGAATGGGTCTAGTTGCGGGGGGGTAGGGAGGGTTTGTCGCCGGCATTGGGGTGGGGGGGGGGGGGGGGGAATGGGTCGCCAGATCAGGGGTCGTCACTGGCGTTGGGGCACTGGGTTGAGAGGTGTAGTTTTTTTTATTTTTTTTATATTATTTTATTTTAAATTTTTAGTTTATATTAGTACGAGGTCATGTGTTTTATAACTATTATACACAATAATATCTCAGCTATTCGATTATATCTTAACAGTTTAAAATGGTCTCTATCAATCGGGTATATAAAAGGGGTTGTACCGAAGCCTTTCCTCTTTTAAAAAAATCAATGTCAGTTTCACTATTCACAGTTACTATTACAATTTTGTAACTCAAACTTTAGAAATCCATAATTTTGCATATACAAGTCTAAATGAGATGATTTTTTTTTTTTCAAATTGTATAGAATTTTGAGATGAACGAAGTAACCTTCATATTGATTTTTTTTTTCCTAAATACATTTCAAATTTTTACACTTGTCAACTCCAACAATTCAAACGCCTCACCAAATTCTACAATCCAAACCTTAGCACCAAATTCATGCTTAAAATGAACATTTGAGACGGTTTGTGAAAAGTCGTTGTCAATTGATGTCTATATTTTAATGATGATTTTTTATGAATCATTGTTAAAACTATCTGTTTTACGAAAAATGTCATAAAGAATGTTTACATTTTCTATTGGAAGTTCAAAACATAAATAAATAAATAAAAGAAAATCTAGCACACTAGCATCGTCGTCCGTCGCTCACGTTATCGATGCCTCCTCTTCTCTCTTTGCTTCTCTATCCTAGCATCATTCCATCTTGTCCATGTCCCGTTGTCCAGCCTCGCTGACCCTACTACCACATCCTAAACATTATCGTCGTTATCTACTACCCTTTTTTTGATATTTTTCACTTATGCTTTGTTTTGCATTTAAGTTTAATTCCAACTAAATTGTACTTTTTTATAAAAAAATTTTGTCTTTTTTTGAAAAGTAAACAAAATTTATAACTAGTTTTTGAAAAGTCAATCAACTCCAACTTAAAAATTTCATCTCTAATCAGCGAACCAAACTCAAGCTTAATTTTTTAGTATTAATGATTGTTTTAGTTTTTAAATATTTCTTAATAATAAAAATAATAGTAATAGTTATATATTGAAATATATTTTAATACTATTTATAACCACATCAATTATGTAACAAAATACTTTCGTACACTTTTTAAACGAGACAGATCGACCACAAGAAATACGCTTGCTTGTGTGTGTATATAAATATAAATATATAAAGATACTTTTATAAGTAAGGACTTCTAGTTGCTTATAAATTATAAGTGTCATAAGTTTTCTTGCACTCAGTAATTATTTGAAAGTTATAATTTAGTCGGGTTCACTTATTTATCTTCTAAAATTCCTTCACCTAGATGCTTTTATAATGGAATGTTCTTATTAGTGCCAAAATAAAAATATATATTTTTTCATTAACAATTTAAGAGGTTTTTTTAAGTATCATATGAAAATGGCATTTTATCATTTAGATTTTAAATTTATAAGTTTATATCAAATTTCTCTTTATTTTATGTTTAAAAAATTTAAATTTTAAATGTTCGTAACATTTTCATTTTAAATCGGAATAAGATGACGAGACGAATCAAACAAGATCTATTTTATATGTTTTTTTCGGAACACATTTTAAATTTTTGTACTATTTTTTATATCACAAAAAATTTTCAAAATTTTCTATTAAACATCCATTTTCAACTCAACTTTCAAATTATCATATATATTACTCTAAACGGGCCAACCGTTAAGAGGCAGGATAATATTGTTAACATAATCTAGGGATATTCTTAAAAATATTCCATGTAATAATTCACCAAAAAAATTTCCCAACTTGTAATAGACAGTTTTTATTGTAATAGACAATTTTTATTCCTTACTAACTCAAATCAAATTCCACACCCAAACTTCGATCTTGATCAGATCTCCAATGGCGGGCCCAGCTACAGCTCCAGTCCACCCACCGCATCTCCACCACACCCAACCCCTGAAGCAGATCGCCGTCGACTACACCCCAGAGGCCTGCGACCACTGCGCCGACTCCAACTCCATCGCCCTCACCTTTGACCACCGCGGCGGCGCCCGGTGGCGCTCCACCACCCGCTTCCTCCACGGCACCTTCCGGTCCCACATCAAGTGCCCCGGCGGCGATACCTCCGGCCTCAACTTCAACATCTACCTCTCCTCCCTCGAGGGCGACAAGTCCCAGGACGAGATCGACTTCGAGTTCCTCGGCAAGGACCGGACCATCGTCCAGACCAATTTCTACACCTCCGGCACCGGCAGCCGGGAGCAGATTCACGATCTGGGCTTCGATTGCTCCGATGGGTTTCACGAATACGTCATCAAGTGGGCCCCAGATTCGATCGAGTGGCTGATTGATGGCAAATTGGTGAGGACAGAGGGGAGGAGAGAGGGCGAGGGGTTTCCCGAGAGGCCGATGTTTTTGTATTCATCGGTGTGGGACGCGAGCTACATTGACGAGGGAAGGTGGACGGGGAAGTATGTCGGGTGTGATGCTCCGTACGTTTGTTTGTACAAGGATGTTCATGTTCCTGTCGGGACTGCTGTTGTTGACTGAGACCTCCACTGCTCTGATCTGGGTTCTTGATGGTTTGGTGAGTTTTGTTCTGTGTTGATTGATTTTGGTTCATTCTTTTCAAGAATTTGCTGTTTTTTTGTTGTTGTGTATTTGATGGAAGATGTGGAGTTGGCTTTACTTTTGTTTCTTTCTGTTGTTTTGTGGAAGAACTGGATGATTTTAGTTTTGGGATGATTTTTGTTTTGTTTTGTTTTTTTTTGGTATTGGAATAAAAGGTTTTATGATAATGTATTTCCAGTTCAAGCTTTATTGATTATGTGGTGACGAGAAGTGGATTACAATGGCGGATGTTTAATGGTTCTTTTGAGTGTCCTTTAATCTTTGGCTACTTTTATGGGGTGTCTTTTTGTTGATCTTTGGCCTTTCCTGCTATATGTTTGTATTCACGAATGCTTTTTTATTTTAAGATTGTCTTTTTAGGGCAGCCTTTTTATATATTATATCAATAATAGATATAATCGAACGATTAAGATATTACTTGTATATAATAATTATAATGCACATGACCTCATATTAATATAAATTAAAAAATTTTAAAATAAAATAATATATAAAAAAATAAATTAAAAAAAACTAACACCCCTCAAACCAGTCCCCTCGACGCCGACGATGCCCCCCCCCCCCTCCTTCCCCCCATGACCAGCCTCGTTCCACCCACGACGCTGACGAAGCCCACTTCCCCCCGGCGATGAACTCCGCTATGCGCTGGCGATGAACTCCCCCACGCGTCGGCGATGGATCCACCATGCGATCTCTAGCCAACCCACCCCCCCTCCGTCCGTCCCTCCCAGATCTAGGTGAGGAACCCCCTCCCCTACTTCCGCCCGAGCGATCGGACCCCCCACCCCTCCAGCCCCTGCGACCCCCCCCCCCCCCCCCCCCCCCCCCTCTTCCTTATCTACAAAACCACTGTGCCATCTTCACTAGTTGTCGCCAGTCCTGTTGGCCGACGTCCTAGAAAACCTCCATCGATGGAGGTTGGATTTATTTAATTTCCTTTTCTTTTTTCTTTTTAATATCTTACTATTATAAGGTAAGGTGTATTATAATTAGTATGCACAAGTGACATCTCAACCGTTCGATTTTATCTAAACGGTTTAAAAATGAACTTTACCGATATGGAATATAAAAGGGGTTTTACCGCAGCCTACCATTTCTTTAAACTTTAAAAACTTTAACTTTACCTTGAATTTTAAATTTGTCCTTCTTAACCCTTTCTACTTGAATTTTGATTAGAAAACAGATGAACAAAAAAAAAAAAAAAAAAAAAAAGATCAATTCCGAAAATAAATGAAAAAAAGATCACATAGCTACACATAAGTCTAAAAATTCTAATGGAAGGTTAAGTGGAACTAATCTAAAATTCATATGGCAAAGTAAGAATTTTTAAATTCAGAGGACAAAATATGAATGATCATAAAATTAAAAGGTATAGATGAGAATAATCATTATTTTTAAAAGCAGGCTGGTTTGCTTAATCTTGGGTCGGTTGTTTTTTGTATTCAAAAACTTGGTTTATGATAGATGTGATAGTTTGATACAAATATTAAAGATCATGGGAAACTTTGACACAAATAACAAAGATCAGGAACATTTTGACACAAATGCAAAATTCATATGGCATTTTGATATTAAAGATAACGGAAAAACTAGCGACAACTAACTGATGGGATAACTTGACACACATGTTAAAATTTAGGAGACACAATAAGTATATTTCATAATTGGAGGACATATTGATACTAATTATAAAGTTAATGGGAATTTATGATATTTTTCCTAGTTTAATTTATTCTTGGATATGTGGAGATGATGGCTGAACCATTTTGCTTACTTTTCTTCGACTTTGAAGTACTTTGCCTTTTTTTTTTTTTTTTTTTTAACAATTCTTCCATTGCAAATTCTAAAAGTGGGTTTGCTTTATGACGAAACAATTTCATTTTCTAAACCATAATTTTGTCCCAAAAGAGAGAATTTTCTGGTGGCTTATAATTATGTTTATTCGAGGTTCATTGTGTGGTGATGATAACGCTGATAATGATGCTTTATTTTGTTTTCCCCATTGTGAATTCTAAAAGGGAGTTGGCTTTGTAAGGAACAACTTATATTTTATATATATCTATTACTTATTATCGAAGTGTGAATGAGTTTTGTACTTCAACCACCCCTTTCAAATAATTTAATGATTCATAATTATCGGCTCACTTTTTATTTTAATCACAATGACTTAGATTTAACCACATGTCATATTCTTTTTCTTGCACATCTCATACTTCAAATTTTCTGGCTTATATCTCCTTTTCTATTTTTTTTAATTCAATTATAAATACAAATGTCAACGAAAATAAGGGACAACAGGTGAAGAAAGTCTTAAATAATGTCTAGTATGCATTTGGAAAACGACACCAAGTAGTCTAACATCACCGGAAACGTCATGCATTTGGAAAACGTCAATATTCACAAACAATATCAACCTAAGAAAAGCTTGAAAAACGACAAAGTGTTTTTTTTTTTTTTTTTTTTTTTAAGAAGCAATTTGTGTATAATATCTGCAACTGTAAATTTGGGCTTTAGACAGTTGTATGTCTTGATAATATGAACTTACACCATTATTTTTCAGACTTAAGAAATCAAGACACCTGTATCTAATGGTAAAATAATTTTATTATAAGGTGACACTCGTACGTTTTCAGCTGATTTTTAGTTCAATTTTTCCACTTTTTCATTAGTTTAATCCATGTGGCTTCTATGTTCTCTTACACCTCACAAACCAATTTGTGCTAACTCGATTGCTTTCAATTTTTTCTTCTAATATTTTTTCTTGATTTTTGACCACTAGAGCACGGCTACTCTAGCCACTTAATAAGGTCCTAACTGTGTTTTTTTTTTTTTTTTTCTCCGAAGATCTTAATTATGTTAAAATATATTTCCTGTTGTCAATCTCAATATATAAAATACTCGTTCTATATAGAGGAGAGATGTATTTTTTTTTGTTTTTTTTGTTTTTTTTATTAGTACAAATTTGTTGATTTTAAATTCAAACTTTACTTTATTTATGTTAAATTTCATCTTTACCCCAATTATCTCTTTACTTGGAGATACAAATATCACACATGTTTATTTATATACTTTCCATAATTTATATACTGTTATCGATCTCAATGTTGTATAGTAGTATATGAATATACGTTATATATAGAAGAGAAATGCATTTGTTTGTTTGTTGTTTTTTTTAATGAATTAATTTCAATAACAGCACTTCTGAAAATAATTATTTTAAATTTGACATCATTTTTTAAGACTTTTATATCTAGCACCGTCGTATCAGATTTTGTGAGTCTTACGTTTTTACACTACCACATTTATTCTCAGTAGAAACCCATATTTTTACTTAAGAATTTTTTATCAATATTATAATGACTTAGTGGTAATTATCACAATTACTTTATGGGTCAAAACAGAAATTAGCAGAGGTAATTCTCATGATTACTATATAGAGACATGATTTGTTAACGAAGAAAATTTCCCTTAAACCCGAATTGTTAAAAGCTTATGTTTGGGACAATCATACTTTTTGGTCATATTTCCAAAAGGGAGAAAGAAATCATTTGTTTGGTTTTTTTAAGAAAAAATACTTTGTTAACTAATTGGGTCTCTTTACATAGTAATAATGATAATTAACCTCTAGGAATTTATGTTACGACTCATAGAGTAATTGTGATAATTACCACTACGTAATTATAATATTGACTAATAATTCATATGTGGTTTCTGTTGAGGGTAAATGTGGTAGTGTAAAAATATGGGACCCACAAAATCTAATATAGCAATGTTATATATGAAAGTCTCAAAAAGTGATGTTGAATTTAAAATAATTATTTTTAGAGGTAATATTATTGAAATTAACCACTTTTTTTTTCGTTCAACCATCATTAGCGGTACATGTTCAAATCTAACCTAAATTTAAACTAAATAATGCATTTATTTATATATATTTTGTAATGAAAATAAATTAGAAAAAAATTTTGTATGGAAACATTATTAAACATCTAATATATAAAAATTTTGTAATACAAAATATATAGGATATAAATAAATTCTTATCACTACGTTCCTCAAACTAGTATATCTATAGAATTATATAGAAAGGAGAATGCTTTAATTTGCACTTCCACAATTAAAAGACATATTTCTTTTGTTCCTCAACTTCTATGTGCCACATGTTGGTACTTCAATGGCTTGTTCTTTTTATTTTTTATTTTTTATTTTAAAGATTTTTAGATATTGTTTCTCCAACTTATATCTTTATTTATTTTTTCTTAAATATGTCCCTTTAAACATTTTTACATAGTCCTCTAAAAATATATTTACTTTTTCACTTATAGTTCTAATAAAACTCTTTCTTCAACTAATTGCCCCATGGTGAGAATTTTCTCAAATATGTCCAGTTTTTTAAAATCTTTTTTTTTTCATTATATTTATGAGTGTTTCACCAGAGCCTAATGGCTTTTTTATTTCAACTTTTTATGTTAAACACATGTTTTCTAGCTTGGCCCTTTTTTAAAAAATTAATCTGCTATTTTTTTTAATGTTTCCCATGAAAATATTTTTTTTCCTCAGACCTGTTCTTATTTTTTTTAAGTCCTTTAAAATAGTTATTCTCAACTATATCCCTACTTAAATTTTTTTTGATGTAATCCTATTAAATATTAATTTCTCGATACAACTCTAGTAAATACTTTTGTTTTCCCTAATTGTCACATAAAATAGTTTTCTCAAATTTATCAAAAGCATCTTTTGAACTTTAAATTAATATTAAATATGTCCTCCAAAATTTCATTTTGATTTTCGTAATGTGTTTTAAATTATTTTCAGTCTTGATAAATGAGAGTTGAAGCAGTTATAGTATCGTTCCTTATTTCAGAGTTGATGTTTAAAATGGTGACTAAATCATTACTCGCACCTTCTTTTTATAGTCATAAATACTTCAACTTGTTAATCTTTATACTATAATGTATTACCTATTAGATCTACATCTATAATATATAAATGAACAAAATATGCATTTGTTTGTTCAAGTTTATATTTGTGTATGTATTTGTGTTTAACATCATTATATATAATAAGAATTGTTGGCCTTCATTCAACCATTGATTTTATTCACAACTTTCGAACAAATTTAACCTATTATTATTAAAAAATATGATATTATAATTAAATTTAATAACAATTATACGTATATGGTATATTTCACCGTATTTGCATTTCTATACTTGAACATACAAATATTGTTAAGTACACACACACACATATATATATATATATATATAAAATAATAATTTAATTAAAATTTTTTAAAAGAGTACTAACAGAGAACGTGCCTCAGGGACGTTCCACTAGAATACACACACACACAGACACAGACACAAACACATATAAAATCATGTGTTAGTTGCTACAAGTAGACAAATGGACTGTGATGAATTCATCAATTTACATAAGTTGGTCAAGTTTTTTTATTTATTTCATGTCCCAAAGTTGGATGATATTTATTTTTTATTGGATCACAAAATAATATTGGAGGCAATTATTGCTTTTGCTGAATCATATCTTTAACGGATAGTGATGAATTAATGATATTATTACCTGCTTTTGTTTCTTTACGATCATCATCCTTTGGTCTAAATTGTGGTTTGGAAACACAAACAAATTACGTGGATAAGATTTAGCTGATTCTTTTTTTTTTTTTTCCTTTTCATTAGTCACATCTTTATGCTTGAGGATTTTCATGATGAAGGGTCTGTGGACTGCACTTGTTGGGGTTAGTGCTGAGAAGTATTCTATGATTGGAGCCACGTGTGCCTGTGACATACACATATTCATATGTCAGTTTGTTTGTGGTTGTGTCTTGTAGTGTTTCTGGTCGTTTTCTTTAGTGAATGATTCTTGATTTGAATTCCTTTTCTTGGATTCTACCTTCTGATGTTACTTTTGTTGCTTCATTTTTTTATTTTTATTTTTTCTCTTTCTTCCGTGTGAAATTTAAACTTTTGTTAACGATGGGTTATGAAATTGGATTGACATCCATTTTGAGTCCAACAGTAATGATAATATAAAGATAAATCTATCAATCGACGAAATCTTTTATTGTTAGCCTCACATGAGAAAAATAGTTTTGATTTTAATAATACAGATCGATTTATCCATTATTTAATACTTATAAATTTACTTGCACAGTATAATCAGATTGCATTTATGGCGGTCTATTTAGATAAATAAATAAATAAAACTAGTATTAATGAGATGTAAAGAAGACCTTGGGTATTCTCGAATTGAACATAAAAAACTGCTAAACAGTAAAGAATAAACACATCTAAAAATAATGATACTATTAATAACAACATGAAGAAAACAAAGACATCTAATAATCTAGATTTTCTAGAGTGTAAGAGGTTCATTCATGTTTCTACCCACAAAAAAAAAAAAAAAAAAAAAAAAAAAAAAAAAAGTGGTTCATTCATGGTATAGTGCTGGTGGGCTCTACTATTATCTATAACCTAGCTAGCATGGGTAGACCCCAGATTTTTAGTATGAAGGAAAAAAAACAAAATCTATATGTTGACTATTGTCATGAACTATCATTCTTTATTTCTATATTATTTATATTTTAATTTTCTAACTAATGATCTCAATCGTGGAAAGTTGCTTATACTAATATATTTGGCCCTTTTGCACGGTGCCACTGAACTTTGTACATGATTTGCCTTTTGAACTTAAAAATGTGTAGCAAAATCCCTCATTTGATGACGATTTTAATTTTTGACGGAAATTGCCATACGACTTGTATATAAATAGGCCATCACTTCGTAATAGAAATTGTCGTTTTAACTATTTTAACACAAATTTATCGAATTCAGGTCTTCAATTTAGTTTTATCAAAATTGAAAATTTTAAATTATTTAATGTCATGTGTCAATTATCATCTAAAAATTATTACATTATCTATTGGGGATATTCTGCTATATATTTCTAAGTTCAGGAGACAAATCTCATAATTAAAACTTATGATGTAAATTGTAATAGTATAATAAATTCATATGTTAACATATCATTTATTTTCAAAGAAACAAGCTTGAACATGAAGTGTATCTTTGTTGTTTGAAAGTGCATTATCAGATGGCTTCACTATTTCATGAATTTTTTTTTATTTTATTTTTTTAATTCCATTTATTTACTTTTGGCAGCCAAGAACAACCCTTGTTTCAGTCTAAAAGTATCCCTTTTTTTTTTTTTTTGGGTAGCAACTAAAAGTATCTTCTTTGTTTCACTATAAATGATGATAAGCTTTTCTCACCCAACTTTTTTGGCTTTGACATCCTAACACACATCTCTTTCTTGCTCATGGGGGATAAATTAATGGAAAAATTGCAATCAGATCCAATGATTTGAACCACCTATAGTTATTGAGTTGGCAAACTCTCATTGGTTTGATTTGGTGGCCTAATTCGTGAGAACAACTCATGTGTTGTCACATGATAACATAACTCACTTGATTTCACATTCTGGTACAATTTTGGTACGTATGAGGACAATGTTTAGTTCCAAGAGGTGCTGGAGCATTTTCCACCAAACATTATTGTGCCTGTGTTCGAATCTTTAGGAAAAGCCAGTCCTAGCACTCGAACATGTAAAAATACGAGTTACGACAGCTACTTATCACATGACCAATAGAAGTGTAATTAGCACTGGGTCGAGGGCAAGGCTAGTTAAGCCCTCGCCTAAAACCCCTGAACAATGTGAGCTCTCCAAATTAGTTACATTATATATATATATATATATTGATACTTACGTGTATTAAACTTAACCTCCGTTTGATATGTTAATTAAGGATGAAATTTTTTAAATTAGAGTTGGTTAACTTTTCAAAAATTAATTATAATTTTTGTTAACTTTTCAGAAAAAGATAAAAACTGATATGAAAAAATTTAATTTAATTAGAGTTAAACTTAAATCTCAAACGAAGCATTAATCTATTTATGTTTATTGTCTATCCACTAATATATATATATATATATATACACACACTCGTATAACTATTCACGAACTTATTTTCAATAGATTTGAAAATCAGGTCAGAGGACATATAATAAATTATACATATATAGGCTTGAAAACAAATAAATTTCTCTCCACATATACGTATAGAATTCTCAAATCTACATCTTAAAAACAAAAACAAAGAGATCTAATTGTACGTCACTTTAGCTTTAATTGTCTCTTTTAATTTTTATATAAGCTTTAAAGATTTGATTGATTTCTTATTTAAAAATGGAGAAATATGAAATGACATGAATTAAAAAAAATACCCTCACTACTACAATCTATATGCGTAATTAGCAATGATATTATTAACGACAACGCTTTTGTCGTCGCTAATGAGCAATAATATGTGACGACACGGCTTCACTAATATTCAAAATCATTTCCAAGATCCACTGTCGTCGTAAACTAATTGCGAGGACTTGTCCTCACTTCAAACCATTTATTTGCGACGACATGCTGTTGCAAAAACAAAAAATAAAACATCTCTTATTTGCGACGACATTGTCGTCACAAATAATAATATTAGCGCCATATCATTACTAGCGGGAGCAAAATGTTGCCAAAAATAGCTATTTGCGGCGATAATATTGTCGCAAATAAATCATCATTTGACAGCTGTCAACATTTAACTATTAATTTAATGGGAAAGTATTAGCGACGACACAACAACTGTGTCGTCACAAATACTTGGACTTTAATTTTTTTGTGAAAAAAAAGGCAGCCATAATGGTGATTCTCGAAATATTATTTGCGAGGCACGTCTATATTGTCATTGCAATAATGTTTCGGGAAAGTTTCCCAAAATTAAGGCAGTTTAATTAAAATTTGTGAAAATTTGAAAGTATTTGCTTATTTGAGAAGATTCTTAAGGATTTTTAAGAGGACAACGTCGTTTCTGAAGTTATTTACGACGATAGATAAGGGTATTAGCGACGACAATGTCGTCGCAAATACTAATGGGTATAACCTAGATCAAACAGCCTTCTTCTCCATTTCTGGGCTATTTTCTCCTCTCCCCCTCTTATTCTCTCCCTTTCCCTCTCTCTCTCCCTCTCCAATTCTTGCCCCCTCGCTCTTTGATTCTCTCCCTCTCCTCTCCGACTTTCTCCCACATTTTGCCTTGAAAACTCCATCCCCCTCGACCTCTCAATTGGAATCCGACCCCCTTCCACCGCAAAAAAAGCCTCGTTGCCGTGCTTGCCGAACCTTTACCTTCGCCGCTAATTTTGACCCCCGTCCAAGTGGGTTTGATTTCTGTGAGTTTTTTTTTTTTTTTTTTTTTTTTTTTTTTTTTTTTTTTTTTGCCTAAGGTTTTTTGTTTGAGTATTTTGGTTTGTGGATGAAATGATGATGATGGTGGTGGTGGTGGTGGTGGTGGTGGTGGTGGTGATGATGATGATGATATGGTTTTTTGGTTTTGATTTTGGTTCTTTTTTTTTTTTTAATGGAATGAAGATGTTGATGAGGATGATGATGATGTGGTTTGTTTGTTTGTTTTTTTTTTTTAATATGAATTTTTCTGTATGGAAAGATAATGTTGATGATGATGAGGTTTGTTGGTTTTTTTTTTAATTTTTTATGTTGAAATATTTTTTTGATGGTATAAAAATTAAGAAATTAATAATAATAATTAATTAATAATAATTAAGGAATAAATAAAAAATAAGTAAATTAATAATAATTAATATTTAAGAAATTAATAATAATTAAGAAAATAATAATTAAATTATATATTAATTATAATTAAAAAATTAATAGTCATTAAAAAATTAATAAAATTTAATTCATAATTATATTTAAGGAATTAATAATAATTAATAAGATATTAGTAAAAATTAGTATACTAAATAATAAATTAATTAACAAATTAACAAATTAATTTGTTAATAATATTTTGTTAATTATTATTAACAAATTAATAATAATTAAGAAATTAACAAAAATTAATTAGTTAATAATATTAAAGGAATTAGTAATTATTTAATTTATTAATAATCATTAATTAATTAATAATAATTAATAAATTATTTTTATTTTGATAACTGGACATCGATGTATGGACTAATTGCTACATGTGCTGGCTCTACAGGTGGGGTCTAGCCAAGTTGCTTGATGTCACTTGGAAGGTGGCGCTTGAGGGGAAGTTGAATGTCCAATTCGACCATAACAGTCAGACATGGAATGCCATTGGAGATAATGGCCCATGGTATGATAGTGCGATTGGAGTCCATACTAGGGACACACTTGAGCCATTCCACAATATTTGGAAGCAAGTGGACGCTGATTCCAAGAAGCTCATTCTGGATCGGATGACGGCAATAATTTCGAATACTGTAATTTGAATATATTAGAGATAATAAATTTTTAAACAAATGAAAATTTTCTGACATTGTTGTTGCAAGATTGGTTTAACTTCGACTTGGATGCGAATGGTGGATTGATTCGGTCTATCATTGGCGAGATTGCACAAAGTGCTACAAAGACTGGAAGAACGACCTCCATAACTACTTCAAAGATCTTGAAGGTGCTGACAATGAGGAGTATGCAGAGCTCCACCCCCCAACTAATAACTACTTCAATGAAAATGCTCTGACACTGTTGTCGCAAGATTGGTGTAACTTCGACTTGGATGCTAATGATGGATTGATTCGGTCTATCATTGACTGCGATTGTGCAAAGTGCTATAAAGACTGGAAGAACGACCTCCATAACTACTTCAAAGGTCTTGGAGGTGCTGACAATGAAGAGTATGTTGGACGACCCCCCCCCCCCCCCCCCCCCCCCCCCCCCCCCCCCCCCCCCCCCCCCCCCCCCCCCCCCCCCCCCCCCCCCCCCCCCCCCCCAAGGCCTTCAGAAACAAACAACATTGGGGTCATTGCTACGACATGTTTATGACCGATAAGTTTAAGGTTAGAAACAATTATTAAATTTTTATGATTTGATATTTATCATTTAATATAATCAAATGTGCTAAAAATGTAATTGACTATTTGTGAAAAATGTCGGCGACAAATTCAAAGAACCACAACAATCATAAATGGGAGAGCTTGCATGTCAAAACCTCATACGCATACCACCACAATAAGAAGGCGAGACTTTTACATAAGTGTTTTGTCTACATTTAAATCTGTTAATGAACTACATATATATTCTAACAAAATCTATTTGTTGCACAGTCAAATACACAGACCCAACACCATAGTTGTTAATCGTTAACTGGGTGACATGCATCTTTGCGGGCTAAACTGGGTTAACCCCCAAGTTGAGAAAATGTTTGTAAGTAATTATATTTATTACTTTTACTTATTCAAATTAACATTGTACTAACAAATTAATCTATTTTTCTAACATGTTTGTTGAACAAATAGTGCATAATTTGATGGAGGGTGATAGAACAACTTAGATGTCAGAGTCGGTTTACGTCTCGTCTTCATCTGCAGTTCAGGAGTACACCATTCTTCATCAGGTCCTAGGTACGTGCGAGAGCATATGATGGGAGTAGGCCCCACACTTCCACGGAGGACCATCCCTAGCGTTTCTTCATCCTTGGGATTCCAGTCAGAGTACTCATCGTCGTTGCAACTTCCATCGGAGTATCAATCTTGGATTAATTGCTTGGAGGTCAATCTAAAGAACATGTATGCGAATTAGATGACAATGCAATAGGCGATATCTGAGTTGTTACCCAACCTCAGATTAGCGCCTGGTATTCTTTCCAAAGACCTTGTCCCTCCACGCCCTTCGACGAATCCCCCATCCCCGCAGGTCGATGATGATGCCGCCGACGATGATGACGAGACTGCAAATTTAGGCGATTAGATGTTTGCACTTTTAATTATCTTGTTTAACTATTAAGACATATCTAACATTGGATTTACGAATTTTATATGTAATCATGGATAATTTATTATATTATTAATTTCATTTGTATTATTAATACTAAAATTAATCTGCATTTTATTTGTTGCTGATACTTTATTTATTTTTTATATAATAATATTTAAAAATTTAAAAATAATTATTTGCACATTTAAGACGACATTGTGTCATCGCAAGAAGAAAAGAGACGAGAAGTATTTGCGATGATATGTTTTAAAATTGTCGTCGCAAATACTCAATGACATGTTAGCATATAAAGATGTAGCAATGACAAGTTTTAAAATTGTTGACATAAATAATCTTATACCACGTCAATTTTTATGAAATTGGATATCTTAATTGCAACAACTTTTTTAGTGACAACTACCGTCGTAATTGTATATGCGACGACTCAATGTTGTCGCTAATAAGGCTTTTGCGACCAAGTTTTAACAATGACTTATTGCGATGCTGTCAAGAGATTTATTTGTAACGGCATTCCATTTTTAGCGACGTCATTTTATCGTAGCTAAAAATACTATTTGTTGTAGTGCCTATAGATAACACAATCAAATCTATTTATATTCTATCATTTTGAATTTTTTTTTTTTTTTTCATTTTGATTGATTTTGATGAAGTCTAATGAATGAAAGCTTGTACTACTAGTAAGACATATCTAATGAAGCTCTTAATGAAAAGGCTTTCTCAAACTTTTTTGCTTTAGGCCTCAAAATTATTCGAACTGGCCTTGAGTGTAATGTTGGTTTAAAAATTGATCATGTTATGATCTCTATATTTATATGTTATATATAATACCACTATTCTGCAAATCAGTTAAGTGCCTATTCGGGACACATTTGACATCTGTTTCTAGATTTTTCTGGGGTTTTTTTCCTCAACTCAAAATAACTTTTCATTGTTCATATCTCCAAATAAACTCAAATTTTAAAAGTCTATAACTATGTTATTTTAAATCCAAAGAGATTATTTTTGTTTTAAATTGCATAAAATTTCAAAATGAATGAAACAAGATTTATAATGATTTTTTCCTAACATACTTTAAGTTTTTACACTTTTTTTTTTACTCCAAACAATTTTTTTACAACCAAATACACATTTCACTACTACAAAATGTGGATTCCACGACGGAACTTCCACGACCGTTTTTTAAAAAAACCGCCGTGGAAAATGCGGCAAAGCACGGAGCGGAACAGAGTTTCCGAAAACCGTCGTGGAAGCTTAAAAAACGGTCGTGGAAGTGTCTTTTTTCAAAAAAAAAATTTTAAATTTTTGGATTCTACCACGACGGTTTTTGGGGAAAACCGTCGTGGTATGTTACATACCACGACGGTTTTCCCCAAAAACCGTCGTGGTAGGTACTAAGGTGGGAATTTTGAAATTTTTAAATTAAATTCAATTTTTTGGAGCGTGTATTAAAACCCAAAAAAATGTCATCTTTCCCACTCCATTACATTCCAAGCATTTTTCACTTTTTCACTCTCTAACTCCATACCCAAAGCCACCCAATTTCTTCCCTCTATTTCTCTCTCGCCACTTCCTCCCTACTTAAAATCTCCAAAAACTCACTCTATCTCACCGCGCCTCCTATCTCTATCTCACCTCTCAAATTTTTCTCTTGGCTCCATTCTCCGATGGCCTCCTCCACCACTCACGCGGCCTCCTCCATTCTCCGACGGGTCCACCAAGGAACTCACGCGGCTTTCCCTCTCTCTCTCGCCACACTCCGCCCATACCGACGCTCGACAAGCCGGAAAGTTGTAATGTATATTGCTTGGGTAATGCACGGATTTGGGAATTTTTCGTCCAAAATGTTGATTTTTTTTATTGTGGTTATTGATAAAATGTTCCGTTCAAAATGTTGATTTTCTAGATTATTGAGTTGGGAAGATTCTGTCCGAAATGGCCAAAATCCGTCCCCTACATTTTCGGTGATTGTTCATTGTGGTTGTGTTTTAGATTGAATTAAATTGGTTGGGTAAGGCACGGATTTGGGAAATTTCTGAAAAAAAGTGTTGATTTTGTGATTTAAATGTGTTCCGGAAAAAAGTGCTGATTTAGTGGGAATTCGTAATTTTTTTTTTGTTACCTACCACGACGGTTACTCGACCGTCGTGGTAGCTCCATTCGTAAATTTTTTTTTCGTTGTTACCTACCACGACGGTTTTCAAACCGTCGTGGAATCTAAATATATACCACGACTATGGATTCCACGACGGTTAGAAACGTTTAAGTATTATCATGACGGTTTTAACCGTCATCGAATCTGTATTTTGTAGTAGTGTTTTTAAAATTCCAATTTAAATATCTCCAAAATTACATATCTTAAACCTCTCCAAATGGACCCTTAGTCTTTGCCAACGTTATCTCGAATTCGAGGATTCATGTGTGTCCGGAATTTGGCATGTGAAAAAAATAGGGTGCACGTGGGTGAGGAAATCTCGTGTGGTGTGGATGCTTTCTATGATTGACCAGATTTGAGCATATAGTGTTATCAAGTGTGTAAAGGAAAACTAGACTCCAAACAAAATGAAAGGCCAAAACAAGATCCAAAAACTTATCGCCTAGTAATGTGTTAGTTTGCAATAAGTGTTTTCTCAATACATTGAATGGTATATTTTTTTACACTGAAAATGGTGGGCACAAAATGGATTGATTGTGATACAGTGTGCTGTTACATTGTAAGTTGTTTCCTTTTGGAAGTATTCCTTTTAACGTGGTAGGTGGGATATTATAAAGGCAAATTCACATAAGAGACCAAGTTCATTTCAGTTTCCTGTTGGAATGTGACAGTCTAGTATTTATTTTACATATAAAGGGGGAAATTCCATAAAAGTTTAAAGAGTCGCAGAAACTTGTGATTTGATTGATAGAGAGATTTGGAGTAAAAACTGTACTTTGAATCACCCGTGTTAAAAATTATAATTTTTAAGTAATAGATTAATTTTTTAGTGTTCTGATGATAAATAACTATAAGTAATTTTACGTCTTGTATAACAAATTTTTAACAAGAAAATTATAATAAATAGAATTTTTACAAAAAATATTTGAAGTAAATATAGATTTTTAAAATATTTAGAGTAAATAATAGATTTACCTGATAGATCTGATATAAATAAACCATTTAATTACCTGATAAATATGCTATTTATTTCAAACTATTTTAAAAACATATTATTTACTTTAATTATCTGTTGAAAATTGTTATTTATTTCTTTCTCATATATGAGATTGATGAGAAGTTAATCTAATATTTAAATAATGAAAAAATAATCATTTTTCATTTTTTTTTTTTGGTAGATGATACATTGTTGAGCCATCTATAATTAGACTGAAATTGAATACATTAAGTGAAATTGATTTTTTTTCTGTTACATTGGTAGCCACATAAATTTCTCTAGAGATGAAAGGAATGAAAAAAAAATTCCGTGGTAAGAATTGTAATTTTTTAATTATTGGATTAACTTTTTAATAGTCTGAATGTGTAACAAATTTTTAACAAGAAAATTATAATAAATAGAATTTCTACAAAAAAAATATTTGAAGTAAATATAGGTTTTTTAAAATATTTAGAGTAAATAGCAGATTAACCTGGTAAATCTGATATAAATAAACCATTTAATTACATGGTAAATGTGCTATTTATTTCAACTATTTTAAAAACATATTATTTACTTTAAATTTCTTTTGAAAATTGTTATTTTTTTTTTCTCATAGATGAGATTGATGAAAAGTTAATCTAATATCTAAATAATGAAAAAATAATCACATTTTGAGAAAATTTTCGGCAGATGATACATTGTTGAGCTTGCTATAATTAGATTAAAATTGAATACATTAAGTGAAATTGATTCCTTTTTTCTATTACATTGGCAGCCACATAATTTTCTCTAGAGATGAAAGAAATGAAAAAAAAAAATAAAAAAATTTCCTTTGACAGCATACAAATTTTTATTTTTATTTTATTTTTTCCAAACAAGGACTAGAAGTACACCAATTGTGCCTTCTAACCTTAAAAGCTGACAAGATTTGTTAGGTGGACGATGGATACATCAAAGGCAATTCATGTCTGCCTTTGACAATTGATTATTTATTTATTTGTTTATTTTATTTTGTTGCTATAGATACAATTGACTATTTATCACTAGTTAATTTATGTATTTGCATGAAAAAATATGGATTAGGGGAGGTGATTATAGCACGTCTCTTACCCCTAACGTCAAGAAGATACCATGTGGACCCACATATTGGACGAATTCCACAAGCAATGAATTTTAGCTCCTCCAAATTTTGTTCTTAAAGTGTTAAATACTTCATTGACAATAGATTTATCAAATCTTAATAATTGAATAACATAATTATAGATTGTTTGAAAGATTTTCCTCTAAGAGAAATGCAAAGCTTGCGTAATTTAGTTGCATTTTCCTATTAAAAAAATAATAAATTGCATTGCCATGTATTGAAATTTATAACATTCATATTATATTATTGCATATATATATTAACTTGAGATTAAAGGATTCAAATTCTACACGTTATGTTAAAATCAGGTACATAATTATTATTAGATTATATTGTAATTATATTTATATATATTATTGTTTTTAGATATACAAAGATTAGTTCAATTTTACTTAAAAGATTTTTTTAAATAATTTTAATTCAGGAGTAATTGGCTAAAATAGTTTCTAAACTCTTTACAAATTGATGATTTGATCTTTGTTTTTTTAATTTAACTGAATTGATCATAAACTCTTAAAATATTGACAATCTTAATATTTTCCATCAAACTCGGTTAATTTTTTAACTGAATTAGCAGGTCACATGACCAAGGGACATTTTATTAAAATCATACACATTATTTTTTTTTACACATATATATATATATATTTAAAAAAAGAGCAAATCTGGAATAAAATAATAATAAAAGAAGAGAGAGAGAGAGACAGCCAGACTTGGATCTGCTTCAAACCAAAACTCCCATGGCTTTGTGCTCTTTTTTTTTAGTTGGTTTGTGGAATTTTGAAATGGGTTTTGGTTAAAGGGGTCTAAGGCGGCGCGACGGAGCTTCCATCGTTGGGAGCGTCGTCGATGAACGGATCTCCTCAAGCTCTGACAAATGTTGTTGGAAGCGTCGTCGCCATCGTCATCGGCGGTGGACAAGAGCTCGAGGGGCCATCTTCGCGAGATCTGGCGTTCCCGTCGTTAAAGGCTGTCGCGAGTTCGTGGGGAGCATCATCGCAAGTCCGTGTCAGCTCTCTTCGCCGGAGATGGAGGCCGTCGCCGGAGTCTGCAAAGGTTGACAGAGACACAGAAAGTTCAAGGGTGAGAGTCAGAGAGAGAGAAAGAGTTCATGGGAATTTTTGTTTAACGAGGGTATTTTGTTTTTTAATAATTAATTGGGTTCAGGTGATAGATGACGTGATTTTTTTAATTAGAAACTTAATAAATTTTAGACAAAAATAGATAAGATTTTCAATATTTAAAGTTTTTAAATCTTTTCGATCAAAATTAAAAAAATAAAAATCAAATCATCACTTAGGTTTTATTTGATAATAAAGTTTAACTCTAATTAAATTATATTTTTTCATTTTAATTTTTATTATTTTTTGAACAGTCAATAAAATTTATAATTACTTTTTAAAAAGTCAACTCAACTCAAACTTAAAATTTCATCTCAACTCAAACTCAACTCATTCATCAAACGGACCCTTATTATATAATTCTTGGATTATTTTACTTGATTACTCTTAATTAAGAGGTTAAGGGAAAAGAAAAGAAAGATTTTAGTTTCAAGATTAGAATCTGCATTCTGACAACAACAAAAAAAAAAAAAAAAAAAAAAAGAAAAAAAGAAAAAAAAAGAGATTAGAATCTGCATCAATCATCAGAACAAGTACCTTGTCATCGTGCCCAAGTATTCTTCCTATTTTTTATTTGTTTTAATTTTTTTATTCCTTTATGAAAAGCGAGAACAAAATGTTCTTCTTCCCATCCGTTGATTCCTAAATATTAAAATGACAAAAATTCCAACTACCATAAATTAAAAAGTAACGAGATAGGGAATCCATATTAAGTTCATAAATTACTTCTTGGCGAATGCAAAGTATTGAATAAAACTTTCGTCACATATCAATTAAAAAAAAAAAAAAGAAAAGCAGAATTATAAAGGAAAACACCTAATGATAGAGACAATTGATATTGATTTTACAATTTAAATAAGAAACAACTATAAAAGATTACATTGTCTCAAAAAACTATTAAAGATTACAATTGAGCCATCTAGAAAATTTTCTCATTCATTCAACCTAGCCTCTATAGGACTTACAATGAGGTACCCCGTCATTGTCAATATAATGGTGAAATAGTAAAAATGTATTACTTTCCTTTTAAGATGTCCATAAATTTAATATTGGACAATCTAATTAAAAAAGTCGTGCTAAATTGATGCTCTATATAGTGTTGGATCCAACGGTGGAGTCGGATATATATTTTCATTGGGATACATCAATTTTTTAAAAAAATAAATAACAACCAAATATAAAATTAAAAGGGTAAAATATTAATGAGAATTATGTGAGAATTTTTTAATTTTTAATGACAGTAAAGAAGAAATACTATAAAATTTCAGGGTCAAATTAAAAGAAAAAAAATTCTATTTCCCGACTCAGTCATTAATAGTGGTTTGATCTATGACATTTTACGTGAAATTAGGCTTATCATTGGACTAAAATTGGAACAGATCATTTTCATCCTATTAACAAATTTTAAGATTTCTTATATAAATGATAGATATGAGGATGTGATGATGTTAATAATCTTGTTTTTTATTATAAAAAAAAAAAAAAAAAAAAACCCACGGTTGATCCGTATAATTAAAACAAAAAAAAAAAAAAAATGATTTGTCAAAAATACCCTGACAAATGAAAAAAAAAAAAAAACACGAAAATTGAGAATATAGTTTGACCAAGTCTATGCCTTATCCAGAAGTAGTATGGTTGAAAATCACCAAGAGAAGATGCAAGAAAGATGAGAAGCAAGCCAAAGCAAAGAACCACCCTTAAGATTCTCTCTCTCTCTCTCTCTCACCCTAAAATTACCTGATAAAACAGACAAACAAACTAAACTACACAACATGGGAATCCCATAAAAATCCACTTTTTACCGTTTTTGCTTCTTTTGCCGCCAAAGCTGACAGCCATCCTCAATCGTCGGATCCTATCACTATATCCCATGATGGGTCCCATTTCCCCCCTTTTTTGATTGGACCCCACCATGAATACGATTCCAAAGAGCAAGAAAACGAGTTGTCTTCTCTTCTCTACTCTCCTCCCTTGTTCTCTTCTTCCATAGCTCTCCTTTTTCCTCATCCCTTTCATTTACTCCGTTTCATTTGCTAGCCCACCTTCTTAATTACTATTATCATTGTTATTATTGTTTTCACTTCTCCGCCCTTTTGAGTCTTCACAAATCGGTTGAAATCCCAAATGGGTTTTTTTCTCCCTTGTGATTTATCTTCCCAATCTGGCTCCAAACCTGGTCAATTCCTGAAAATTTCCCGATCTCTGGCTTTTTCTTAGGCTTCTTCGTGGTTTTGGGCTTGTGGGCAGTCTCGGTTTTCTTTCGAAAGTCTTTCTTTTTGTTGTTGGATTAGTGGGTGTGTCTTTGTTTTGGTGTTTTTCTTTTTGATTTTATTTTAAAAAATTTTCCTTTTTTGGGATTTTGGGTGTGTGTTGATTGGGTGAAGCCTGAAGAAGATGGTGGGCACAGGTATGAATTTAATTACTACTGTTATTGGGTTTGGTATGAGTGCAACTTTTATTGTGTTTGTCTGCACAAGAATCATTTGTGGGAGGCTCCGGAGGAACGAATCACGGCCCATGTTTGAGATTGAATCAAGGATTGATCTTGAGCAGGTAACGTCTGATTTCATCAGCTTTTACAAAGTTTTTGACTTTTTATGCGATAGTAGTTGACTTGGTTCTATTGGGGTTGATCTGTTATGCTTCACTTTACGTCTCAGTTGCCGAGAGATTTGATTTCATTTTGGTCTTCTTTTTCTCTTGTTTAATTTTTGGATTTGACTGTTTCCAACTTATTGTTCTTGGATAGAAATATAGATAAATATATATATTTTTTAACTTGGGGTGGGTTAATTTGATCTGATTACCTTATAGTAGAGTTTATAGTAGAGTCAGGTGTGGAATTACCATTAGTCTATACTTGATCATAAATACATGCATGTTTGTTTAGTTTTAAATGTTGAAACAATTTAATTGCTGGAGGGGAAGGAAAGCTAAAGATGTGCAATATGTAGTTTGCTCAATTCAATCAATGTTGGAGTGGACCTTGGTTGACTTGAATGGTGAAATAGTTTGGTTCTTACCCTGTTGTGATTGGGGGGGTTTAATGAGACTAAAACTGTAAATTTTTGCATTTTTTTGTAGTCGTGTATTAATCTTGAGTTTTGTTTTTTCTTCTTCTATGGATTAGTGCTTCAGTTTGGAGATAGGATTTTAAGCTTTCATTGTTTGCTGGCAGCCAGAGCACCACCATGCTAGTTCAGGCCTCGAACCAGTTCTGGTTGCTGCAATTCCTACTATGAAGTTCGACCAAGAGGCTTTCAGTTCTATAGAAGACACACAGTAAGTTTACCAGCCGCCCGTATTTGACGAATCTTAACCAACTGTTCGTTTAATTGTTGTTTGTTTTTAATACATTGTGTAAGGTTCAACATGAGAATGCTGTGGTACCAATATGACAGTTTCTTAACCGTCGTATCTTTATGTATCATAGTTTTTCTAAATTGGATATGATTTTGATATTGATATGACGGTTCAAAACTGTGTTTTACTGGTACTGTATGTTTTTCATACTCTATCACAGACTTCTCATGTTCAACAATTGAAAGATAACTTAGTTATGTGCCATCTTAGTAGTTAAATTTTACGTCAACGGCTATTAAAGATTGCTATTACTTTAAAACTTACTTGTATTTTGACTTCATGTCAATCATTTTGAAAAAAGTAACTTCTAGTGGAAAGTGTACAGGTTTATGCACTAATCACTTTTATATTCTTTTAGCAAACGGGTTTATGTTTAGAAAGTGGTGAATTTTGTGACAGGGTATTAGAAAATACCTTTCGGTAAAACACAGCTTTATCTGTCAGATTAATTATAATCGTATCATATTAAAAAAGATATGATTATTATTTTTTTTTAGGGGAAAAAATATGATTATTTAATGGAACTTAAAAATCTGACAGTCAAAATCTATCATACCGGTAGGATATTTTTTCATACCCTGTCACATAATTCTTCTTAGAAATTTGTGCAAATGTAAATATGAGACCTGGAGAATCAAATCCCAAATAGGCAGTAAATATTTTAGTGCTTTTAGAATTACTCCCTTATTGGTCTTTCAAAGAAATCTCCTTGGACATGGAACCATAATCCTTTTGGAAATTGAGTTTGAAAACTATAGTCATTTTCTCGTTTTGTCAATGCAGATGCTCGATATGTTTGGGTGAGTACCAAGAGAAGGAAGTACTAAGAATCATGCCCAAATGTGGCCACAACTTCCATCTCTCTTGCATTGACGTATGGCTCAGAAACAGTCCACTTGTCCCGTTTGCCGTCTACCGTTACAAGAATCTCTTGGAGCAAAACATGCCAGGCCAGTAATGTTCAGCAGGGCTCAATCTTTTGATGATTCTGAAGTCCCAAGCGAACATTCTCAGCAGTGGCTACTACCTGGCCACGAGCGATCCATTTCGGCTGGCAACAACACTATGATCCAAAGGCCTATAGAAGAATCTCCCCCCCGGAAACCACTCGCAACCAACTACATCCAGAGAATCAGAAACAACTCAAAGCAGACAATGATCAAACATATTGGTTGCTCTACACTGCAACATGTTGCCTATGCCTCTAGCACAGGTAAATGCTTCTTGAGAAATGTCCAATGGGCATATAGGTCATTTTCTTTTTTGGTAAAAGATTGGTGGGGTTGGTGAGGACATGGCAATTGTTGTTGTTGTTTGTTTCTGAGTGATGATTGGTCTTTTATACATATAATCTTACTTTTCAAGGGTTTTTTTTTTTTTTTTTTTTTTTTTTTTTTTTTTTTTTGAGGGAATGGAAGTCAGTGGTAGGCAGGGCAACGTTTCTTGTGCTTTTTCGTGCTTTTTCTTTGTACATAAAAAAAAAGTCGAATTTTCTTTTTGTAGGATGGCGCAATTTGAGGTGGTACTAATTTACTGTGACAAAATCTTACTATTTTGGTCTCTCGAAGTACATCAGTGTCATGTTTTTCTGTTCAGCTTCTACTGTCTTATTTATTTATGTCTGTTCCTAAATGTACTACAGAAGTAGAGAGATTCGTTTGGTGAACCTTTTTTTGAAACATCTATGCATGAAGTTCACAAAGTAGCTACTTTCAAAATTATCAAAATTGGATCCAGCGGTGGAGCCAACTTTTTAGTTTAGTGAAGGCGGTTGCTAAAATGCAAATTTTTTAGGAAGACCGATATGAAAGAACGGATTTTGAGTTTGTGCAACATAAAACAACCATCAAAATTTAAAGCTATTTAAAAAAGTCTATGGGGACGGCAGTCGCACTCATTCATGCATAACTCCGTCACTTGCTGAATCCCATGTCTGAAATTAGGTGTTAGCTACGAAACTAGAGCATCAAACATGGAAATTTCCTCTCAACAAGTCCTTTCATGAACTTATAGACCCAAAAAAAAAAAAAAAGACAGAGACAAAAGAAAAGTCCTTTTACGAACAACCAATAAGTCATTGGGTTTGTCTTTCAGTTTTTCACGAAGGATGTGCTAACATATAGAAGTGTGATTGGAACATAATATTTAGATAATAATAGATAAATTTCATGTTACATCTCTTATTTCTACGGAACACGATATAAGTTGGTTCTTTGCGAAGGGCGTGATCTTTTTGATGGCAACTTCGTATAGTCAATTTTTCAGGCACAAACAAATATCAGAAACTCCTTGTTATGTGTAGGGTTGGCAATTCGTGTCACGTGTCGGATTCGTGTCGTGTTTGAGCCGTGTCGAATTTTTTCTTCTCCAACCCGAACACGACCCGTGACACGAAAACGACACGAAACCGCGACACGAACTCGTAACGGCTTAACACGACACGACAGGAACTGGACCCGCGACACGAAATTGACTCGAAATGGACACGCGACACAAAAATTGACCCGAAATTGACACGAAGTTGACACGAAATTGATCCGAAATGGACACGCGACACGAAAATCGACCCGAATTTGACACGAAATAGTGACCCGAAATGGACACGGAATTTGACACGAACTTGACCCGAAACTGACCCGAAATTGACACGAAAACTGACACGAAATTGACTCGAAAAAAACGGGTCCAACCCGAACACGACCCGTTTTTTTTCGTGTCAAATTTTCCCAACCTGAACACGACCAGCCACCTATTTTTCTCAACCCGAACCCGCGAAATTCGTGTAGTTTTCGAGTCGTGTCGTCGTGTCGCGACCCGTATTGCCACCCCTAGTTATGTGCAGCGTCATATAGAGTAATAGAGACTGCAGTTTGCTTGAGACTTTACTTCGTACTTTAACCCCAACTTTACGTTGTTCTTCTACCCAAATGCACGGCTCATGTTCTTGTGTGCGCCTATAATAAAATAATAACAATAATTGATGGCCGAAATCTTTTTTATTTAGAAAAATTACAGTCCCCATAATCGATAAATAAAAATATATATTAATATTAATTAATCATTATTTAATATATTAATTAGTATTGACATTTTAAAAAATTTATTTGATTAATTTTACAATTTTTTGGTTATTTATTAAAAAATTTGTTAAAAAAAATCATTTACTTACGCATCCCTACTAATAATAACAACATTAATAATAATAATAATAATAATAATAAGAGTTATTTGTAGGATTGTTTCTCAAAAAACTATATCAGTTTTTAAAAAAAATTGAACTCCAAACAAACATTAAGGCTCCGTTTGGATGACCAGTCCAAACTGAGAAAGAGCCGTTCAGTTTGAACCGAAGTCCTTTGGTATCCCAGTTCGGATTGAAATGGCCTCTGACCCGTTATACAGTAAACCCAGATGGGTGAACTGTTCACCCACGTTCCCCTGCGCATCTGCCTCCTCCATCTCGTCTTCTGTTCGTGAATATTGTCGATGTCCATGCCGGCGCCCATGTGCTGTTGCGTGTTGTCAGTTGCTCTGTTCGCTGCTCCTCCATCCCATCCACCGGCGTCTGCTTAGCAGGCGCTCCAGGTAGTGGGCCTCTTTCCTCTCTCCGATTTGGGTATTCCCTTCAAATTTTCCCCTCGCCTGGCTTGCCGAGCAGCAGATGAGGCGCCGTGTGAGGACTCCGACTCGAAGGCGAACCCGTAGAGTGATTACCCACTACTTTGAAGTCCGGAAATCATCCCAACATCGCGTTAATTCGTGCCCTAATCCGCCCTCTTCTACTGTTTACTCATCGTCGGCTTCCAATTCCATAACCCCAGTAAATTTCCCTGCCCTAATTCTCTGTCAATATAGTTTAAACTTAAATATTTCAGTACCAAAATTACTTCTTCAAGTTCTGTTGTTCATGAGAATTTCGACTAGTTGCCAATTCCTTAATTTTCTGGGTCAGTAGGTCGAGACTTTTCGATGGATTTTCTGTTGTTGTTGAACTACAGGCCGTTCCTCTTTTTTTTTTTGTTTTGGTGATTGTGAAAGCTTGCTTAGGTTCGGCTAGAGGTTGCCATTTTGCAAGTTTTTGGCCTTTTTTTGGGGTTTTCGATCCAAACTTGAAAATTTTCTGGTTTTTTGTTTTGTTTTGTGATTGCTAAAGCTTGTTTAGGTCATTTATAATTTGTCTAAATGGTTTACACGGCTAATCCATACTTACAATTAATTTTGGCTCACATTTTGCAAGTTTTTGGCCTTTTTTTGGGGTTTTTGGACCCAAACTTGAAAATTTCTGGTTTTTATTGTTTTGGTGATTACTAAAGCTTGTTTAGGTCATTTATAAGCTGCCTAAATGGTTTACACACGGCTAATCCATACTCACAATTAATTTTGGCTCACATTTTGCAAGTTTTTGGCCTTTTTTTTGAGGTATTTGGACCCAAACTTGAAAAATTCTGGTTTTTTGTTGTTTTGGTGATTGCTAAAGCTTGTTTAGGTCATTTATAAGCTGCCTAAATGGTTTACACGGCTAATCCATACTCACAATTAATTTTGGCTCACATTTTGCAAGTTTTTGGCCTTTTTTTGAGGTATTTGGACCCAAACTTGAAAAATTCTGGTTTTTTGTTGTTTTGGTGATTGCTAAAGCTGTTTAGGTCATTTATAAGCTGCCTAAATGGTTTACACGGCTAATCCATACTCACAATTAATTTTGGCTCACATTTTGCAAGTTTTTGGCCTTTTTTTGAGGTATTTGGACCCAAACTTGAAAAATTCTGGTTTTTTGTTGTTTTGGTGATTGCTAAAGCTTGTTTAGGTCATTTATAAGCTGCCTATATGGTTTACACGGCTAATCCATACTTACAATTAATTTTGACTCACATTTTGCAAGTTTTTGGTATTTTTTTGGGGTTTTTCGATCCAAACTTGAAAATTTCTGGTTTTTTTTTTTTTTTTGTGATTACTAAAGCTTGTTTAGGTCATTTATAAGCTGCCTATATGGTTTACACGGCTAATCCATACTTACAATTAATTTTGGCTCACATTTTGCAAGTTTTTGGCCTTTTTTTGGGGTTTTTCGATCCAAACTTGAAAATTTCTGGTTTTTTTTTGTTTTTGTGATTACTAAAGCTTGTTTAGGTCATTTATAAGCTGCCTATATGGTTTACACGGCTAATCCATACTTACAATTAATTTTGGCTCATATTTTGCAAGTTTTTGGCCTTTTTTTGGGGTTTTTGGACCCAAACTTGAAAATTTCTGGTTTTTTTTTTGTTTTGGTGATTGCTAAAGCTTGTTTAGGTCATTTATAGGCTGCCTATATGGTACACACGGCCAATCTCCAATCACAGCCTGCCATACTGATCCACCCATTTGGCTATGATGATAGAGGCCCATAAGCCTAAATTGTATTTGCATCTGACTGGTGGGTCAATAACCCGATATCATTTAGGTAGTTACCGGCGTTCGATGCCATGGTAGTTGCCATGATTTCGGGTCGATGACATGCCTCAGGTGCAATATGTCATAAATATTTTCTGAGCCAAAACTAAATTCCACTCATTCAGTTTTGTTGCGTTAAATTCATAATTCAATTTCACATGTATTAAGGACATGCCTCGCAAAGCGTCTGGTGAGTCGTACGTTTGGACGGACGCTAAGGAAAGACTATTCCTGGAAAAACTTGACGAGTACCTGGCCGAAAGGGGCGGCAAGCAACCTCCAATCGCGATTCTAGAGTTATGGGCCAACGAGTTCAACACACGTTTTGGCGGTGTTCCGGCCCTTGCATCCACTTTATCGCAAAAGAAAGAGCGGATGAAAAAAATTTACAGAGGTTGGAAGAGTCTGCAGACCACACAGGGCTTGGATATGATCCGCGGACAGATACGGTTGTTTGCTCCGACGAAACATGGCAAACCTTCTTGAAAGTAATGCAACCTTTTCTATGCAATATATAAGCGCGTATTTCTATTATAGGATTCCACTGGATAACCTTTGACCACAATCTGCTTTGATTTTACAGGATAACAAGGAATGTACCCATCTCCACTACGAGGGACTTCGGCACAAAGAATTGTATTTCAACATTTTTGATAAAAACCATGCAGCAGGTGCCTCGGCTTTCGGATCGGTGACGATGGAAGGCGGAAGTTCGCTACCGTTTGAGTTTGATCTGTCCATGGGCCACTCCGGAACACAACCGCTTATGGAGGATGATAATAACCCAAGCATCGGTGCGCGGAGACAGGCAAACACGAGAGGTTCGCACGACGACGCCGGGCCGTCACGGTCACGTGGGAGTGCTGGGAAGCGGAAACAAAGGGAGGCGACGGATGATATGACGTATATGGCCATGGAGGAAATCGCCCGCGCTCGATCGCAATCGACATCCGATGGCGCCAACAACAACGACATGTATTGTATTGTGGACTGCATCAATATATGAAAGAGATGAATATTCCACAATATCAGCGAACGATAATGTGGCACTACTTCGATGCGCATCCGCGGCTGCAGCGTCCTTTCACAGAGCTTGACGACGACGACCGGCAAGGAATTATTGCGTCAGTTGTCGGCTCCCAGATTCCACCGCCCCAATGATGTTCATGTTATTGATGCTTGATTTTTCCCTCCTCCATTTCAATAAGACACTTACACTATTGTTGTTTTTTTAAATTATACATTTAAGTGTTTAATGTAGAATAATTTGGATTTGTTTTTTTAACTGATTATAGTATATGTCGTTTCGTTATGTTATTTGACAAGTTCAAACCATATTGAGGAATTTTTTATACTTAATATTGTGTTTGATTCTTATGAAGATCAGGTGACAACGTGGATTTTGGTACGGCAATAAAATACAGAAATGAATTGGTTTCGATCCGCAACTCGTCGTGACGAAGACGCCCAATCAACATCTGACGCACAACGCGAGGACGACGATATGTGCGCGATGGCAGTGGTGGCAATAATAAATAGTAGGCGGACTATACGCCGCAATCCGTAACCAATGCATGACTCAATGCTAACTGGAAGCATGCGTGTGGAAGAAATACTTAATGGTCATGAAGACGTAATTCAATCGATGATCAGTATGAAATCATCAACCTTCAGATTACTAAGTAACCTATTAGGTGGTCGAGGATTGTTGAGGTCAACGAATCACATGAACGTGAACGATCAGTTATTCATTTTTTTAGCCATATGTTCACAAGGCGCTTCAAATCGGCACGTTTCGTATTTATTCCAGCATTCCCCAGAGACAACCTCACGTTGGTTTTTTAGAGTGTTAAAGGTTATTTGTGCGTTGAAAGACGAATTCACAAGGCCACCTGACTACACGACGGTGCAATCGTTGATAATTGAGCATGAAGGAAAATATCGGCCATGGTTTGATGTACGTTACCATTGTTATATATTGAAAGTAGTAGTTTACACCGAAAAAAATAATACGGTCTAACCGTGGTAGACAAAAATTTCATTTATAATAAATATTTTATGTGACATGCAGGGTTGCATTGGTGCTATTGATGGGACACACGTCCCCTGTGTCCCAAGGCACGAGAATGCTGATGGTTGGATTAACCGGAAAGGATTCCACTCACAAAATATATTGACGGCATGTTCGTTCGACATGAAATTCACGTACATGTTGGCCGGATATGAGGGCTCATGCCATGATGCGAGAATGTTGGACGAGGCCATAGCATACCATGGATTCCCAATACCACCACCAAGTAATCATATGATCAATAATATTGCATTAATTACATGGAAAAAGTTGGCAAAAAATATTGTCAGTTAAAAAAGAATTTGTTTTTGCGTGATATTGCAGGAAAATTTTACTTAGCAGATGCCGGTTACGCCAATAAGGAGGGGTTCTTGAGCCTGTTTAGACGGGAGACGTATCATTTACCGGAATATCGAAGACGTCGTGGTGGGTTAGGCAACTGCAAGGAGGTATTTAACTACACGCATTCATCGCTCCGGAATTGCATTGAACGAACCTTCGGCGTCTGGAAGGCAAGGTTCAAAATACTAAAAGCCATGAACAGCTATCCGATGGACAAACAAAAGATGATCCCCGTGGCGTGTGCTGTTGTACATAATTTCATAAGAATGGTGCAGGTTGGGGACCCATTTATAGACGATTTTGTAGGTAATGGCGTGGCTGTAGGCCGGAGCGACGACGTAAACGATGATTACGTGTTGGACGAGGGCATAGATGACACTGGGCCTAGTACAGGAACGGACCAACATGGGTCGATGAATCAGTTGAGAGAAAGGATGGCGGATGCTATGTGGCAACGTTACCAATCATATCCGTGGTACAGAGCCACGTGAACGCAAACGAGAAATATCTAATTAATTTGGTGAAGGAATGTAATTATATGCTTTATTTGAATTGCATCTACTGAGACGAACGATTTTTGTGCGTATGGGGTACAAATATTTCATTTCGCAGGAATTTAAAAAGACTTTTGTTGTCTCATATTGAATTTTCAGCAAACGCAAAATATTTTTGGGAAAAAGACAACCACTTTTACTGTAAAAGACACATTCAAATTATGTGGACTCCAATAGAGTTGGATTGCTATTCCAAACTCCCCCTAAAATATAAGATAGGATTCGTTTGGTTGGTTAGTTTGAGTTGAAATATTTTATTTGTAATAGTAATTTTTGTTGACTTTTATAATAAGACAAAAAACTTTTTCATAAAAGACAAAAAAATTTTTGAGAAAAAGACAAAAAATTTAGTTTGGGTTGGTAGTTTGAACTACCAACCCAACAAACCCAGAATGTTATAAAAAATTAAAAAATTTGATTCAGCTCATTTTAGGGACATCCAAACAAGGCCCTTGTTTTTACAATTCAACTCAATTTAAACTTTTTTCCACCAAACACTAAACTCAACTCAAACTTTTTAACTCAAACTTTTTACCAAACACTCATCATTTAAACTAAACTTAACTCATCTCATTTTAAACTTAGGGGCCGTTTGGGACATGAGTTCAGACTCATGCCCATTAGTTCAAACTGAACTAAAGTGGTTTGGGCAGGCAGTTTAGTTTGAACTGCCGATTGGAACGTTATACAGTGAGCTGAGACTACTTCACTGTTGGCGTTCAGACACTGAAATGGCTTGATTCCCCTCCTCTCGTTCGCAACGCTCTGCAGAGAACAACAACCCAGGCTTCCTCTGTTTCTCCTTCCCTTTCCTTTCTAAAACTCGACCATCGTTCACGCTCTCTCTCTAACTCTCTCTCTCTAAATCCTTCCTCTCTCCCCATTTCTTTACTTAAGGGATCCGGTGATTAAGTCGGCCCCCACCCATCGACGACGCGTTTTCGCGAACCGCCGGCCAACACCCCGTCCAGTGAGCCCATTGACGGTGCCCCCCAAGAACCCAGTTACCCTGCACCTTCTCCTCCCTTCCACTGTGAACAATTGGCTAGCAATACCATTTGTGAGTTACAAATTTTGTTGTTTCTCTCTCTAGTTTCTCTCTCTAGCTGATGAACCCTCCCCAGCACACACGGTTTGAACTTCTCCTCTCCTCTCTCGGATTTTGGTTTCCTGCTTGCCTTCGGTTTTGGTTTCTCATTTGGAATATGAACATTTAAGAAAAAAATTTGTGTGTAGAAGGCAACGAACTACCATGTTCGCAGCCGGAAAATTTTTTGGATTTAAAACCAAGGAGACCCTGCCGGCCGCCGGCTTCAATGGCTTCAAATTTTGTTGTCATTTTTTCCTGTGATGTCGTTTTATGGTTGTTGTTTCAAGGTATCACTTTCGTTTCCATTGTTGTATAACAGGACTTGCTGTCGTTTTGTTGTTTGTTGTCGTTTCTTCATGTTGTTTTTGCTTTCTTTTTCGTTTTCTTGCTGTTGTTTTTTCAATCAGAAAAATTGCACATGGGAGGCAAAATGGGGAATAACGACATTAGATGGGGACGAGACATTTGTCCTCATCTGTAGTTGAATTTCAAAGAAAAACGACAACCATTTGCAAAAGTATATTTGATGTGGATTACAAAAACATTTCAACGTATTCCATTTTATATAAATAGAACCGCCTATGTTACATTATTAATCAGAATTATTATTTTAACTTAAACTTTAGATAATTTGATTTATAATTAGAGCAATTATACTTTACACATTGTAAATTTTTAGGAGGACACTCGTACATTGAATCTATAAAATAGTAATTGAAATAAAAGTCCTTCAAAATGAAAACAAAAATCAATAAAAGTTATTGGGTTAACTAAGAGTGGATGTAAAAATTATTTCCAAAAAAAGTTATTGACGTCGTTTTGACACTGTTGGCAATATTATGACTGTCTCTATTAACAAAGGGATTTTAACATAAAGTTCACTGACCTACTACATACTGACGGTGGGTGTATTTTACGACTATTTACGTAATTTCACAAATATTTCGATGACGTAAGTTGATTGGTGTTATAGATTAAAATTGTTAATCGTGACATTTTGCGTTAATAGAACCTTTAATAGAATGTTAAATTGAGGATAAATTCAAAATTTAAGTTATGAGTAGTTTGATTATAATTTTTCTTCAATAAAATAAATAAATTATGTTGATAATATGAAAAATGACAGTAGTTGAGGTGAAAAAATTCCATTTAGTTGGAGTTTAGATAAGTTACCAAACACAAAAGGCAAAAAAATTGGTTAACTCAATTTTTAAACATCCAAACAAGGCCCTTGTTTTTTTTTAACTTTTTAACTCAAACTTTTTCACCAAACACTCAACTCAACTTAAACTTTAACTCAAATTTTTTACCAAACACTCACATTTTAAACTAAACTTAATTTAACTCAAACTAAACTCATAAATTTCAACTTGAACTTGTGCACCAAACAGGCCCTTAAAAATCTCAACTCAAACCGGTGAATCAAACGGAGCCTAAAAAGATATAAAAAATACATAAACATAATTATTTGAAGGAGTTTATAGCTAAATGTCCTTTTTTTAGTAAGTTTTTTAATAAATGACCCAAGTTTTTAAAAATTAGTTAAAAAATTTAAGATTTTAAAAATTAATTTAAAAGACCTTTTTTTGTTGATCATAAGTTAAATCATTAATTGATCATTAGTTAATAATTGATTGATCATTAATAAATTATTGATTAACTACACAGTTAATCACTGATTATTTGATATAACTCAAAAATTTATAATCAATCATTGATTGATCATTTATCAATCAATGATTAACTATGGATAAATTATTGATTTACCATTAAAAAAATTTTAAAAAATACAACTTTCTCTCTCTTTCCCTCTCTCCCTCTCCCCACCAACACTCTCTCCCCTCGCCGGAAAACTGATCAAATCTCCTTCACCGTCACAATACTCATCGCGCTCGTGAGAAGCTCATCGCAGGCGATTTATCACCGTGATCTTGTTGCCTCTACCACGATCTTGTGGTGATGTAGAGGTCGGGATTGCAGTCACTAGATCTCGGCGACTCTCCCACGATCGACGGCGTCTCTGCTTCACGTTCGCGAGCTCCGACACCAGACGTTGCCATCAAGTTAGCGTCAAATCTCCGTCGCAGACTACTTGTTGTCGTCGTCAACCGGAATCGCGTGGTGGACGGATTTCCATCAATATCGGAATGCGATTTCGCGGAATGGAGATTGGATCAAGATTTTTCGCGAAAAGATGATCGGATTGCGATTTGGCGAGGAGCTCGCGATTTTCTTTGGCTGCTTCACATGGATTTGGCGACTCCAAATCTCTTCTCCAGTGACAACACTGATTGCATCCTCCTCTCCGGCAGGGAAACTCTTCTCCATTTTCAATTTGGGGCAACTCTTTAATTTTTAAAAAGCTTTCTTTCAGAAAGTCAAACAAAGGAGAAAGAGAGGAGGGGAGACGTTTAGGAAAAAATAAAAATTAATTAAGCAAAATATATATTATGTCATTTAATTAAAATAAAAAAAATTAGATTATCTAATAGGTTATATATTAAACATAAGTCATCCATCTTAATTATCCTTATTTGAAAAGCTATTTACATAATTTTCTCTAATAATACAGATAATAATAACAATTTACTGTTATTCAAAAATCCAATTGCAAAGGTTCCCTCTATACCAGACGTGTTCTCTCTCTCTTTTGTGGTAGAACATTATAATTTATATCGGATGTGCTTGTAATGTAGAAAACATCCAAAAGTATAAAACCAAATAACCAAAATTCACTGATGAAAATTTCCATTTTCATCCGCATCCTAAGAAAAGTTTAAGTGAAAATTTCCGGGCTTCAGTAAGATTGCACACTATTGAACACCTTCAATAAGATTCATATTCTATAGTAAGAGTTAACAGAAGCAAAGAGTCACCAGAAATCGGCCGCCTTGTCCATCGTTTTATTTACAATATCAGAAGCATACATCATTCACTATAAAATCTCATCTCGGAGCTGATTTCACTAAAAAGATCACACATTGATTCATTGAATACTCGTACTCGTAAAGAATCGATACAACTTCAAATAATGCAAGCTATAGGTTCCCCTGCGACTGCAATTCGGATGGATCAATCAAGCCTTCCAACACAACAAGCTTATCCAAGAGTGCATGCTTCTCATCTTCGAGGTTCTTAACCTCATCTTCAACCTCTCTCAAGTCTCTCCCCAGCGTGAAGCTCTCTTCCTCGAGCAGCAGGTACTTACGCCTCAGTGCCCGGTACTCGTTCCCAGACGTGGAGGAGTCCGGTAAAGAATCGGAGTTTGACCTTTCAGGTTGGTGAACCATTGGAGTAACCTCGTTCCTCAACGCTCTTTTCGAGGCCTTTTGTACTCCTTTCATTGGCACAGAACCTTGTACGTCTTTAACTGCCTTGACATCATTCCTTCTCATTCGAAACAAAGGAGACTTTTGGGTCGACGTCTTCTTCTTTTGAGGCTTGTGGTTTGGCACCTCATCAGGTATCGGCATCCTCGGATCTTGCATTTCTCACCCAAGTACTACACAGTAGAAGAACATAAACAGTCTAAACATATCACAACACAATCTTCAAAAGGAAAGAAAATACCATTTATCAAAAGGATTTAAGAGACATAATCTTCAAATTTCAAGTTGGACAAATTGATAACATCTCTGCAAAAAGAATTAGATTGTTCGATCATGACTTTAGGCAAATCATATCAAGTTGCTGGTGTTTTTCTCATCAAAAAAGGATCATCGGTTTCATCTCATCCATGTTTCTTCATCTAGCATAAACCCCGTGGTCCCCAAGTGAAACGGAGAGAACCCAACCCAATTCTACTCGAATGATGAAGGATCAGCTCGGTTTCACTCCCACCACGACAAGCCCAACGCCACACAACCCGTTGACGGAGCAAAAACCTCAAGGTGGGACTAATTAAGTTGCTAGTTTTCAGTTCATTCTAGAGTCTTTTGTCATTGTTCTTCCCTAAAACGATTCGAAGTCTTTAATTAAGAAAGCAAGTCAAAAATCAAATACAATGGCAGAAAGAATTACTTAATTGATGTTAAATTTCGTGTTTAAGAAAGTCAAATTCCTATTTTAACTCCACTATTAAGCAATAAAACAAATTAAACCCAGAAATCAAATCAAAATCAAAATCAAAATTAAACCCACTAATAACAGCAAAATACAAACCTAGCAGATCGACAGAAAGCCATAATTGAATAAATAAACACAAACCCACGTAAAAATTCCTAAATTTTTCAGACCAAAAGCTGTTCCTAAAACCTAAAAACAGTAAAAATCTAGTTAACCAAACAGAAACTAAACAAATAATCAACAAGAGAGAGAGAGAGACTCACCAGAAGAGATTACCGTTTTCAACCGGCTATTTCAGAATTCCCAGAAAAAAAAAAATTGAAATAAAAACGAAGGAAAAAAGTAAATCGGAAACAGAGACGAACAATGAACAAGGACGAAGATAAATGGAAGAAAAGGAATTTTCTTTAAAAAATAAACGCAAGCAAGGAAGATTCAGATTCGGAAAGATCTGGAGGAATTTGTGTATTGGGTTTGTTTGGGGTTTTAACTTTTAACAGGATGAAGACCGGAAAAAGTTGCAACTTGCAGACATGACAGGGAAGGGAAGAACTTAAATAAATAAATAAATTTCAGCAATAAGATAAATTACTCGTTAGTTTCTAATCTTTAACCTGTTTGGGTGGTGAGTTTAAACTCACCACCATCAACTCAATTTTTATCTTTTTCTCCAAAAGTTTTTTATCTTTTCTGAAAAAGTCAATCAAAATCACTATTTAAACTTACAAATCTTAACTCAAACTCAAACACCAAACAGGTCCTAAGTTTTAAGTTTTTAAATTTATGTAATTTTAATCACTTATTTTTTAAGTTTAATAATCTAAAATTATTAAAATATTATTATAATAATAATTTTCAATAATTTTTAAACTAAATACGTTAATAATTCAATTATAAAATGATATTAGTGTATTCCGTTCATAAATTAATAGAAATAATTACTTTAATAACGTTTTTAATAATTTGATATTATTACAATAAAAAAATAAAAATGTATAAACTAAAAAGTTTAAATATTAACTTTTACTCTAAAAAAATAATTACAGATATAATTTAGTGATAATTACATACCTAATTCTATAATAAGGTGTAAAATTCGAATATTTATACTTTCAAGTTTAAAAATGAAAAAAAAAAAGAAGATAATTCCTTTCGAGGGCGAATTTGTATCTCGATGCGAAAATACAACTTAGCCCTAATCAAGGTGGTTAAACATGATATATTTGTTACATATGTTACAAATGTTAATGCAAGTACAAAAATAGATGTTATATTTGTTAAAAGAAATATAAATATATATATATATATATATTTAGACTTTATTGATGTTCAAGTTTAATTCTAACTGAATTATAATTTTTTTTATCTCAGTTTTAATCTTTTTCTGAAAAGTCAATAAATTTTATAATTAGTTTTTGAAAAGTCAACCAACTATAACTTAAAAATTACATTTTCAACTGACGAATCAAACACAATGTTAGTTTATATGTTTATTTTTAGTATATATTTGTTAAAAAAAAAATAAAAAAATATTTAGTTTATATGTTTATTTTTATTGCTCTTATATATATTATTATAAAGGTTTCAAAACTTGTAAAAAAAGTAAAGTTTTGGTATTTAAATAATATAAAATTGATAGTAATATAATAATTAAATGAAAAACTGAAGATATCAATTAGAAGCAATTAAATGATAAAAAGTGATTTAAAAAAAAAAGATAAAATTTGGAATTTGTCGTATTTGATAGCAAATTAGCAATTATCCATTTTGGCACTGCAATAGCATAGTATTAGAAAGTGATTGTCCTACTTATATGATAAAATTTAACTTTGACGCATGAAAGGAGATGCTCTAAGCATAAATAATAAAACACGAATGAGGGTTCTATGATGCTTTTATCTTTCAATTTTGACTGAAAATTTCAATTGTGATAAATGACGTTCTAAATTAAATAAAATATTGAAAAGTGCCTGTGAATTGATGAATGAGGTTTAACTTTTTTAAAACATATCCTCACATATGTTACAAACTTCGGTCTTGGTTTGACATTTTATTTTTTTACACTTAATAAGGTCATTCTATTACGAATTTTTATAATTTTTACATTTAAATTATAAAAATACAAATGTTAAAAGGACATATACAATATTGAAAAGTTTTGGTTTCCACCCAAACAACTTTTATTTATTTCTAATTATATTTATGTTACCGTATGTCAAGTATAACTATCCAATGACTAGGTTTGGTGCCTACAAGGGTCACCACGCTCGTCCCCTAACTTGACACATTGAAAACAGAAACCTTCCTAGTTCCAGTGGGCCCTCCCATTTCTAGCTTATACCCCCTAATGAAATTTTATTTTTTTAATTTTTTAATTGTACCTCTAGAGCTTTATATATTTTTTATTTTAACCCACTAAATATAGATTATCCCACTAAAAGCCGTTATAAAAGTTTTATCCTTTATTATACGTCCTTACTCTAATATACGTCCTTACCAGAAAACAAACCCCCGCTCTGCCCCTGGCTGGACAAATGTGTCAAGATATCTTTTGCTTGATGGCAAAATTGTAAAAATAAAAAATATGTTCACCTGTCCGAGAAACCTAGTTGCACACGTGGTGCGCGTACACGATAGCTCCACAGAAATCCATGAGACCGTCGGACCTCATCCATGGGAAGTTGTCTGTTTCCCTTGCTGAATAACAGACGAGTGAAAGCCCACCAAATGGAACGAAACCCAGTCGGTGGTTTTTGATATGAAAAAAGCTTGAAAAAAATACTTTCCGACAATGGTGGCACACGTCGGAGCCATATCTCCAGCCTCTACTTGCTTCCCTTCTCTTCCTCGTCTTCCCAGACTCTCCTCCACCAAGCACAGACCTTTGCCAGTAAGTATACAAATATATATATGCGTTATGAGTTGAGTGGGTGTTATTGAATTTTTTGACAAAAAGGTGGAGGACCAAGATGGCATTTTGGTTTTTCTTCCTGGAATTGAGCTCCATTGAAGTACCCGTTTCTTTGTTTGTTGGTAGTTGAATGTGGGCATTTGTTAGTTGAATTGTTATTTTGTCTGTGTTAATAGCTTTCTGTAAAATCTGGAAAGGTTCTCACAGCTTCTTCTTCTTTTTTTTTTTTTTTTTTTTTTTTTGGGTGGATTGAAATACTTCTATTGATTGGATTGGTGTTCTTTTTAGTGTCAAATTGGTAGAATGTCAGTCTTTTAAGTTTATACGACGTGCCCATTTATTTATTTATTTTTTCTTGAATGGAAAAGGGGATGATAAGTGTCATGTTGTACCTTGTTGGTTTCTTCTTTAAGAAATTTGGAGAGAAATTCCGGGACCCATAAATGGAACGGAAAGAATCTGACTCAATTCATTCACTCCTGTCACCACGAGTCTATAATTATTGACCAAGTAGGACTTTTAATTGTGGCCATGGAGTATTCAAGCATCGTTGGAAGAGAAGAAGGAAAGACATTCTTAACATTTCGCTTTCCCATTAGTGGTTGAGTGCCCATTTGTTAACTTGTTGGTTCTGTTGAGTGTGTGGAATCTAATTATTACCTTAACATAGAGTGCACGTGGATCGACTTTTGCTCATATATTTTTGGTTGTCCTAATTTTACTTATGTTGGGGGGTTCCAATTTTGGAATTGGAGAGATTATAGTGAACATTGAGAGTGAGAGAGGCGTGTAGACTTATTCTTCTCACAGTGACATCCTGCGGCAGTTAAAAGTGGACATAGCTCTTACATTGAGGGTGAATCACTATAAATCTTGTGTGTGATTGTTTGTTTGCTTTTCTTCGATTTATTGCTCTCACTAGTAAAGAATTAGGCGGCTCTTTCGTAACAAGTTGTTTGCATATTTTATCTTTCTCCCTTTGGAATTTGCATATTGGAAATTTCGATCGTAATTACTCTGTTGTTGTACATTGTTGGCTCTCAATTGCCGCATTCATGTGAGACGTTTTTTGTTTTGCTTAGCATTTGTCGCTTGGATTAGTGTTCTTATGGTATGAAACAGTTTCTCTCTTTTGTACTAGAAAGTTACTTCTTGAGGTCTCTGATGGCTTTTATGTTCTATATTTTTTTTTTTACTGTAAGGTCACCTTTAAGCAGTTGGTTTCCCTTTTTGTATCAATGATTTCCTATATGTTCTGGAGGTACTTCTCGGAGTTTTAAGAAATCACCTTTTAGCTGTTGGCAATAATTAGCTTGACTTGGACTTTACTGTTGTTGGGTTGTTGATTTATTTTTGAGGCAACATATCTTTTTTTGGGGTCCCTCAGTCGGAAAAAAAAAAAAAAAATCAGAAAAAAAAGAAAAAAAGAAAAAAAAAGCAAAAGATATACCTTAAAGGAATGAAATTCATTGAACTACTAGCTGTCATTCTGTCTTAAATTTCTAATAGCCAGACCTGTGTTCTGCAAATCAACTCACATCTTTTGAGTTACTTGACAGTGGCGGCAATGAGTGATGACCCAGTCCGAGAATGGATTCTCTCGGAAGGAAAGGCAACAGAAATAACAAGAATTAGTTCTGTAGGTGGTGGCTGCATAAACCGTGCTAATCGTTATGACACTGATGCTGGTTCTTTCTTTGTAAAAACAAACAGGTATTTTGATGCTCAGACTTTTCTACCTGCACTTTCCATTCAAACCATTCAATTTGCTTCTCCGAGGCAATTTGTGTAATGTCTTAATTGAGTCATTTAAAAACTTGAATCAGGAGTATTGGACCATCGATGTTTGAGGGAGAAGCTCTTGGTTTGAATGCCATGTACGAAACCAAATCAATCCGTGTACCAAAGCCATTCAAGGTGTGGAACTTTAAAGCTATTTATGTGGAAACCAATTCATAGTTATCAAATGGCTTCTATACCAACATTGAGTTTACAAGATGGATGCAGTACTTAGTTGAACTTGTTCTTGAGCATTGTAGGTTGGATCGCTGCCTACTGGTGGTTCATACATCATCATGGAATTTATCGAGTTTGGTGGTTCAAGAGGCGATCAGGTGAGGGTAATTGAAACCATTGTAGCAAAGTTAATATTGCTGTGAAAAATTTGCAATTCAATTTGTTGGTCTGCAGTCTGTTCTAGGGAGGAAACTTGCTGAAATGCATAAAGCTGGAAAATCTGAAAATGGCTTCGGTTTTGACGTTGACAATACTATTGGAAGGTATTCTTATGTGATATGCAAAAGTGCTACCATCATAATCTCTATCTATATTTCTCTTTCTAGCATTCGCACACTTGTGAACACACAATAAGGTGCTGATTAAGTTCTGGTGAAGTGGTTTATTATTTTGCCTTGCAGCACTCCGCAGATAAATACTTGGACATCAGATTGGATTCACTTTTATGGTGAACACAGATTGGGTTTTCAGTTGAAGCTATTACGGGATCAGTATGGTGATAGTAGCATTTATGAAAAAGGTGATCTTGTTATTGGAAATCTTAACATGTGATTCAATTAATTAAACTCCAATTCTTCGTAGCTGTACTTAGAGCTCGCTCTATGTTATTTAAGCAACATGAATAGGTCATCATTTTGCGCAATTTGAACGGTGTTTTTTCTCTCTGGTTCGGTTTCTATGGTTAGTAGCTAAGGTGTAAAATATCTGGAATCTAAAGTTCCCTTTTATTTATCGTTTTACTCTTTCTCGTATATGTTCACAATTTCCTGAAAGCTTCCTCATGAGTCGAAAAAAACAATTGATAAAGATTTGATGAGCTGGATATTTGATTGCCGACATTCAGGACAAAGGTTAGTGAAAAGTATGGGACCGCTCTTTGATGATGTGGTGATAGAGCCATGCTTGTTGCATGGAGATTTATGGAGTGGAAATATCAGCTCTGACAAAAAGGGGGAGCCTGTTATCCTGGACCCTGCATGTTATTGTAAGTTGTTATTCTCATTATTTATTCTAGCGGAATATTTCCTTAAATTGTGAATTATTCTGGAACCGGCATGTACCTTATAATCCAAAAGAACATGTGATGGAGCAGAAATTCTTTAAAAGCTTTGTATTCTCATGACTGCTATTGGCTTCTGACATTAGTTCCTTAAATGGCTGGAAATTCGATGATAAGAAGACTTAAAGTAAAGAACCTGAGGTTGTATTAGCACAATTTGGAGAATCGGGATCTTAGGAGTTTTTCTTGTACTTGAGTTTAGTGGTTGGTTGAAATAGTGGAACTTTAAAGTGGAATGAAAGTTAACATGAGTTGATAGAGTTAAGGTACATATTATTGTATATATGTGCCTAGAGTATATCACTACTAGATTTGTATATATGGTACTTGTAAAAACCCACTATAATGTACTTGTTTATTTCTAACTTGTATTAAGTGGTCCTTACTATGATTTTTAAGTTAGTATTTATATTCGAAACACCAATGCCTTTGATTGTCTTTCTCAATAGATGGACATAACGAGGCAGAGTTTGGAATGTCATGGTGTGCCGGCTTTGGAGGATCATTCTACGATGCCTATTTCAAGGTAAGTTTGCAAGTTTGAAGTGTGGGATTATTAGACTTATCTTTTGAAAACTTGACCGGGCCCTATTTGTGGGACCCCTTCTGAGCACCCACTTTATAAATTTAAAGAAGACCTCCTCAGTTTCGAACTTGGGACCTATGACCCTAAATCTCCCTTCCCACCTGTCGAGCTAGCCCCTAAGGGATCTAACTCGACAGACCCTTTATTTGTTTCTCAGTTACTGAACCGATTCCTCACTTTTTTCTATTCTTCAGGTGATGCCCAAACAACCCGGGTATGAGAAGAGGAGAGATCTTTATTTGTTGTATCATTACTTGAACCATTACAATCTTTTTGGTTCTGGCTATCGTTCATCTGCCATGTCTATAATAGATGACTATCTTCGGATTTTAAAGGCTTAGGCATTCCCCCTTTTTGGTTTTCTTTTTTTTTGACAAGTTCAGGCCTTATGTATTATGTATGTATATTCCACTAAAATCTCATGCAGACTTGAAATTCAATCCCATGTCCCTTTGTTTATTTCATTTCTTTTCTTTTTTTGCTAAAATTTCTTTATTAATAATTGGAACTTGTTATGCAATTTCAATCCTAAAATATGAATATACGACATTAGCAAATTACAAGTAGTACAATTGTAAATACTAGGGCTAGCTCGTCGGATAAGAGAGAAGCCATTTGGTTAGGCGCTCACAGGTTTGAAACCTGTGAGTGTATTAATAATCCCGTTTGTCTCCCGCCCCATTTACATTCCTATAGACTTATAGTAGCATGTGTTTTTACTTAAATGCCCTTATATTTTCAGTCACATGTAATAAGGCATGTTAGAAAGACATAAAATAATAATAATAAAGAGAAGAAAAACGCGTACAGAGTAAGGTCAAATATATGTGTCATTACCAAACAAAACAAAGTCTTCCATAGGTGATTATCAAAAGTCTCTGCATTTCCCCCATGGAACCAACTCCAAAACGCTGCTTTCCCATCAATCTCTCAGGTAGTACTGCTGCTGCTAATTATTCCCATCCGTTTAACGTTTTTTGTTCTTCTTTTTCTCTCTCTTCTACAATTGGAATCTTGTTTCCTAGATCTGTATTTTGAATTAGTGTTTCAGTTTTCCAATTGCGTTTTCATACTTGTGCCTTACGTTTGTTCTTCTTCTTAATTATCTTTGTTTTTTCTGGGATCTTTAAGTTTGGATCTGTTTGGATGTTTTTTTGGGTTAATGTTGATTCCTTTTTGAATTTGTTTACTTAGTTTGGTCTATGTGCTAAGGGCTTAGTACAAGGCATATGATAGAAACTGCACTTCTGCACTTTTTACCCTGCCAATACTATTATTTTAGTTGTTAACGAGTTTAATACCCGTGTTACGCACAGGAATGTAGGGAAAAAAAATAATTGAATATTATAAAATAAATATAGTTACTTAAGATAAATAATATAACTATTAACAGTATATTTGTTTAGTATTTATTATTATAATATCACAATATTTACATTGAAGTTTATATTCAAAAAGTGTTGGGTTTATATATACATGCAAAACATATATAGATATATGTTTATAAACAGTGTTGTTGGAAATCAAATATCTTGCATTGAAAATGTCTTCAACCGTGTTTAATCTTCTTTCCTTTTTCTTCGGATCTGTCATGAGAAGAAAAATAATTAATTTATGTTTATAAATAAAATTGAAAGTTGTATAATTATATAATATGTAAGTATATATAAAAGATAAATATACCTTGAATCTTTTCGTTTTTTAGATGGGTTAGCAGAAGATGTTTGAATTTCTGTTGATGAAGGATGTTGTTGAGAGCTGAAATAATGATAAGTATAATTATATAATTGTTTGTAATTTATATATATTTATTTGTAGTAAATAAATTCAAAAATTTTGAAACAAATTATGGATAGTAATGTACATTAATTCAATCTCCTCTGTTATGGATTCGGTGACGAAAAGCTGTTTTTTTAGACTTTTTTTTTTGTTTCTGGCAGCGGTGTTGCAAGATCTAAAGATGCTAATGGTGGTATGGTATCTTTTGAGGATTCGATTGATGGTGTAGGCAATAACATTTGTGATTCATCGTTGTCAAAGGTTTTGATAACCGTTGCATCAATAAATGCACCTCTTGGACGAAATTGAATCAAAAATATTTTTGACATGCCTTTCAGTTGATCGAGGAGAGGGGGAATGAGGTTTGGATACGTATATCCTTCTTGAATTGTTAGCATGGAGCAAGGTTTATTTACCAGTGATTGTACTGTCTTTCCAAGCATAACAATATTAAGGCCTCCAGTGCTGTCTTCGATTCGACCATTAATTTTGTACCTGTTATAAACAATAGAAAGTTAATGAATATTATAATGTTTAAGAGTTATTTATTACATTTTTATAATAAAAGTGATGAATATTACTAACTAATTGGTATTGTCGTTAAATATCCATGAGTGTCGCACCACCATGAAGTTCCTGATTGTTTAACACGTCTATAGCAGAGTGACAGACATTGTAAAACCAACCTTGTTGTGCATCAATTTGCCTTTGTAGTAAATTTTATATCCTGTTATTTGGAATGTGAAAAAAGTATTAAATTATATATTATAAGTAAGAAATAATAAATCACTTTTTACCTGATTTTAATATGGATTTAGGATCGAAGCTCCTGCTACCATCAGTCTATTCATTGTTTTTTTGCTCATCTAATGTTAGTGGTTTTTCCGTCGATGGAGCAATAAAGTCTACTCCTTGAATGGAATGACTAAATCTGTAAATAAGATATTAAATACTGTTAATTTTTTAATAAAATTGTAAATTGTTATAAATAACTATAATCTTTTTGTAATAAATATTAGAATACATTTTTTTGATTTTTTTGATTCAGCGATGTCTGGTTCAAAGTAAATTGCCGTTCCAGAAGTGCTTGCTACATAAAGTCCACATGGTATATTTATAATTATTAAAAATAATGATTACAAATATTTTATTATTATTTTCGACAAATTTGTATGCATTAATATAATTATATCTATACTTACCAATATATTGTTTGGTTTGCCATAGCTGTAAAGGCGATTATAATTGGTTCGGACATTGATTGTACAGCATTTTCATCAAAATTTTCACCAATTTCTCCCCAAAGAGTTATGTTTAGTGATCTTCTCTGTAAAATATAATAAATTAAAAAACTAAACTATTAACAAATACTTTATAATTAAATGGAAATATATTTGTAATAATATATAATGTATAGTTACCTGATATTTTGAATTGTCAGATTTCATCTTTTAACCAATCTATTACTCACATTGGATTGTTCAACACCTTTTACAGATATGAGACGACTAATAACATCTGCAATAAAATTATAAATAGAAAATTAGTAAATATTAATATTAATATTATATATTTAAGATTTTATAGTTAATAAAAATATGAATATTATATAATATTTACCTGAAAGAAGGTCGTTGATGTCAACTCTTGATGTTAACTGGTCATATTCCATAAAATTAAATTTGTAGTGAGGTATTTCGGAATATCTTCTTCAACTTCTTTGAAAACTGTAGATCGTGCAAACTGTAGCATCGCTCGATGTGGAACAATTTGTATCTTTGTTATTGTTCGTGACAAAAAGTTCCTGATTTCATATATATGTCTATTTGTATTTTGTTCGTTAGGAAATCAGCGTCTTTCGCACGAACAAATCCGTGTATTCCTTCATCCTGAAAAAAAATATAGTATAATTTATATATAATAATGATAATATAAACTTTTTATTATTAATGAATATAATTTGATAAAAAAAACAATAAATTTAATTACATGTTCATCTACTAATAAGCAGTCAACGCTTATTAGACGTCCTGTATTGTAATCTGTGTTCCTCCATATGCGACAAACGCGGGCACGGAGGGTATCATATGTTTTCGCCAGCTTTTAGTATTCGTAGTGGACTGAACATTTCTATAAATAATAAAAACATATAAATATATTTGGTTATAAATTTATGAATCTAATTTTATATTCAAAAAATTATGATCAATATTTGAAAATATAATTATTAGAAGGAAAACACTATATGTTAAAGTTTTTTTTAATAAAGTATTAATTTTCATTAATCTTATGTAATATCTCTTTGTAAACAATATTTTTAATATGATTTGAATATTTATTAATTGAATTATGTATAAAATATATAAATCTCTTGGTGATGTTACTCTTGATAATGCAACATATAATTGTCCATGACTAAAGATTTCATCTTCCAAATAGAGTCCAACTTTATTTAATGATTGACCTTGACTTTTATTTATTGTCATAGCATACATATTTTTGAAGGGAATTGTCGTCTTTTTAATATAAAAGGTAGTTAGATTCATTTATTGTCATTTCTATTCTTGGTATGTATAATTTTCATTTGTATCATTAGAATTAATAATACGTCCTTCAACAATTCTATTTGTAATTGTGTTATAATAAGTCTTGTATAATTAATTAGATATTATTTAATATATCAAAATTAGAATACAATAAATTTGAAACTTATATTGAGAGTTGCTTTGGGTGCACGTATAATATAAAGGCCATGCCAATTGAAAGATACAGGAAAATCCTAGGCAGGTGCTCTAATGGGAACCCATTCATAGTAATCAATGGGGACGGGTAAATAACTCAGGGTTTAGGTGAATCAAACAGCACTAAATCCGTTGATAGCAGGGTTTTTTATTTGTCCATACTTTTTAGCAGCATTTAACTTTAAGAAGGAAAAAAAAAAAAAGTATATAAAATTTTGAATAGAGAAAACTACAAAGTGATCTGTATGTACGTAAAACACAAATTTAAATAGATATATATTTAAAGGCATATAATAATAATCAGAAGAATATTAGTTTCTTCATGGTGATTCGTGAGATTAGATACAGCAGAAGAGCATGTGTTGCCTTGAGATTTGAACGTCAATTTCCTCTCTGCTTTGAGTATCAGTGACACGACAAATAACCAAAGAAAGGAATCACCGAAATCAACGCCGTTTAGGCTGACGAGCGCCACGACATTACATCATTATATACAATATACACACACACACATATATAAAACATTTTTACAATGGACCTTCTAGCTGTAGGTGCTAATTCCACACATACAAACATACATGCATACATATATATATATATTAATATCTTATGCTGGTTTCAGTGATTAATTTCCCGATGTACTTTGAGTGGCGGCAGAAGAACAGTGAGAGAGACAGAGGAAGAAGAAAATGAGAACCTAAAACAAAGAATGAGAAACGGCAGAGAGAAGAGAGAAAAACAAAAGAAGAAGATCCAAAAAGAGAGTGAGGACCGAAGAAAGGAGAGAGAGAAGAGAGAGAGAGGAGTGGAAAAAAAGGCCCAAAAAAAAGTAAAGAGAGAGACAGAGAGACAGACAGATGAAGAAAAGAAAAACAAAACACTATAGGCAAAGAGAGAGAGAGAGAGACGTGCACGGAAAAAGAGAGACAGGGAAAAAAAGGTAGAAAAAGAAGAGAAAAAGACAAAGAATGAGAAACGGCAGAGAGAAAAGAAAAACAAAAGTATGAGTTTGAGAAATAATGAGGGTGGCGGCAGAGAGAAGAGAAGAAAGCAAAAGTAGGGTTTGAGGGGACAAAAACGTCAAATCACTGTAGGAAGACAAACTGGCAAGCATAATTGGAGGGTCAAAAACGTAATTGTACTGTTCAGGAAAGTTACTTTACTTTGCATTCTTTTATAAGTTATATAATGTGTGTAGGGTTTAGTATAAAGCATATGATAGAAACTGTACTTTTACCTTGTTAGTAGAATTATTTTAGCTATTAGATTAATTTTAGAATGGTCTGATATCATGTTAGAAGTTAACAGTACGACATACAAAACTGTTGAAAAGTTGGCTAATGGATAAAACGGCAGTACCACTGTCTCTGTCATAAGCTTTTCCTTTAAGATAGTTGCACAAGGAAAAGGAAAAAATTGATTTCTGCTTTCTCTTCTGCCCGGCCAAACAGGATTTTTCAGGAAAAGATCCACCAATCAAGAAAGACTATCAAATAATAAGGAAAATGAAGACAAGTTATTTGTTGAAAATGGAGGAAAGTTACTAGAGGAGCTTATTCATTCCTGCAACGGAAAATGTAATCCAATTCGCAGTTTCTCGGCTCAAGAAATCCAAAGGCCACAAACGACTTCAAATTACATTACTATAGTAATTTTGATTTTGATTGGTACGTGGGGATCTTAAATGATGGACGCCAAGTTTTAGTGAAGAGTTACAAAAACATACCATATGTGACAACCACTGATGAACAGCCTAACACCGGACCTTATCGTGACATTGCGATAAGCTCGCTGATAAGCAACCACAGTAACGCTCTCAAGCTATTAGGGTCTTGTTTGGAGCTCCCTATTCCGATGTTGGTTTATGAATATGCCGAGATTGGACCTCTAAATTCTCGGGGAGGTGTTGGTTCTGATGTGTCTTCGACTTCGCTCTCTTGGGAGACGAGGTTGAAAGTAGCAAAGGACATTGCTAATGCACTCACGTATCTCCACATGGCATTTTCGAGGCCTGTAATTCATATGAACATGTTCCCTGAAAATGTCTTA
>CM019746.1:13434890-13777347 GCA_009761775.1 Ficus carica
CCTAGCGCCCCTATGATGGCACTGCGGCGCCTGAGGCTTGACCAAGCCTTTAATTAGCATCGTTCAAATTCATCTATTCATGTTTTTAGCATATTTTACACCAAATCATCTATACATGGGCAACCTAGCATCCTAAAATCAACATAAAACTACTATAAAACTTCAAAATTCTTACATAACTTATCTTTCACATGAAACATTAATTTTTGAGTGCATTAAAGCCTTTGTCGCTGTCACCTGCAATATACTTAAAAAAAATATCAGTAATACCAATCTATACTATACTTTATGATCATCTAGAACATTCGGGCGTTACAATTTAGCACTCATGTGCCGTAACTTGTTATTTTTGGTAACGTGACCCCAAACTTTTAATTTTGAAAATTTGGCCACTGAACTTGTTAAATCATTGTAATGTAGCCATTTTAGTTAATTTTTCACTAAATAAAAGATTTGAAATTGAAACTTAAATGAGGCTTACGTGAGATTTTCATAACTAATTTAGCATATATAAAATTAATTCATAGGGAGTACATTATATTAATTAACAAGTTCAACAGACAAATTGCCAAAATCAAAAGTTTGGAGGAGGGGTAAATTGTCAAAAGGTGATTTGGGAGAAATCAGTACTAAACACCCAAACTTAGTGATGTAGGCGTCACCTTTGGTGTGGTTGTCCACGCTGGATCATCCAATTGGAATGGTTTAAATAATCACCTTATTTTTAAACTATTATTAATTCTAATTTAACTTATCATATAAGTGAGTTCACTAAAATTTGGAGTTGCACTGATCTTGAAATTATAAATGTAAGTTGTTCAAAGAGTTTGAGTGTCCATTGATATAATCACGACATAGATCAATTATCCATAAACAATTCACAATTAGAGTTATATTTATTAGTTAACCTCTTTAATTGCATTTTTCTTCTTAAGTGTCATTGATTTGATAATGAATAATATATTTATGATCTTATTATAAATTGAACGCTCTTATTATTCAATACAAGAATCAACACTTAATGAAGTTATCCATCTACTTCATAATGAAAGAATGGACTTCATGATCTCGTTACTTTAACATTCTCTACTATTTGCTTTGTTATGGAGAACAGGAATGAGATCCGACATCTTGTGAATATATATCGAATAAGTTAAAAGATATAACACCATAGATAAGAGTCTGTTAACAATGCAAAATTAAGATTGTTCTTTAGATGATCATCGTCGATTAAATTTGAGGGCCCGTTTGGTGGACTTATGGAGACGGAGTTTTGTCGTTGGGACTTTTGGAGTTGAGGAGTTCTTATGTGAGTTTGGGCTAAAACCTTTCTGGAAAAAAAAAGTTGTTTTGGAGTTTTGTGTGTTTAGTGGAAGAATAATTGGAAAAATCGTTGTTTTGATATGCATATTGTTTATTTTATATATAAACAAATTATGAATTATAGTAAATTTCTGGCAAAGACTTTGGAAATCAAAAAGTTCCCCAAATGCCCATTTGTAAACCAGACGATATTCCACGGTTTGGAAAAGTGTTCCCAAACAGAACCTGAATGCTCTATATTCTAACGGAGATATATTCAAATTAAAAGTGGTCCCATTATATAAATCACCTTTATTCTAACGACAATTTAACAACAATCCGGATAGAATTGTCCCGTTCATAATGAGATGAACCGTGCCAATAATTAATAATTAAATATCTAAATTTTAGATATTTATTATGGACGATTTTAGAGTATTATTCTTAAATTACCCTCTTAACTTATATACGATATCTACAAATTTAATAAATTTATTAAGTTTCAAACATATATGCATATTAGAGTATAATAAAACATAAAACTAATTTACTTAAAAAACAATAAATTTTTAAACATCATATACTTTTAGGCATCAATCCTAACAAAATTTTCTTATCCTTTCCTTTTCTCAATCCTTTTCTTATCCACTTTTTTTTTTTTTTTTTTTGTGATTTTTTAATTTATGTGTAATTTGGTTTTTTTAATTTCTGAATTTTCTTAATCTTTTAGATTTTTAAATATTAAAGCAACAATGACAAATGAAGTGCATAAAATATTGTGTGTATACACAAAGATCCAACGTGCACTAAGAAACAACTGCAACATTGCGTGTCCATTTCAAAAATGAACGGTGGAAAAGTTCTCCCATCGATAATTTTCCTGCTCATTCAAAAACAATCAAAAGATTGAACAATGTCGAGTTACTTTTTTTGCCACCCAACACAACATCAATATCTTGTGATGACTGACGAGGGATCATACGTGCTTTCAAGATGCATCATCTTCATCGATTTTATCACAATCTTTTGAAGGTTGTAAAGAAGAGTGACAAAATCTAGAAAAAAAAACTTGAATGCAATGCATCTTCCATTTTGGCTTGAAAAATGACGTATAGGCAAAACAATTGGAACTTGTTTTTGACATCGCATATTAAGTTCATATATAACATGGCCAAGGCATGCAAAAACAAGAAAAAGTAATCAAAGAGTTGTGGTGCAGTGATGGAATACCTCTTTATAACTACCCTGTGGAAAATGACACAACTTCCTAGACTTTGAGTGACAAGTAAATTGTTGAAAAATCTATGGGTAGTGATAGAGAAGATGAATTTAAAGGTGAGAGTTTTATTATGGAGCCCGTCTCACACGAAGAAGCACTTTAAGGCCAGAATGACCTTGAATAATTTTTTGTCGTTGCACTACAAAGACCCGAGCTTCTTACTGTGTTACAAAAGTTGGAGATGAAATTCAAGTCGATATCAATTTCAAGAAAAGACAAACAACAAGAGACAAATACCTACAAATTACGCCACCTAATTTAGTTTTTTATTATATAACTATAAAGAATAAAGTTTTTTAAAAAAAAAAAATTCTTAAAAAAATTTGTTTACTTAATTTTATCTTTTGTGATGGTTTTTTTTTTTAATCTTTGTTTTATCTTTTGTGATGTTTTTTTTTTTTTTTTTTTGTTTACTTTTTCTTGATTAATTACTTTATTCTATTCATTCTCTCTCTCTCTTTCCCTCGATTTCCAAATTTGTCTTTTTTAAGCTTTTATTTTTTTTTTTCATAAAAATATTTTTAATGAATTTATTTTCTTAATCAAATTTGTGTATTTACATTCAAATTTTTTGTGATAGTCTAACATAAGTGTCAAAATTATTATCGGAAATTTTAATATTTATGTTCATAAAATAAATCTTTAACAATTGTAATATCTATGTATTTCGTATATATAAAGCTCGTGATTTCAATTAGTATAAATTAGTATGTTTATTGGTTTCTAGTTGATAATGAAGTCCTTTAAAAAAAAAAAAAAAAGTTGATATAAAGTCAAAACGACAGACCACAAAATGTTGTTGTCTCTCCATGTCCCAGTGGTCGTCGGAGGCTCACAAGTCACTAATACGCCACCATGAAATGGAGCGGTGTTACTTGATGGCCCACGTTGAGCAGCTCCACTCCCAAACCATCAGCCTCAGCTCCAATAACGACGCCATGGGTTGCCTCATCAAGTTCAGTGCACTCTCTCAAAATGGCCAGTTGAGTTATAACTCAAGTTGTTCGAGGAAATGCCCCAATCAGATACCTTCATTTACAACACCATTACGAGAGACATGTCGAATTCCTAGTTGCCCACAAGCTGCCTCCTCTTTTACCTCGGCATGTTGTGCCGCTCCAAAGCACCGAAGTTCCGAACTGCTTCACTTTCCTTTCCGTTGTTGGCGCATGCTGCCTCGCCAATGCCACATTCTCAAGTTCGGCTTCGGAGAAAAATACTTTTGTCAAAACAGCTTGATCAATATGTACGTCGGCTTTTGAGCTTTGGATGATACGAGGAAAGTGTTTGATGAAATGCCCATGCCGGACAAAGTGTCTGGTACAACTTTGATAGCCGGATACTCTCGGTGGGGATTTTCAATTAGGCGTTTCACCTCTTTTGAGTCGAATCCTGAGAGGAGCTCAATTTTTTCTAAAGCCATGTTCGCGTCTTTTGTGCAGAGCTACACTTTCACGAGGCATTTGCTTTGTTTGAAACATTGCGGGACGAAAAGTTGAGGTTGGATAGTTCTTGGTGGCAAGTATGCTCACAATTTGTACTGAATTAGGTGCTCTAAATCTAGGGAATTGGATACACAGATGTATAGAGGAAAGTGGAATCGAATTAAACTCCAAACACGCGTCGAGGATTAATTGTTTACCTTTATTGCAAATGTGGTTGCTTGGAGAAGGCCTACAGAGTTTTATTGCATGATTGCTGGGCTAGCAATGCACGCCAAAGACAATGCAGTCATCAAGCTCTCTAAGAAAATGTAGAGGAGTTGTTGGCTCCTAAAAACATCATGATGCAGGAGCATACTTGAACTTAGGAGGCGACCTATGTGGCTTAGGTCTCAAAGAAGTGCTTGAGCCCGTCCGTTAGGTGCGCCTATAGAATCGTAAGGGACTCATCGAAATAAGAGCCCAAACGGATAGTGCTTGAGGTGAATTCCTAAGTCAGATAATGGGTGATGTTTAAAGAAGTTGATTGCGCTTCTCCAACAGTTACAACTTTTAGGAGGAATGATTGCGTCCCTCCTACGTCACATCACTTTGTTAGTCAGTCTCCCTAGTGCTCGCACTCACTCGGGGTTGGTCGAAGAAGGGCGTCATGACTTCTTTCAAATGACAGAAGTTCATCGAGTTGAGTTCAAAGTTGAACCTAAACTTTACAAGAAATTTGCATTGCAATTAAGTAAAATGATATTTAAAAAAAACACCAAAAAAAAAAAAAAAAAAAAAAAAAAACAGATTTGAGCAAAAAATACTGAGAGCATTGTGGATGCATGGATGATTTGCTTTGGAAGAGTCGGGATGTCGAAGAAGGCGAAAGAGATTATAGCAACATGCCAAGAAGCCCAAGGGTACGTGGCAAAAAGACTAAAAGGCCTCTGCTTGCTGCAATGCCTCAGCAAGCAACTAATGCCCTCCTTGGAAAAGCAATTTGCTTTACTCTCTATAAAAGCAACTGTGGGAATTGTACTTTTCCTGAAAGCTCATTTCTGTTACCATTTCTATATCTTTTCTATTTTAAACACAGGTAGCAAGTATACTTCTAACTCTCTTTAATGTTATCTAATTGAGTATTTTATTCTATCACCCATTATTTTTAGGAAAAAATATCTGAATGATATAAATTAAAAGATCATTGTATCAATATGACACAAAAAAATAACATTACATCAATATGACACAAAATCAAACTAAAATAAACTAAAGTTTATATTATGTTGATGACTAAAAAAAAGGTGGTTATTTAAGTAATTTTTTCTTATTTCTTTTATCTTGAATTATTCTTGATGTCTATCATTTTCTTTAATTATTCTTGATGTCTATCCTTTTTGTTCATTTATTTCAAGTTTTCTGTTTAAAACTGGTCCATTTTTCAGTTTTCAATATTTATATATTTATTCATACTCATTTGGTTATTTCTTACTTATTGCAACAATTTTATTACTGATCACTGTTGGTTATTTATAGATAAATTGTTGAAGTTTATTATGCTCAGCCTTGATTACTGTGGCCCACTATTATTGCTTTATTATTTAGATCATTAATTGTTGTCACTTATTTTAACACACTTAATTTATCACAATGAAAACTATCTTTAGAGTCTAATAAAAAAGTGTTTTAATCAATTTCTTTATTTCAGATAGTTTAATAGATCAATTCTTATGCAACACACCAATCATTAATAAGTACATTTATTATATTTTTTCATACAGTCAAATTTAAAATGACATTCATAAATAAAGCGCTTATGATAAAAACTTCTCATCATTTCTAGAATATTATTTCCATAATTCCTTAACTACTTTCAAAATATGTTATTCACTCATTTAACCACTTAAGTCTTTGACGGCCTTTTTTTTTTTTTTTTTTTTTGCCAATATTTTGAATTTATGATTTATTGTTGTGCAAAAGTATACACTTTTTTTACATGATTAGGCAAAATATGACTGATCAAATACTCTTGTGCCGAAACAAACATGTCTTTCGCTTTTTTTTTTTTTTCTCGCCATAATTTTGAATTTCTTTCCTCCAAATTTGGGGCACATTTATGCGGAGTGCAAACGTGTATCCTTTTTTGTGACGATTACGCACAATAGGGTTGAGCAATATTCCTGTGCCGAAACGATTATGTTTTGCGCTTCTTTTTTTTTTTTTTTTTCCTGCCAATAGTTTGAATTTTTTCACGTCCAAATTTGGGGGCATGTTTTTGGCATCGTTGAAACGTGTACCCTTTTCACGACGATTAGGCACCACAAGCTGTGAGCAATATCCCTGCTTCGAACGATAACTTTTTTCATTTCATCTTTTTTCGGGCAAAAATTTTGAATTTTTTCCCCTCCAAAATTGGGGCATGATTTTGGGGTCGCAGAAACGTATACATTTTTCCACAACGATTAGGCACCGTAGACCGCGAGTAATATTCCTGCGCGAAAAAAAAAAAAAAAAAGATCCTCGCACATGTTTTAATTTTTTTCCCTCCAAAATTGGGGCACAATTTTCGTGTCGCAGAGAACGTGTATCTTTTTTCACAATGATTAGGCACCGCAAGCCATGAACCATATTCCTGCGTCGATAAAATAACAATGCTTTTCATTTTTTTCCCACCAAAATTTGAATTTTTTCCTGACAAAATTGGAGCACGTTTTCACGAAGTGCAAACGTGTACCCTTTTTCACGACGATAGGCACAATAAGCCTCAAGCAATATTCTTGCTCCGAACGACTTGAATTTTCAACATTTCGCAACCAAATTTTAAAATTTTCCCCCTAAAAATTGGGGTATGATTCTCGCGTCGCGCAAACCTTATAGACTTTTTCACGATGATTAGGCACAGTAGGACTAAGCAATATTCTTGCATTGAAACGACTATGTTTGTCGCTTTTTTCTTTTTATCCTGCAAAAATTTTGATTTTTTTTTCCTCAAAATTGGGGCACAATTTTTCAAGTCGCAGAAATGTGTATCATTTTTCACCGATGATTAGAGAACCGCAGGCCTCGACCAATATTCCTACTTCGAAATGACATAAATTGTCACCTTTTTTTTCCGCTAAAATTTTGAATTTATGATTCTTGCGTCGCGCAAAAGTATACACTTTTTGCACGATTAGGCACAATAGGACTGAGTAATACTTCAGCGCCGAACAAATATGTTTTTCACTTTTTTTTTTCTCACCAAAATTTTGAATTTTTTCCCTCCAAAATGAGGCATGATTTTCGAGTCGCAAAAACGTGTATGCTTTTTTATGACGATTAGGCAACATAGGCCTCGAGCAATATTCCTGCTCCGAAATGACATGAATTTTCACTTTTTTTTCCCACCAAAATTTTGAATTATGATTCTTGCGTTGCGCAAAAGTAAACACTTTTTTGCACGATTAAGCACTATAGGATTAGAAAGTCTCCGGCAATGTAAACTTCAAATCATTGTAAACGTGAATTTCAATTAGAATGTGAATTCATGCAGAAAAAAATTGTAAAATAAAGAAAATTCACATCTACTTTAACTACATTCCATTCTGCGTGATTCACATTCTTAACAATTGAAGTTCATATTCACAGTAACTAAAATTCACATTACCGATACCATACGGTATCAAATATAAAACTTAGTGCATATACCTATATAAGACGCGATATATATAATGGTAGTGGTATATAGAATGGTATTGGTTGGTTTGTCAATGGATATGCTCCTTTTTGGTTTTTTGCTATAGGCTATGTTTGGAGGGAGTGAAGGATTGAGAGGATTATATGAATCCCTCATGTTGTTTGATAAGAAAGATGAAGAGTTAAAATGATGGATGATAATTTTTTAGTTAATTATTATATTGTCCATTTTAAACTTCTGTTTAAAAAAAAAAAAAGTCAATGACAAACATTGTGTTTTTAATTAAAAAAGAGAAAGAGAGTGTGCATCATTCCAAATGGAAAGATATTATGGTGGGCCCAAAGATATAAATTCTCCCTCCACCTCTCTCCATCTCTCCCTCCAAGCCAAACACATCCTTAATATACGTAAATTTGTACATATTCAAATATTCGTATAGATTATATATTTATATTCATATATATATATATATATATATGTATTAAAAAAAAAAACAATCATTCAAAAGTAGTTTATCTACTGATCTATTTTTTAAACAAATTTACTATTCGAACTCTACTCTTTTTAATAAATTTAAATGTGATATTATATTAGATTACATCTGTAATTATTTAATTTTTTCAATTTTAATTTTTACATTAAACTGTTTTGTTAACTTTTTTTCGCTCTACAATAACTTTATCTTTTAAATAATGAGCATTAAGTAAGAGAAAATGAGAAGAGAAGCCACGAAAAAAAAGTTAGAAAGAAAATGACATTGACGGGCAGTGCAAAAAAATAAAGATAGAGGATGAGGAGGAGAAAAAATACTAGTTAAAAAATCTTGACCATGGATCAATTTTAAACGGTATAGGTCGAAAAAGCACATTAAAACTAGAATAGTTTCAACACATGAGATTACACTTTTTCAGAAAAGAAACAATTCTCCTTCCCCTTCGTCCTAAAAACCAGAGAGATGGACGTTAGCTGAATCAGAAAAAGCTCGCGAAAAGGTGGGAGGAACTGGTTTGCCGGACCGGCAACGGAGATCCGAGCTCATGATGTTGTGGCTGCCGGTAAGCTCACGATCTCAAGTCTCCAAACGTCGACGCCCTCCGGCAGCCGCCCTCTCCACTAATCACCCAGTCACCCGCCTGTCAACTCATCTTCTCAGGGACCCATCCAGGGTTTGCTAGAGGCGCCATCGTGGGTACTGGGTAGCATAGATCTGGCGAAGTTTTAACTCAGCACCTCCCTTGCTTCCGCGACGGAGTGGGCTTGATGGCCACTCAGTGGAGGGGGCTCGAAGGCTAGCACGGCGGAGTGGTGTTAGAGAGATTGTAATATCTCTTGTACTACCATTGGGTAGTGGAAACAAAAGTCCCACATTGGAAAAATACAAGCAAGCATAGTAGTATAAAATGAAACATGAGAAGTGTAAGAATTACTAATGTATAGTGAAGACTATGCTACTACTATGCACCACCACACGCTCGCGCGCGCGAGGGCGATTGGGCGCTTATTAGGGCGCACTTTGCACTTTGCACTTTGCATCGTCGCAAGGAGCATTCTCTTTTTTTGAATGCCGTATTTTTCCAAATTAAATCTGGACCGTTGATTTGATCGGACGCAATCTAACGGTCGGATTTGATTGATTTCAGATTTAATTTAAACCTAACGGTCATAATTAATTCTGATGACCAACAGGTATGTCTGTTGAACAAACAGATACGTTGTTTCTGAAAAGGCACCTTTTAAGTTAAAGATACGATTGTTGTATCTGTTGCAATTGTTAGGTCAAAAGGTACGATTGTTGTATCTGTTGCAACGCTTCATGAACAGGCATATCAAAGGATATAAAACTCCAGTTTCTGATATTAGTTCAATATCTTGTTCTGGAATTAATAAGATTGCTACTTATTAAATTCGTGGGTTTGTTGTATCTTGGAGGTAATTTGCCAAAACACCCGATAGCAAACTGTTTATAGTGGGGGCAAATAAAACCTTAAGGAAAGTATTTTCTACGCCTCAAACCCTTCGATCTTCTCTATTATATTCCGTTTCTTTACACCAAAACAGTTTTCCACCACCCACTTTCTTCAACAGAGTGGGCTCACAGCGGCGACGGAGGTGAGACCTGTGCCGGATATCGACGATCGTGAAAACCCCTCACTCTCCTCTGCGGCTCCGCCCAAACACCGACCGAATAGCTTTAAATCGAGTGTGTTCTTTGGCCATTTGAGAGATGGGATGGCGGTCGACGATCGAGAATGCTGGCACCGTCGTCACTATGACCTCGCCGGGTTCGCTCCGGGAGCCACCACCACCGTTGCTCTTGCTCAGTGTTCATGGAGAGTCAGAGACAATGGTTCTTTTTGGGGGTGTTTGGTGAGTGAATTTAGTTTAAGATTTTAAGTTTAATAGTAATTTTTTAGAAAAGATAAAAAAAAAATTTCATAAAAGATAAAATTTTTTTTAAAAAAAAGATAAAAATCATGATGAAAAAAGTACAATTTATTTTAAACTAAACTTACAATCAAACAACCCTTTTATTTTTATTTTATTTTTTTATAAATAATATCATGCTCGCGTATTTCAGAATAATTTTGGTGAATCTTTTCAATCTCGACCATTTAAAACTCATCTGACGGTCTAAAATTCTTACCCCATCATGTCTGATTGTAAAACTCCTCAAATTTAATTGTTATAATATCGTACAAAATAATTAGAAGTATTCCAATTCATTGCCTCTTGATTAAATTAAGGGCCTACTATGTAGATATGGACACAAGATTCAGTCTCTAATAAATTCAACCGAATCAATCTAATTTTTTTAAAGATATTTAATAGAATTAAATTTGGATGATAATATTACTCATCCAATTGAATTATAATAGATATCAGATGTGAATTTTAAAAATCTAATAAATCTAATCCAACCCATATATTTATATTATAATTCTTAAAGAAGTTATATATCATTATCATACAAGATACTTTTTTCTAGAGGCTGAGATGTTTTGATTATATCTAGACATTGTTGCCTTTGAATCGACATTTTCTACCTGTTGTCGTGTCTTTCCATTTAGGAGTTTTTTATCTCCTCTATATATTGTGTTTTGGTTTTTGCATGTTTTTAACTTTATATTTTCTTACTCTTTTTTTTTTTCCCCCCCTTCTAATTTTTGTAGAAATCTTAGCTGGAATTGAAGAACGCAAGAGAGATTGAAAAATTGGAAGATGCTTTTTCTTGGAGGGCTTATCATGTCAATGTGTGATGATATCTCTTTTTGAGTTTATATTTTTTCCTAGTATTGTTTAATTTGGACAAGGATTAAGTTCTGTTATGTTTTTACTTCATTTACTGTGTTGGGTGTGACGCCCCGACTTCCCAAGCCAGGTCGACACCATACATACTTGTTCTTTACTTGAAAATTTGAGATAAATTTTCTTTTTTTTTTTTTTTTAAAACATATACACATAAGTTATCTTATAAAGAAAAGCTTGTTATATAACGGACTATACTGATAGTAACTTTTTGTGTCTTTAAACTACTTACAAATAACAAAACATAATTTATTTTTGAAATATTAACATACTACTGAAAATGAAATGCGGAAAATTTATGCGTAGTGGTATCCCACACCGCCCTTCACTCGCCGCATCGTCCGCATAGCCCACAATTAAATCGCAGGCTTCTTACCTACAGTATGAAATATAAAGGTGAGCTTTCGCCCAGCAAGTTCAAACATAATCTCACAAAACATTTTAAGCATCTTGAGAACATGGCAAACAACACTAACTCATGCATGAACCATTTATGATTGATTGAATGTCTTATGTTTCATTATAGACTCAATCTTTATTATCTTGTCCTAACTGTGGGCCCGTAGTGTTCGTACCAAAAGCGCGCAGCCTCCAGATAAAGCTAGGGTTTACAAGGCCCTAACAGTTCTGGGAATTCTAACTGGACCTTCACGATCACGAATTTCGATCACGGAAGGTAATACTAAACTGTAGCCTCCTTGATTAGGGGAGGTTGGTACGACACCTTACTTGACTATCTTACCATGTGATTTAACATTAGTGAACATATTTCATGATGTCACTATGTCATATCATACTAACATTTGCCATAATATGGCCTTCTTGAAAACATGTCACTTCTGGAACCATGGCATTTTTGAAAATATGGCATTTCTGAAACCATGACATTTTTGTAAACATGGCACTTTTGTAAACATAACACTTTTGTGAACATAGCACTTTTTTAAACATAGTACTTTTATAAACATAGCACTTTTGTAAACATAGCACTTTTATAAACATAGTACATTTTATAAACATAGCACTTTTGTAAACATAGCACTTTTATAACATAGCACTTTTGTAAACATAGCACTTTTATAAACATAGCACTTCTGTAAATATAGCACTTTTATAAACATAGCACTGCATCACACATCATGGCACAACATAGCAAGTATACTTGAAAATAGTCTTTACTATTTTCATACTGTAAGTGAGGTTTGATACTTGCCTGATTTGCTAGATTCCGGGTTCTGATGTCTTAACTCGGATTGCAATTGCAGGTTCCTTCCTGCTATTAAAAGAACATAGGATAAGAATCCTATAAAAGTTGGTAACCTTTCCAACATTCTAGTTATATGTCCCCCCACACAATGCCTTGGTATCCTATAGGATTACATTGGGTAACCCTTAATTAACTGTTGGGTTAAAGTCGATATCTGATCAACTCATGGTCAACCCTTGGTCAACTATGGTCAACCTTGGGCTTTGAGGCTAAGCCCAGTAACTCGGTATATCTCCCGGTTACCTTTCGTAAACTAGTCGCTTGCTATATTCTAACTTGAAAAATTAATTTCCCTTACTTGGAAAATTTAGGGAAATTAATCCCAAACTTCATTTTTAACTTATAGAAATCCTTTACTTAAATCGTAAAAATTCAAACTCTTGGATTAATGTTTTATAAAATCATTTGAGATTGAAAACTGCCCTTGGAACAGTTTTCCATAATCAAAACGATAGTTTGTAGTAGAAAACAGTTTTCTAAAAACATTTATAAAACTAGGGGTGCAGGAATTTTCGAATTCCCTGCGCACCCTTCGAAAAACTGATTCTAATTTAAAAATTGGTTCGTAATCTGAAAAAGTTTTCTTCATAAAAGTTGTAGCTCTCGAAAAATACTAAAACTTTCATGTTTTGCAAAAATTCCAATTCGGCCTAGATTCGTCCCAGTTTTTGTTTGAAACTGGCTGACCCCGAAAAACTGAGTGAAAACTGGGTCTGGGAATCAGCCACGGGTTTTGGGGTAAACGGAGGCCATTGGAGCCTTATTTTGGGAAACGGCCCACGCTGTCCTCTAGGAAAAATCGTTCCGAACAACTTTCGTATTTTAAGTTTTTCCAAATTCGGCCTCTAAAGGCCTCAAATTTCACTTTTCCCGAAACTGGTCAGGTTTACCCGAAAATGGCAGTTTTCGGTTTAGGGTTCGTTTTACGTCCTAGACGTGGAACCTAGCTCAACCAGCCACCGCGGGAGCTCTAATACACACATGCAGCGGTTTCTAACGTTCCAAACCATCATTCTTAAACTCAATTGGGGACATACAACTTATCGAATACCTAGCATGCAATTCAACAAAAATCAATCAAGCATAAGCATACAACCTATGCAATTTCATAATTTAAACTCATAAATCAAACCACCCTTAATCTAAATCAAGCACAACCCTAAATCCAACTTAGGCAAAAACTTAAATCGAGCTTACGCTCTTACAAACCCTTGGAAAATACATTTAAATCTCTCAATTGCAACTTAAATTGAGAAGTTTAAAGTCTAAAGAGATTACCTTGATTTGAATCAAGAGTTTTGGCTTGGCTTTTGGGATTTTTCTCCTTTCCCTTTGGCTGCTCCTAGAACCGGCCCTAATGGTCAAAATGGATCTCAAAATTTTTTCAAAACTTTGTTGGTTTCCACTAGAAATCCGACCACCCTTCCCTCCGATTGCTCTCGGTTTTGCAAAATTTTCTTCCGTTCTTGCTCACCCTTAGAAGTCCGGATTTTTGAGGGATAAAATGGCAAGAGTTTGGCTGTTTTCAGAATTTTTTTAAAGCCAAAACCGCCCCCTATGGCAGCCTATTTATAGGTGGAATTTTGGGCTTTTTTTGCAAATATTTGATTCTCCTTTGCTCAAAAGTCCTTGGTGCAAAACTAATTGCACAAAAATTTGCACAAAAACCCTCCGTGTGGCTGCCCCCTATAGGAGAACTTGATGACCAAGTTTTGAATTTCCTAAGCTAATCTTATCTTATCTTAAGTTAATGATGTCATAATTAGGGATAAGGTGATGTCATTCACCTTATGCCTTGTTTGGCTACTTCCTTCCAACAAGAAATCCATTTTAAGCCAATACAGATATTTCTAATACTGTGTTCACTCAAACACAGTATTTATTTAACCAAAATTTATTTGCTGAAAAGAAAACGGACAGTACAAAATTTTTCTTATTTTCCTGAGCCCTTTTTCGTCTCTAATTCCTACTCGGTGTGCTTGATTTTCGAAGGTGGTTTGTAAAACCTATCGTGCTATCTCTATCATGAAGACGGTTTTTGCAATATTTTTCCATACTGCGTATCATAACACAGTACCGTCTTACTCTAGTCAACCTCTGACTATTCTGGTCAACTTTTGACTTTTTGATCAAACTTTGACCAACATGAGTTTACGAAATTCCGTCATACATTTTTCCATAAAAAGGCCTGTTACGGAGTCTCATAATTAATTTACCAAGAACTCAACCTCATACTGATAAAATCATGAATCTTGTATTAATATTCATAATTTTCATAAAATTACCCATAAACACATAATACGAGCTTTAGATTTCTTATATACAAGAAAATCATGAGTTCGTAAAAATTTTGGATATTACAATCTACCCTCCATAAAGAATTTTCGTCCTCGAAAATCAGAACAATTCTGGGTAGCTTTTCTTCATGTCTTCCTCGCGTTCCCATGTTGCTTTCTCAACCTCATGATTTCGCCATAGGACCTTAACTAAAGGTATAACCTTGTTCCTTAGCACCTTCTCTTCTCGTGCCAAGATTTGAACCGGCTTCTCCTCATATGTCATATCCTCGTGGACCTCAATTGGTTCGTGGTCCAATACATGGGATGGGTCCGAAATGTACTTCTTTAGCATCGACACATGAAATACATTGTGTACATATGCTAATTCTGGAGGCAAAGCCAACCTATAGGCCACATTACCAACTCTTTCCAGTATTTCGAATGGCCCTATGTATCTTGGACTTAATTTTCCCTTCTTTCCGAATCTCATAACTCCTTTGAATGGAGCAACTTTGAGAAAAACCAAGTCTCCTACTTGGAATTCTAGAGGTCTTCTGCGTTTGTCGGCGTAGCTCTTTGTCGACTAAATGCAGTTTCCATCCGTCGGCGTATGAGTTTCACGGCCTCAGTGGTTTTCCTGAATAAAATCCGTGGACACAAGTTCCTTCTCTCTTGTCTCATACCAGTGGACTGGAGATCTACATCTTCTCCCGTACAGGGCTTCATAAGGAGCCATTCCAATTGAAGCTTGAAAACTATTGTTGTACGAGAACTCAATCAAAGGAAGCTTCTTATCCCAAGTCCCTTTGAAATCCATCACGCATGTTCGCAACATGTCTTCTAGGGTCTGAATGGTCCTCTCTGATTGTCCATCCGTTTGAGGGTGAAAAGCCGTACTAAAAGTGAGCTTTGTACCCATGGCTTGATGTACACTCTTTCAAAATTTAGAAGTGAACCGTCCATCACGATCCGAGATAATCGATTTCGGAATCCCATGGTAGCGAACGATCTGCGCGACGTATAATTCCGCTAGCTGCTCTACTGAAAAGCTAAGCTTGATGGAAATAAAGTGTGCAGACTTCGTCAAACGATCAACAATCACCCAAACAGCGTCGTTGCCACTGGGAGTTCGGGGTAGACCAACTACAAAGTCCATGGTCACTTGGTCCCATTTCCATTCTGGAATGGAAATTTTCTGCAATTCTCCCCCTGGACGTTGATGTTCTGCCTTGACCCTTTGACACGTGAGGCATTTACTGACGAAAGTTGCAACATCATTCTTCATTTTAGGCCACCAAAAGCTTTCCTTCAAGTCTTGATACATCTTCGTGGCTCCTGGATGAACGGAATATGGGGTCTCATGAGCCTCCTTCATGATTTGCTTCTTCAATTCGTCCTCGTTAGGAATGCATAATCTATTTTTCTGATAGAGTATGCCCTCATCAGATATGTTGAAATTCGACTCCTTTCCTTCTAAGACCTCATTCTTTGTTCTGAGCAGTGAGGCATCTCCTTCTTGTCGCTCCTTCATGCCTTCCAAAATGGTAGGTTGAAAGGTTAGGGCAGCTAAACTTTCCGTGATAAGCTCTATTCCAGCTTCTGCTAGCTCCTTCTGAAGAGGTTCGATCAACGGCTGGAGGGACATTAACGTGGAAGACGACTTCCGACTAAGGGCATCTGCTACTTTGTTAGCCTTCCCTGGATGGTAACGGATGTCTATGTCATAATCCTTCACCAGTTCGAGCCATCTTCTTTGCCTCATGTTAAGCTCCTTTTGTGTGAAGATATACTTCAAACTCTGATGATCCGTGTAAACTTCACACTTGATACCATAAAGGTAGTGTCTCCAGATTTTGAGCGCAAATACTACCGCCGCAAGTTCCAAATCATGCGTCGGATAGTTCTTCTCATGATCCTTAAGCTGTCGTGAAGCATAAGCGATCACCTTCCCATTCTGCATGAGAACGGCTCCCAATCCTATCTTGGAAGCATCGCTGTATATTACGAAGTTTCCTTCCTCCACATTTGGAATCGTGAGGATCGGAGCGCGAGTCAGCCTATTTTTCAGCTCTTGGAAGTGCTCTTCACATTTTGCAGTCCATTCGTACTTCTTTCCTTTTCGTGTAAGTGCGGTGAGCGGCGCTGCAATCTTGGCAAATCCTTCAACAAAACGTCGGTAGTAGCCCGCCAGGCCGAGGAAACTACGTATTTCGGTGACGTTTTTCGGAGCTGGCCATTCACTTACTGCTTCAATCTTAGCCGGATCCACAGATATGCCGTCCTTAGAGACCACATGTCCTAAGAAATGGACCTTTTCCAACCAGAATTCACACTTAGTGAATTTAGCATAGAGCTGGTTTTGCTTCAAAATCTGCAGAGTGATCCTTAGGTGCTCCTCGTGCTCCCCCTTTGACCTTGAATAAATCAAAATATCATCTATAAAGACGATAACAGACTTATCCAAGTAATCCTTGAACACTCGATTCATCAGGTCCATAAGGGCTGCTGGAGCATTTGACAATCCGAATGGCATAACGAGGAACTCGTAATGTCCATATTGCGTACGAAAAGCTGTCTTGGGGACATCTCCTTCCCTAATTCGGAGCTGATGATATCCGGATCGTAAGTCAATCTTCCAGAAAATTGAAGCTCCTCTCAGCTGATCAAACAAATCGTCGATCCAAGGCAACGGATACTTGTTCTTGATGGTTATCTTGTTTAACTCCCGATAGTCAATGCACATCCTAAGAGTGCCATCTTTCTTTTTAACGAACAGAACTGGGGCTCCCCATGGCGAGTAGCTTTGACGAATGAATCCTCGATCCAGAAGCTCTTGTAATTGAATCTGCAGTTCTTTAAGTTCGGCAGGCGCCATCCTGTAAGGTGCCTTAGATACTGGTGCTGATCCAGGAAGTAATTCAATCTCAAAAGAGATCTCTCGTTCTGGTGGTAACCCTGGCAATTCTTCAGGAAAAACTTCTATAAACTCCTTGACTATCGGTACTTCTTCCGGTCTGCTCGCAGTCTCTTGCATCTTATCCACCGCGTTGGCTAGAAATCCCATACATCCTTCTGCCAACAATTTCCTAGCCTTTAGCGCCGAAATAAACATCTTCGGCTGTTTTGGAGTAGATCCACTGAAAATAAACTCCTCGCCTCCCATTGGCTTGAACATGACAGTTCGTCGTGGGCAGTCGATAACGGCGTTGTACTTCCCCAAGAAGTCCATACCCAAGATGACATCGTAGTCGTATAGGTCAATGATGATCAAGTTGACATACATTTCCCTACCACATATAATTATTGGAACGTGACGTATCCAATAATCAGACAACAAAATCTCCCCGGAGGGTAATGCAGTCCTAAATGTTCTTCCAATTCTATCACTAGCTCTACCTAGTTTCTTAGCGAACCTAGGCGATGTGAATGAATGCGTAGCTCCAGAATCAATTAACACGTAAGCATCTTGTTGGGCAAAAGGAAGCTGACCTGTCACCACGGTGGAAGGTCCAGCCTGAACATCTTCTTTTGTATAGGCGTAGATGCGTCCCTGAGGTTCCGGAGCTTCCAGCCTGCCTTGAGAGATTGCAGGTCCCTCGAGGTTCATCTGTGCAGCGTGAAGTTGAGATCCCTGTCCTCTCTGTTGATTCTGCGGACTCTGGGGATTGAGATTGCAGCTTCTAGCATAGTGGCCTTCCTTGCCACATAGAAAACAACGACCATCTCCAGCACGGCACTCTCCCAGGTGTTTCTTCCCACATTTCTGGCAAGTGGGGTAACTATTGCTATTAGGAGTATTCTTCTTCTGGGGAAAATTCTGTTGATTCCCCTGCCTTCCTGCATTCCACTTCCTTTTCTGTTGATTGCTGCCGTATTGCCTGTTGTTGTTTTGACCCGAAGGTCCTCCTTGACCTTTTTGTTGTGAGGTCTGGCCTTGCTTGACTTGGTTCTGTTTAAATTGGGCCTTTTCTTCCCTCTTCTCCTGGTAAAACTTGGCCCGTTGTTCTCTGTTCTGCCCTACCCAGTATTCAGCTCGAACTGCTCGGCTGACACAATCTGCAACGGTGGTTGGTGGATATTGTCCACTGTTGATCACCACTGTCAAATCCGAGCGGAACATCTTCATCATCTTTCGCACTTTGTCCCTTTCGGAACTGAAGGTGTGAGGACAGTGACGTGCTAGCTGCTCAAACTTTTGTACCGCCTCAGCTACCGACAGATTTCCCTGGCGAAAATTACTGAGTTCGTCCTGTTGAGCTTCCATATCTTCAGTGTTGAAGTATTTTTCTTTAAATTCGTCCACAAAGTCCTCCCAAGTCATTTGGGTAACATCCCACCGGATCTGGACTGTTTCCCACCAAAGGCGAGCATCTTTCTTCAGCACGAAGGATGCACAGAGGATTTTCTCTTGATCACTGAGCCTAAGGAAGTTCAGGATAACCTGGAGGTCAATCGACCAGTTGTCGGCGTCAATTGGGTTTGTAGACCCCTCGAATTCTGGTGCCTTCATGCGCCGAAAACTGTCATATAGTTCCTCCGGAGTGCGAACTCGGGGTGCTGGTGGAACAGCTACAGGTGCAACAGGCACTTCAGGAGCTATGGGGTTCTCTGGGATCACCGGGTCAACATCAGGAATTTCCGGTGCAGCAGGCCGATTCACAGGTCCTGGTGGTACCTCGACATCAGGAGGTCCCTGATTCCGCTGAGCCAACTGAGCTCTAAGCCCCCCTATCTCTTGCTGTTGGGCTAACATCATCTGTCTTAGTTCGTTCAGCTGGGCCGCAAGATCAACTTCTTGGATCGGTGCTCTTCTACGCTTAGGTGGCATGGCTCTATACGGAAATAAAAAAATAAACTTAGCTTCTTTTATTAATAAAATTAATAAAATCATTTCTTTTATATAGAACCATAATCTTCTTTCCATATTAAAGTATAATACGAACATATCTGAATTAATCACGATCTTGTTCAAATCTCTTTCACATCAGGAGTACATACCTATAACTGTTGGAAATATATAAAACTTTAGATTATTTCCCTATGTCACCTAATTGCCATCACCAAGCTAAGGCACCACCCAACGTTATCCCCGTGTCCAACATTTTCCAGCATGATCGTTGAAGGAGGATACTTACTATACCCATAAGATCTTAACTAATTCTAATAGTAAGAAAACAACATAACTTACTTGGACCGTTGCGGAGCGATGTGAGGCGAAGTGAAGTAGGCTGGCAGGATACCGCTCTGATACCAAACTGTGACGCCCCGACTTCCCAAGCCAGGTCGACACCATACATATTTGTTCTTTACTTGAAAATTTGAGATAAATTTTTTTTTAAAACATATACACATAAGTTATCTTATAAAGAAAAGCTTGTTATATAACAGACTATACTGATAATAACTTTTTGTGTCTTTAAACTACTTACAAATAACAAAACATAATTTATTTTTGAAATATTAACATACTACTAAAAATGAAATGCGAAAAATTTATGCGTAGTGGTATCCCACACCGCCCTTCACCCGCCGCATCGTCCGCATAGCCCACCAATTAAATTGCAGGCTTCTTACCTACAGTATGAAATATAAAGGTGAGCTTTCGCCCAGCAAGTTCAAACATAATCTCACAAAACATTTTAAGCATCTTGAGAACATGGCAAACAACACTAACTCATGCATGAACCATTTATGATTGATTGAATGTCTTATGTTTCATTATAGACTCAATCTTTATTATCTTGTCCTAACTGTGGGCCCGTAGTGTTCGTACCAAAAGCGCGCAGCCTCCAGATAAAGCTAGGGTTTGCAAGGTCCTAACAGTTCTGGGAATTCTAACTGGACCCTTCACGATCACGAATTTCGATCACGGAAGGTAATACTAAACTGTAGCCTCCTTGATTAGGGGAGGTTGGTACGAAACCTTACTTGATTATCTTACCATGTGATTTAACATTAGTGAACATATTTCATGATGTCACTATGTCATATCATACTAACATTTGTCATAATATGGCCTTCTTGAAAACATGTCACTTCTGGAACCATGGCATTTTTGAAAACATGGCATTTCTGAAACCATGACATTTTTGTAAACATGGCACTTTTGTAAACATAACACTTTTGTGAACATAGCACTTTTTTAAACATAGCACTTTTATAAACATAGCACTTTTATAAATATAACACTTTTGTAAACATAGTACTTTTATAAACATAGCACTTTTGTAAACATAGCACTTTTATAACATAGCACTTTTATAAACATAGCACTTTTATAAACATAGCACTGCATCACACATCATGGCACAACATAGCAAGTATACTTGAAAATAGTCTTTACTATTTTCATACTGTAAGTGAGGTTTGATACTTGCCTGATTTGCTAGATTCCGGGTTCTGATGTCCTAACTCAGATTGCAATTGCAGGTTCCTTCCTGCTATTAAAAGAACATAGGATAAGAATCCTATAAAAGTTGGTAACCTTTCCAACATTCTAGTTATATGTCCCCCCACACAAGCCTTGGTATCCTATAGGATTACATTGGGTAACCCTTAATTAACTATTGGGTTAAAGTCGATATCTGATCAACTAATGGTCAACCCTTGGTCAACTATGGTCAACCTTGGGCTTTGAGTGCTAAGCCCAGTAACTCGGGTATATCTCCCGGTTACCTTTCGTAAACTAGTCGCTTGCTATATTCTAACTTGAAAAATTAATTTCCCTTACTTGGAAAATTTAGGGAAATTAATCCCAAAACTTCATTTTTAACTTATAATAATCCTTTACTTAAATCGTAAAAATTCAAACTCTTGGATTAGTGTTTTATAAAATCATTTGAGGTTGAAAACTGCCCTTGGAACAGTTTTCCATAATCAAAACGATAGTTTGTAGTAGAAAACAGTTTTCTAGAAACATTTGTAAAACTTGTGGTGCAGGAATTTTCGGATTCCCTGCGCACCCTTCGAAAAACGATTCTAATTTAAAAATTGGTTCGTAATCTAAAAAAGTTTTCTTCATAAAAGTTGTAGCTCTCGAAAAATACTAAAACTTTCGTGTTTTGTAAAAATTCCAATTCGGCCTAGATTCATCCCAGTTTTTGTTTGAAACTGGCTGACCCCGAAAAACTGAGTGAAAACTGGGTCTGGGGATCAGCCACGGGTTTTGGGGTAAACGGAGGCCATTGGAGCCTTATTTTGGGAAACGGCCCACGCTATCCTCTAGGAAAAATCGTTCCGAACAACTTTCGTATTTTAAGTTTTTCCAAATTCGGCCTCTAAAGGCCTCAAATTTCACTTTTCCCGAAACTGGTCAGGTTTACCCGAAAATGGCAGTTTTCGGTTTAGGGTTCGTTTTACGTCCTAGACGTGGAACCTAGCTCAACCAGCCACCGCGGGAGCTCTAATACACACATGCAGCGGTTTTCTAATGTTCCAAACCATCATTCTTAAACTCAATTGGGGACATACAACTTATCAATACCTAGCATGCAATTCAACAAAATCAATCAAGCATAAGCATACAACCATGCAATTTCATAATTTAAACTCATAAATCAAACCACCCTTAATCTAAATCAAGCACAACCCTAAATCCAACTTAGGCAAAAACTTAAATCGAGCTTACGCTCTTACAAACCCTTGGAAAATACATTTAAATCTCTCAATTGCAACTTAAATTGAGAAGTTTAAAGTCTAAAGAGATTACCTTGATTTGAATCAAGAGTTTTGGCTTGGCTTTTGGGATTTTTCTCCTTTCCCTTTGGCTGCTCCTAGAACCGGCCCTAATGGTCAAAATGGATCTCAAAATTTTTTCAAAACTTTGTTGGTTTCCCACTAGAAATCCGACCACCCCTTCACTCCGATTGCTCTCGGTTTTGCAAAATTTTCTTCCGTTCTTGCTCACCCTTGGAAGTCCGGATTTTTGAGGGATAAAATGGCAAGAGTTTGGCTGTTTTTCAGAATTTTTTTAAAGCCAAAACCGCCCCCTATGGCAGCCTATTTATAGGTGGAATTTTGGGCTTTTTTTTGCAAATATTTGATTCTCCTTTGCTCTTAAGTCCTTGGTGCAAAACTAATTGCACAAAAATTTGCACAAAAACCCTCCGTGTGGCCGCCCCCTATAGGGGAACTTGGTGACCAAGTTTTGAATTTCCTAAGCTAATCTTATCTTATCTTATCTTAAGTTAATGATGTCATAAATTAGGGATAAGGTGATGTCATTCACCTTATGCCTTGTTTGGCTATTTCTTCCAACAAGAAATCCATTTTAAGCCAATACAGATATTTCTAATACTGTGTTCACTCAAACACAGTATTTATTTAACCAAAATTTATTTGCTGAAAAGAAAACGGATAGTACAAAATTTTTCTTATTTTCCTGAGCCCTTTTTCGTCTCTAATTCCTACTCGGTGTGCTTGATTTTCGAAGGTGGTTTTTTAAAACCTATTCGTGCTATCTCTATCATGAACACGGGTTTTTGCAATATTCTTCCATACTGCGTATCATAACACAGTACCGTCTTACTCTAGTCAACCTCTGACTATTCTGGTCAACTTTTGACTTTTTGATCAAACTTTGACCAACATGAGTTTACGAAATTCCGTCATACCTTTTTCCATAAAAAGGCCTGTTACAGAGTCTCATAATTAATTTACCAAGAACTCAACCTCATACTGATAAAATCATGAATCTTGTATTAATATTCATAATTTTCATAAAATTACCCATAAACACATAATACGAGCTTTAGATTTCTTATATACAAGAAAATCATGAGTTCGTAAAAATTTTGGATATTACATCTAGATAATATTTAAAAAAAAAATTATAACTTCATGTAAATCAAAAGGAAAGAGTCTAAAGTCCTTTTTTTTCGTAAAATACTCATACTAGTTTAGTAGTACCAAAACATTGGACCATAGTTATAAATATAGTTGATACAAAGTAGTTTAAGAAATCTAAATGCGGAAATTTAATTCGTGGTGGTATCCCACTCCCGTCCTTCATCGCCTCCGCACAGCTTTACCAGTCCATAAAACATCTAAGTAACGGGTTGCTTACATGCGTTACCTACAGCACAAACACACAATGATGAGCTTTCGCTCAACAAGTATAAACAATAGCTAACAAATCATTTTCATAAAATCATATCATCACATGTAACATCAGGAATGTTAAAAAATGCATGTGAATTATGTGTATTCAATTATGCTTTATTATTTACATATCTTGTCTACTTAAGGGCCCCTATGTCGTACTTATATGCGCGCAACCAATGGGGAGTTAGGGGAGCGACCCTCCAATAACCTCCAAGGTCATATCTTATAACTTTCGTTCTTATCATATCTTCTCATTAATTGGAGGTTGGTACGACACTTAATCCTATATTTATTTGCTTCATTCTTATTAATTGTGACAACGTGTAGATTTACATGTCACTATGCATCTATCATCATGGCATAAATATCTGTGAGGCATGTCGATCATGTCAGTGCAAGAGAAATTATGCACATCAAATACATATCTTGTCTACTTAAGGGCCCCTATGTCGTACTCATATGTGCGCAACCAATGGGGAGTTAGGGGAGCGACCCTCCAACAACCTCCAAGGTCATATCTTATAACTTTCGTTCTTATCATATCCTCCCATTAATTGGAGGTTGGTACGACACTTAATCCTATATTTTATTTGCCTCATTCTTATTAATTGTGATAACGTGTAGATTTACATGTCATTATGCATCTATTATCATGGCATAAATATCTGTGAGGCATGTCGATCATGTCAGTGCAAGAGAAATTATGCACATCAAATACTTAATCAAAACAATACGTATAACTCATATACTCATCACATGATCAAGTCTAGTCATAGCAAACGTAGAACATCAACAAGAAAAAATATTTTTATTTCATGCTGTAGGTGAGGTTTGTACTTACATATCTTATGTGGTCAAACTTTTGGAGTTGTATCTCTTACTTCGCAAATTTGAGGAATTGTCCTGATTAAACCATATCTCATTATTAGACATAATTTTAATTATATTACTTTATTCATTTATTTATTTATTTTATATACTACAGTGAGCTTAATTTACTTATATCATAATTAACCTTAACAATTAATTCATACTAATTATTAAGTGTTAAAATAAATTTCTTCTAATTATTAATTAATTAATTATTTTTATTTTATTTATTTTATTATTTTTATTTTTATTTTAATTGATTAATTAATCAGTTGATTAATTAATTAATTAATATTTAATTAGATAGTAGTTAATTATTACCTTATTTAATTGAGTAATTATTATTAAATTACATAATTTTTATTGACTTATTAATAATTATATTGTTAATAATTTAATTATGTTACTTAAATATTCTTTCTTATATAATAATTAATAATTATTAATTTTGATATTAATAATTAATAATTTGATTAATCTAATAAATGTTTGATTAATCTCTAATTAATCACCCATAGTTTTTTGATGATTATATTAATGATTAATGATTAATTAATCTCTAATTAATCTTGTATTATAATTATGTAGTTATTCAACATAACGATCTTAATTATCACTTACTAACTCTTATAATTAATTAATTATTAATAAATAACTAAATTACTTTATTAATTACATTTGGTTATGAAATTACTAATTAATTAATTAATTAATCAATCAAGGTGACAATGAGTTACCTAAGTGTATACCTCCCATCTATTATTGGGCTTGTAAGGCCCAATTCCATTTGTTATGATCATTTAGTTGGGCTAAAGTAGTCTCTTAGTATATTCCCAGTAACCCTCTAGTATACTGTATCTTGGCACATTAAAACTTGTGATACAATTTTATAAAGTTAGGGTTTTCACAATATTTGGTCACATACTCAATACCAAACTCATTTCCTAATTAAATATGTTCATGTATTTTGACTTACCCTTATGTCACATTTTAATGTTTAATCGTTTTATCGATATATGATTTTAACTTGTGAGATTTATTTTGATTTGTGTATAATCCCGTTTTAGACACTTGATGACTTGTTGGAAAGCTTGAAACATCTAGTTTCTGTCTTCATAATTTGTTTTCTAAGATTCCAAGCATTTCAAACATTAATATGTACGTCTTTTAATAGTGTCTTATGGTAAAATCTTGGATTACCAGATTACAATATAATCTTAAGGGATTTATTAAAATTTACGTACATAACTGTTTTAAATGTATGATATCTAATTTTGATAAGATGTCTAATTTAAAATGGTAAAGTTATTTCTTTTAGTACTTGAGTGTTTCATACCATTAACTTAGGTTTTGTTACTGTTGGTCTCACATTTGAACCACAAATCCAGATTCATAGGTAAGATTAGAAAAATCATAACAATTTACTTAGAAGTCCAAATAAGACAAAAGATATGTCATTGGAAAGCTTATAATGTCTGTTTTGTATGATAAAAACAGTTTTATAAAAAGTTATGGTTTACTAACTCAAAATCTACAAAACTCGTGGCTAGTACAGGGTTCCATCAAGGATTTTCGGTTTGAAATCCAAACTTGTAAAATTCACCAAAAATTGCATATATATCCGTTCAAGGCGTAGATACCTTGTTGGAAAACTTAAAGAATCTAGTTTTTAGTTCTTTAACTTATAATCTAAAATTTTGAGTCTAAAAGGTTCGGAGTACAATAAACCTGTGGCTGGTCTGTACCCCAGAGATCCATTTTCTCCCTAGTTTTTTGTCACAACTTCAAATGTACATAACTTTAGATATATAAAAGCAAATCAAGTGATTCCAAAGCCTAAAATGAAGTTTATCCTCTTTAGAATCTTAACGTATAATTTATTTTTCATACCAAAGTTTTCAATGCATGCTATATCACCACAACAATCACAAACTCTAACAAAGTTCTTAGATCTTACCGAAATGCTCCGTGGATCCTTTAAGATCTCGGATCTCCAAAGTTCTTCTCAAAACTTTTTCCTAGGTAAGAAGAAGTCTAACATTAAGATCATAACTAAACATCATGCTTTAGTTCTCCAAAAATGACTAAAACACAAAGAATACCACTAGGTTACCTCAAGTAAAACGTCCTCTAACTCCATCTCACACTTCTTCGATGTTGGTGACGGGGTTTCTTAGAGCTTGAAAATGGATGGAGGAGGGTGCTAGAGGTGTTGGAGATGGAGAATAGTGTTGGTGGTTCTTGTTTTTGTTTTGAGCTTGGTGGTGGCTAGAGAAGCTAGGTTTTTTTTTTAGTTTAACTTGTGTGAGAACAAAATGATGTGTTAGGGGTTTTTTTCAGCCAACTTTTACTTTAAGGGGAGCTGTCTTTTGAGGGGTAAAATTGGAAAAATTTTGGCTAATTTCTTCCTTCATTGCCGCCAATTCAAGGGAGGGTTTTTGGGGTGAAAATTTGGTTCAATAAAGTGGAGACAATGGGTCACTTTCACTTGTCTCTTCCTTGGGTCAACTTGCCAAAATAAACCATGCCATCTCTTACATGAAGTTGCATGCATGCACCATTTTCCTTTCCTCTCATTTGTTCAACTTTCTTCTTGTTTCTTGAACCAAAAATCCAGATCTCCCTTGCCTTCTCATTTTAAATTTTGTTTTTCTTTCTTTTAATTTCCACCATTGATCCAAGGTTGTCATCCTTATTCTCATCCATTGGATCTTCCATCACACCAATCCTTAACTTAAGCTCTCATTGGTCACTTATCATCCAAAGTTTGGCCATTGATTTGCCTAGGATTCTTTAACATAAAATCTACACCATTGATTTTAAACTTAAGCACAATTCTTGATCAATCTCCCACCTTTGGATTTTCTAAGAATAAATCCTTATTATACATCTTATATCCATGTGACACATTAATTTCCCAATCATGCTCTCAAAGCTTAACTATTAGTAATATCAAAATAAATACTAAGATCATTCAATTGACTTACTAATAAAAATTGGGGTTCTTCCCAAAAATTATCGTTATCCCCCTAATACGACATAACAAAATTTTTATATAAATTTATATGTCGTTCAACTCATCTTTTTATGTATTTAAAATTTCTCATTTAAATAGAGAAACTCGACGTTGTTATATCATCGACATCATCACACCGATGATACATAAACAATCAATCATGATCTTGGAATTTGATATTCATCAAATTAATTCATTAGAAGTATATTAATGAAAAAAATCCACAATAATAGTTCATGAATCAAGTTTATGAATTTCTAGGGTATCACATAGTGTCTCCAAGATCATGCCAACCTGGGTCTTTTCATCAATGTTCCCACCATCGATTTCAGCCTCGTTAAAATGATGAATCATTTTGAGGATGTGCTCACAAACTGAAGAACTATTCTTCATTTTGCCATTCATAACTACTTTCACGGCTTCATGGCGGGCTTGCTCGGAGGGGCATCCAAACATGTTTTGCAAAGATTCCATAATCTCACTAGCAGTCTCAAGGGTCTCGTGCTTAGCTCTAAGCACTTCATTCATTGCCGTCAACAGGTTACAACGGGCCTTGTTGTTTGCAACAACCCAGCGATCGTACTTGTCCGAGACAACCTTAGAGGCATTGGCCGGAGGCATAGGAGGATGATCCTCCTTAAGGACAAAATGATAGTTTTCATTTATCAGGAGAATATTCATGTTGCTTTTCCATTTGATAAAGTTTTCACCAGTTAAAACTTGAAATGCGAGAAGTGAGAAAATCGGGTTTGACATATTTGCGATAAATAATTAAGAAATATTTTTCAATAAATAATTGCATAAATTTTGTAACAAAATTAAAGGCAAAGTAAATATGATGCATGAATGCACATGTTAAAGTACACAAAAACATGTTTACTTTAAAAAGCCTAAGGAATTTTAATCACCACAACTAAGTGCCGCCGTAGGGTAGGTCAAATAATTGCTAATTAAAATGATACATTCTCAATTAATAAATATTAACCGAAATATCTCATATTTCTAATACTTATTAATTCCCTTTAATTTTGGTCAAAAAAATAATTAATTAATTAAATTATCTCTTTATGAGTGTAACCCACCGTATCAGATTTTTAGACTTAACTTAAAAATTGCTGCCGTAGGGTAGGTCAATTTTAAAATAAATCTTAAAATCCTATCTCATGGAAGACAACCTTGATATTGTATTTAATAGGCGCCTTCTGTAGGGAGGACGAAATCAAAGCGTCTCTAGGCACTATTAAAAACTCACGGTGTTGTACAAACGGTGAAGACCTTGGGTTTATATTGTCATATTATCCACTCCCACTTATTATTTTGCAAAAGTGTATTTTATTAATGAAACAACTCTTGTTTCATAAATCTTAGTAAATTTAAACACTTTAAATTACTAAGCCTTTATAATTGTAAAGAATTTAAAATTATAAATTAAATCAATTGTGATATTTTAAAATTTAACACTTAAATTTTATGAATTGCACATTTGACCCACTATTTTTACAAATCCATTTGCTAAATTAATTTCAAATTTAATCTCATTAGATTTGTGACTAGACGCATTAAATTAATTGCTAAAACAATTTTGGAAAAAAAATTCACAAAAATGCATGACATACAAAATTGGTAGGTACTTTTCTATCTTAGATGACATGTGATATGCATGACAATATAATTATCATCAACATAATAAAAACATTCAGACACAAGCGAAATGGAAAATCTTGGTCGGGTTCCATGGAAACCTAAAATTACAACCCAAAATTTAAAAAAAAAAATTTATATAATAAATAAATTGAGTCTTCTTGTAATTCTCCAACTTCGGGTCTTCTTGTAATTCTCCATCTCCTCTTCATGAGTGGTGGTGGTCCTTCTTGAATTTCTCAAATTAAAAAAAAAATAGATTTCAAAAAATCTATAAAAAAACTTTTTTTTCTCGGGTGGGTGTGCGGCTGGGCACTGCCCAAACACTGGCCGAATGGCCCTTTCTAATGGGCAAGCCCAGCCTGCTCCTACTCCTGCCTCAGCCAAGGATGAGGCAGGCCCAGCCCGTGGCTGGGTGGCCTAGTTCACTGGGCCAGCTAGGGTTCCCAGAACCCTAGCTTTTCGTGACTGCATTTGCAGTCACGACTGGCTTGGTTGGGTGTAGCCAACCCAGGCCGGCGTTCTATGCCGGCCGACGATCAGCCAAGGCTGCCGTGCAGCGCCGTGGGCAACGTCCATACGGTCGCCAGCTCCACCCTTTTTTTTTTTTTTTTGATAAAAAAAATTAACTTTTCTTTAAAAAAAAATATTGAGAACAATTCTTCATCATTGGAAAAATTACAACATAAATCCTATTTACAATTGATCTAATCAAAAAAAAAATTACACCATGATTCTTATTTACAATTGATGTAATCAAAAAGAAAAATATAAACTAATTTCCATGAAACCGGAGAAATTTACGACCAATCCATTCGCACAAACATTCATCATCATGATCATAAATAGAAACATACATCAATATGTACAAGTGCCTACCCAATATCATACAAAAATCATCATATAATCACTTATTAGATTAATATAAGGTATAACATGGCTCTGATACCAATTGTTGGTATCAAAAATCGGGTTTTAAAAATGTAGCGAAAGCATGGTACAGATCAAACGCACATATAAAAATTTTTCACAAAATCTATCCGGCGACAATACTTATATTAATTTAATAAAATTAAATTTAGAAGAAATTTTAGAGATTGACCGTTGTCCAATTAAGTCGAAATTCTTGAACTCCTTCAAGAACCTTATTGAGAACTCCAAATCCTTCGGAAACACTAACCTTCTTGAGAACTCCGAATCCTTTGGAAACACCAACGATTCTTTCTAAGCGTTCTCAAGGTCACGATGAACAGGAAACGAGTGGGCGTTTCTGAATTTGGGTTTGATCACACACTTGAATTTTGATTCACTTTGTGTTCTTAACTCATGAGACAAAGTGAAGGAGAAGAATAGAAGAAACTCTTTGAAAAAAAAAGTAGGTCTATTTTTTTTTCTCTATCAAAAAAGGAATTAATATATCTTCCCATTTTTTAGATACATCGTATGTATCCTTTTTTTTTTTTTTAGATACATCGTATGCACCCTATTTTAATATTACAGAGAAATAACTGACACCCATTTTTTTATTTTTTTTAAATTAACTTATTACTTAATTAATCAATCTTATTCACGTGGAACAACACACACACCCACTACCTCCATATAGTGGGCGTGTTTGATAGATATGGGAGAGAGAAAATCTCTCTCACATAATCTAATTAGTTACTTTTTTAAAAAAAAAATTTACAGCTGATATATATATTTTTTTCCACATGTACCAAAATTCAAAATTTAAAATTCCATATACACTTTGTAGATATAATGTGAACCACCCTGTGGTGTACAATTACGGTATGGTCCTTACCACATTGCATAATTTTGAATTTAAAACTATTTGAAATTTATTTAAAATAATCATATTATTTAAAATACAAATTAATCCAATTAATTTGTTGTGTGAATATTAATATAGTATTCTCAATTCTAAATTAATAAATTAACCCAACATAAAATAATGTTCACATGATTCAATGTAGCCGTTAAGAGGAACTATGGACTTTATAATTTTAAGCTCAAATAATATTGACAATTAATTAACACCATAATTAAAATATCAAAATTATTAATTCCAAATTATTCCACTAAAAATTTGGAATTGTACTCTTAAAATTATAAAACTAATTATATTCAAAGGATTTGAATTGCCCGTTGATATAGTCACCACATATAAATTAATTCTCCATAAACGGTTCATAATTAAGGCTAGGTATTTTCCGTTAACCTCTTTAATTATATCTTTCTCCTTAAGTATCATTAATTTTTTAATGAATAATATATTTATGATCTAATCATAAATTGAGCACTCTTATTATTCAAGTTCCGAATCAAAACTTATGAGAACCGTCCATCTGACATCTTAACGAAGGAATGGATTTCATCTTGTATATTAATATTCCCGACTATTTTCTTATATTATATTTTCAATATACCAAGAATTTGACACTATTCATTTGTGTTATTACTCGACATGTCAAAAAATATGATACAATAAATAGGTTTTTATTAATTACTCAGAATTAAGATCGATTCATATATGATCATCATTGATTAATTTTGAATGCTCTATATGACAACGTAAATTATTAGATATTCATAACTAATCGTGTTCCAGTCCTATATAATCAAATTATACAAAGTGCTTTCATTCTAATAATCTCATTATTAACAATCCGGATAAGATCATATCATTCAGAATGTAATAAACCGTACTAGTAATTTTTAAATTAAAGATCCCAACTTTAATTTTTAATTACGAACAAATTTAGATTATTTTACTTTAAAAATTATCCTCCTGTATATAACATTTATATACAATATTTAAAGTCACATTTAAATAATCTAGAGTTTTTAATATTTACAAAGCATCTAAACATGCATGTAAAAATAATATTGAAAAAATTCATCAAATTAAATCAGTAAAATAATACATCTCATTTGTTTATGTGCACACATCCCAACAGATATATGGATTGGACCTAAAAATTTTATTTATTTAATTAATCGGTCAGCTTTAAGAAATCAATTCTCTTTAATTATCAATTTGCAGTCCAACCCGAGAGTACAACAAGGATCAAAGGACGTCTTGAAGCTCACTTTTTTACTTTGTGTAAAAATTTAACCTTTTGATATACCAGAGGGAGAAACTCCAAAGTGTGCAGTCAACATACTGGTACATTTGAGCAATTTTTCATAAATAATAAGAGCATTACTTATAGATATAGAATTCATGGTTTTCTTACAAAAGAGCTAATGATATTCATAAACGATGGCTCAAAAGTGTAGGCTGTATGTGGTATGATCCATCAACTACTTTCTTTGTGCAAATGCAACTACTTTTCTAGTTTCCATGTTCTCCATATCCTTCCTCACTTTGTTACCCTTCGACTTACCCTTTATGTTCAACACTGTGTTGGAAAAAATTCATCAATGCAACAGAAGGGGATTGGGTGGTGGTGCAATGGACTTTTTAAAATGTTCATGTTCTTTTATACAGCAAGATAATGTCTAGATAATCATACCTTTGAACAACATATCAACACTTCTGGCAGAGCTAAACATATAAAACCAAGCTAAATGACTACTTTACCACAAAAAATTAAAAAGGACCAAATAGTCCAAATTTTTTATAAATTTGAAGAAAGCAAGGGGACCTATCTCTAAAAATGAAAATGTCTTCTATAACTATAATCTAAGTATGAATTTAGTCTTTCACTAATAACTTATCAACAGCTATAAGGATCTTAACTATCGTTTCTTGGTCATTAATAAGATACTTCTACATTTCCTTGCAAGTAAAATTTAATCGGTTTGTCCAAAAGTTACAAAATAAACAAATGGATAAATAAATTGAATATAAATGAAAAACCAATCAAATGTTAGCTAAAACAAATTTTGCGTTTATTTAGAAACAAGAAGCAAGTCTTGGTCAGCTTCACCTTCCACTTTTAACCCTTTTTTTTTTTTTTTAACAACCGGAATAAAGAATACTTATAATGAAAAACAATCAAGTAGAATATGACGAGCAATTTCTTCGAATATCTAGTTCACAATGAAGTTATCAGGGTTTTGCTTTTCATTTTTTTTGACCTCCCTTTCTCAGCCAAAAGACAGCCATCTCTTCTCCTTTTCTCCCTCGATTTTCAAGCCTCCAGGCCTTAAGAAATCATCAAGGTCTTTCAAAGGTATTATCCTAAACCACTTCCTTAACCTTTCCAAGTTTATTTACTAGAACAAGCTTTCAAAGGAATTTGTTATTGGGTAGTAATAAGTTTTATATTTTGGTTATTCAATTTTTATGTTGAATGGCTCTAGATCTAAGGGGTGATTATGTTTATGGGGATTTATGGTTATTTTTTATGCTTTAGAACATGATTCGAAGTTGTTTAGGCTAAACAACATTTTTTTAAAACTGCCATTTAAAACAGTCACCGAAATCAGTCCGAACGACCTAGTAAATGACCAGTTTAGACTTGACAATCTTCGGAGAACGTTTAGATCTACCCGAGATCTAAAAGTTTCATGCAGACAACTTTGTATTAAAACGCCTCTATGACCATGTTTTCAGGCTTATGCATACAACTGGGCAGAAGAAGTTTTTATTCGTAATATACAGTTTCAGGGCAGATAAGGAAGTAACCGATAAACGGACTATAAAACCTGTTTTGCAACCTTGTAGCCACGGATTTTCTTGCCAAAAACCTTGATTAAGTTCGCTTTTGGCATGACGCCAAACATGAAAGTTGTAGACCTCGTTGACATTTAAAAGTTCCGTGAACGAGGAAATGACAAATAACCACTCTACGATATAGTTTTACGTAATTTTCGGAAAGTGCTCCAATAAGTGATTTTCACTGCAACTATTACACATACGTCTTACAGTTTTGAAAACTACTAAGAAATGACAGTGTTAGATATTAGAAGCAGTTTTTAAATTAAAATAAGGAATTTTTAGATCTTGAAAAGATCTGCAAGTTTTGTGAAGAAAGTTGTTTTTACAAAAATGTCTATAACACAAGTTATTTTTCGGAAAGATTTTAAAAAGACCGAAACTCTTTACGACTATAAAAATCATTTTTACATGAAACACAACATTTGTAGAATACTCAAATCTGCATTAGTTGACAGAAAGGAGTTTCTCAAATGATGTTTTTATTGAAATAGTTCTGTTATTAAAATATTTTAAATGGGTTTAAATTGTAATTTTACCCACATAGTTAAGATTTAGCCTTTGAGCCACTAAAACGATACAATCCTCATTATGGGATGTGTCAACCAGTTTTAAACACTAGAAATTAATAATACGATAAGTCATGATTTTTCATCGATAGAATAATTTATCCGTCGGTAAACCGAACTTAGAGCTAGATATCAGTTCTAAAGTCTTCAGAAGGGTTATAGAATATTTACTAAGAGATTTTCAACTGATTTAGTAACCCTTTGATAAAATGGGCCTAAAGGCCCAATAACACTAGATGTTGGTAATCTAGTGTTAGACAAATCATGTAAAATAAATTGAGATTTAACTAATTAATTTTCTATAGTAGAAATCTAATTTATTAGACTAAACACTTATTTATGTTATAGGTGATCAAATAGGATGTGGACCTGTTAAAGCACTAGATGTACAAGACAAGAAAAATACTGTAGCGTAAATCAGGTAAGTACAAACCTCGTCAATAGTACGAAAACTATGGATTTCAATCTGAAATGTTTTTGCGAAATGTACCACATGATTAATGTGATGTATGATTGAACTGTTTCATAAGATGCTAGTTTTGAATGGTTTTATTCAATGCAAGTTTTGAATTGTTTTAAGAACGACATGTATTAAGAAAAGCAAGTCTTTAAACTATGTTTTAAATACATGCTTTATGATATGTTTTTAAAACACATGTTTTATGAAGATATGTTCCATGATTATACGTCCAAGTTCTATGTTTAAGATTTATGCTGAAGTATAACATATTGTCTATGCTAGATGCAATCACTTACATGTTTTAAAGCTATCATGATACATGTCTCAATTTCATAGCTTTGAGCTTTTATGGTGAAGTTCGACATATTGCATACTCATCATAAAATAACTGACAAAACTAAGACAAGACAAGTTAAGGGTGTCATACCAACCTTCCTCAAGGGGAGGATCGGTTTAATTAATTTAAGTTGATCTAGAGCAAGTTCAATCTATAATCTCGGTGCTGTTGGGGGCCTTGCAAACCCTCACAATCCGATGATTGCTCACATTTTGTAGATACACCAAGGCCAATACATAAGACAAGATAAGAAAATACATAATTAATAATAATGGATAATTTACAATTAAGCATAAATGAATCGTGCTTGTTTGGTGATATGTTTTTATCAGTTTTGCAAGACTATGTTTCTACTTGTTGAGTGCAAGGTCATCAAAAAAACATTCATATTGTATGTAAGAAACCCACAGTGTAATAGATGGACTAGATGGGCTATGAAGCAGATGTGTAAGACGAGATGGGATACTACTAAGCAGAATGTTTACAAATATTTTGAGTATTAAATTATACTAATTAGTAATTTTTTAAAATTCTAACATGTTTAAGGTATTTATTTGTAAGTAAGTATTTAGTAATGCCCTGTAGTTTGTATGTCATGTAAGATGTATGTAGAAACAAATTCTGCAAATTTCAAGTATTAAAGCTAAGTAAGTATAGTTAGTAAGTGATAGTAACGGCCACATAAGTAGGGTCATTACAGAGTTGGTATCAGAGTGGTATCATGTCATCGTACTTCACATCACTATATACGTGCCAGTTTCGCCATAGTCTAAGTAAGTTAATTTCTCTATTGTTAGTACTAGTTGAATAGATTTTAATGAGGTATTTTTACTACGATCATGTAGTATGGTTGCACCTATAGATCCATAGACAGATGCAGACCATAGATCTAGCACTGCGTTTAACATGATGATGCAGTGATTCTTTGATGGATATCAAACACCTTGGGTGTTGATGGAATGGATCCACAGCTTAGAGGTTGCTTTTCGAGTCTGTCATGTGAGAGATTAGCTTCAGGTCAACCTAGCAACCATGAGACTCAGAGGCCATGCCCTTATTCGGTGGCTCAACATACCCAAATGGCACATACTCAAGTGGACCCAATTTATGGAAATGCTTAGAGCTGAGTTTGAACCCACACCTTACTAGGTCGTTTCAGAGTAGATGAGAAATAAGGCTATTTGGACGAAAATGCAATGAGAACACTACTAGGCTTTAGCAACAATCTGGAAATACAAAACGAGGGAACACTTGGCTAAATACTGTCATCAATTTTGAGACGCCATGCTTTCGGAGATTTTGACTGACAATTCCTTCCAGGAGACTTTAGACCTTTTGTAGAGGGGTGTGCCCCAAGACATCCAGGAGATTGTACCATATCCTAGATGTTATCTAGGCATTGATCAGTTAATGCCTGAGAAGTGTTAGTTATTCTCTCACTAGATATGACAAGTAAAAAGATATAATTTTTATGAGTTCTTCTTATCACATGATTTATATGATGTGATTTAGGATTACGGTTCTATATAAAACACCAAAGACGAATTAATAAGATTGAATTAAATTTTCTCTGTATAAAACCACGCCACCAAGACGTACAACCATCCGTACACAAGACATAAATTTTTTAGCCTAACTCAATGAGATGCAACAAATGCTGCAAGCTCAACAACAAGAGATAGGAGGGCTTCAAGTAGAATTGGCTCAACAGAACCAAGCACCACCTGGCGCATGAGTACCATCGGCCCCTGTTGTTCCTCCGACAGAACCCCCAGCACATGGGATTCATCCCGTTGAGCCAGTAGTAGCAAAAAACCCTCTGGCGCCTGAGGAACCAATAGGGGCAGTAGCTCAATCAGAGCTGCAGGTGCTAGTACTGCAAACTCCAAAAGAGTTGTATGAGAAATTCCGGCGTATGAAGGCGCCTAAGTTTAAAGGATCCATGGACCCAATAGAGGTTGATAATTGCATGGTGGATGTTCACGTCATCCTAAATTTTATAAAGTTGATTGATCAGGAAAAATTGTTGTGTTCATCATTTGTACTCAAGAACAACACACGTCTATGGTGGGAAACTATCCAACTTAGATGTGATATTAGTCAAATGACATGTGAAGATTTTGTTGAAGAGTTCAATGAGAAGTACTTCAACACTGAAATAAAGGAAGCTCAGCAGGATGAGTTCAACAATTTTCGACAAGGCAACTTGACCATCACTAAGGCAGTGAAGAAGTTCGAACAATTAGCACATTTATGCCCTAATCTTGTTACTTCAGAAAGAGATAAAGTTAAGAAGATGCTGAAAATGTTCCAATCTGACCTTGCAGTGGTGATTAACAGTGGACCTTATCTGCCTATGATTGTGGTAAATTGTGTTAGTAGAGCAATTTGAGCAGAATATTGGGTAAGACAGGATAGGGAACGTTGTGCTCAATTTTTCAAGGCCAAGAAATAAGAACATGCCCAGGCTACGTAGAATCAGGCCAAGCAAACTCAAGATTTCCATCACAAGGTTCAAGGTGGACATTCTAGCCATAACAACAACAAACAACCTGGGAGTAGCAACAAGAGAAAAGGGAATCCAGGGGGACAAGGAAACTAGAAGCATCACCCTAAGAAAGAGAGCAATACTAATGGCAACAACAACTACCCTACTTGTTCTAAGTATGGAAAGGAGCATTTTGGAGAACGTAGAGTAGGATACAATAGTTGTTATATGCGTAGCAAGGAAGGCCACTATGCCAAGAATTGCTATTCCATCCCCTAGAACTACCAGAACCAGAACTTGCATAGGGCTCAAAGGAATCAGTTCCACATGGCAAAGATGAAAATTAAAGGACCCTCAATTATGCGAGGTAGAATGGAAGCTCCAGAAACTAATGGGCGAATCTACACCTATACTAAGGAGGATGTGCAAGCTGGACCTTCCACAGTCGTGACTGGTCTGCTTCCTTTAGCTAACCAAGATGCATATGTTTTTTGATAGATTTTGGAGCAACGCATTCATTTACATCCTCTAAGTTTACTATGCAACTAGGTAGAGGAAGTAATAGAATTATACAACCATTTAGGACCACTTTGCCCTTCGGGAAAAATTTTGGTGTCTAATTAATGGATACGACATGTTCCAATAATTATCTGCGGTAGAGAGTTATACGTTAATTTGATCATTATCGATTTTCACGATTATGATGTCATCTTAGGGATGGACTTCTTGGGAAAGTACAACACAATAAAAAATTACCGACGTTGTAAAGTCACGTTCAATCTGACTAGAAGCAAGGAGTTTGTCTCTAGAAGATCAACTCCGACGCATCTAAAGAAGTTTATTTTTTCAATGTGAGCAAGGAAGATGTCGGCAAAAGAATGTGCTAGATTTCTTGCCAACATGGTAGATAAGTCTTAAGAAACTACGCTTAGACCGGAAGATGTACCAATAGTCCGAACTTTTGTTGAAGTCTTTCTGGAAAATCTACCTGGATTGCCATCAAAATGGGAGATGTCATTTGAGATTAAATTAATTCTTGGGGCAACACTGATATCTAAAGCACCTTATAGAATAGCCCCAGTTGAACTCAAGGAGCTTCAAGTGCAGTTACAAGAGCTCTTGGGTCGAAGATTCATCCGTCCGAGCTTTTCACCCTAGGAAGCACTAGTCTTGTTTGTCAAAAATAAGGATGGCACGTCGTTGATGTGTATCGATTACAGAGAGCTTAACAAGATCACGATAAAAAAAAAAAAAACCATTACCACGGATTGACGATCTTTTCTATCAACTTAATTAAAGGAGCAACTACCTTTTCAAAGATTGATCTCCGTTCAAGATACCATCAGCCCCAAATCAAAGACGAAGACATTCATTCCTAAGACCACTTTTAATACAAGATATGGACACTATCAATTCCTCGTTATGCCATTCGGACTAACCAACGCTCCAGCAACATTCACGGATTTAGTGAATCAAGTGTTTAAGGACTATCTAGACAAGTTTGTCATTGTCTTCATAGATGACATTCTAATCTATCCAAAGAAAAAGGAGGAACATGAAAAGCACCTAAAGATTTTTCTACAAGTTTTGAAAGAGAACAAGTTGTATGCCAAATTCATGAAGTGTGAATTTTGGCTGGAAAAGGTTCACTTCTTAGGACACGTTGTATCAAAAGATGGAGTATCAGTAGATTCTGCTAAAGTTGAAGTAGTAAGTAAATGGCCAGCTCCGAAAACGTCACTGAAATACGAAGCTTTTTGGGACTAGGAGGTTATTATCGACGATTCATTGAAGGATTCTCGAAAATTACAGCACCTCTCAGGGCTTTCACCAGGAAGGGTAAGAAGTATGAATGGACGAACACGTGCGAGGAGAACTTCCAAGAACTAAAGAAAAGGCTAACAAGTGCTCCGATTCTTATAATCCCAATCACGAAAGAGGGAAACTTCATAATCTACAGTGATGCCTCCAAAACGGGATTAGGAGCTGTTCTCAGGTAGAATGGGAAAGTAATTGCTAATGCTTCACGACAACTTAAAGATCATAAAAGAAACTATCTAACGCATGATTTAGAGCTTGCAACAGTAGTTTTCATTGCAGATCTACACTAATCACCAAAGCCTTAAGTATATTTTCAAGCAGAAATAGCTCAACATAAGATAAAGAAGATTGTTGAAGTTGGAAAAGGATGACGACTGCAAGATCTTTTATTACCCTGGAGAAGAAAACAAGGTGGCTAATACTCTTAGCCGAAAGTCACCTACGGCGCTAATGGCGATCAGTGCGATGCTCGAACCTCCGCAAAAGGATATTAGCGATTTGGGGATTAAGATGATTATAGGGGAAATGTCAACCTTGTCCCTCAAACCAAATGTTCTGGAGAATATGAAAAGTAACTAGGAGCTTGATCCATCCCTGGTAAAGACTAGAAAAGAAGTTATTAAGGGAAAAATTCAGAATTCAACATTTTTGAAGAAGGCATACTCCACCATAAAGGGATATGTGTTCCAAAGAATGAGGAAATTAGGAAATAAATCCTATTAGAAGCTCATGAAATGCCATTTTCTGTGCATCCTGGAGAGACCAAGATGTACAAAGACCTTAAATGAAGCTTTTGGTGGCCAAAAATGAAGAATGACGTGGCAGAATTTGTGTCCAAATTCCTTACTTGCCAAAAAGTAAAGGCAGAGCATCAATGTCTGTCCAAAAAACTACAAAAGATCAAACTCCCAGAATGGAAATGGGATCAGATAACCATGAACTTTGTGATTGGATTGCCTAGGACATTCGACGGCAATGATGCAATTTGGGTAATAGTTGATCGATTGACTAAATCGACTCATTTTTTACCGATTAAGCTTAGTTTCTCAATAGAACGATTAACAGAACTTTATGTAGCTCACATAGTAAAGTTGCATGGGATTTGAAATCCATCATTTCGAATCGTGATATCTGATGGTTAATCCATCATTCAAAATCCATCATTTTGGATCGAAATCCATCAAAGTTCTAGAGAAGCGTGCATGATGGAATTCATTCAAAGTTGAAGTTCAACACAACTTTTCACCCATAAACTGATGGTTAATCAGAAAGGACCATTCAAACATTGGGAGAAAGTGCAGATCCTCGATTCACTGGTAGGAGGCTACCTAAAAGTAGTTTGAAACCACAGATTTCATTAGAAATATGACACGAGATGTTAAGCTGATCCGACAAAGACTAGAGACGGCTCATAGTAGACAATAGAGTTACACGGATAAACATCATAGACCTATAGAATTTCAAGTGGGAGACTTATTTTTCCTAAAATTTTCACCAATAAAGGGTGTGATGAGATTCGAAAAGAAGGGAAAACTAAGTCATAGGTACATTGGACCTTTCGAAATACTCGAAAGAGTCAGAAATGTTGCCTATAGGTTGGCGCTACAACCATAATTAACCTCAATACACAATATTTTTCACATCTCGATGCTATAAGAACATGTTTCAGATCCATCCCATGTACTGAATCAAGAACCTGTGGAAGTTCAAACAGACTTGTCTTATAGAGACCAGTTCAAATTTTGGATCGTGAAGATAGAACCCTTCATACTAAGGTCATACCCCTCGTAAAAGTGTTGTGGCAGAATCATTATGTAGAGGAAGCCACTTGTGAACGTGAGAAGGACATGAAGAAACAGTACCCGGAATTGTTCTAATTTTCGAGGATGAAAATTTTTAAGGAGGGTAGGTTGTAATGTCCTAAAAAATTACAGACTTAACCCTTTAGTTAGAAAGAGGTCAAGTTTCGAATTTTTCTGGTAATCTCATGTACTGATGGAAAAATAAATTTTGTGGTAATAAATCTCAAATTTCATAATTTCCAATATTTTATGTTAGTAATAACATTGACAGTGCAATTTAACACTGCAATAATTTTACCGAGCTAAGTTACATTCGGGAAACTTTCATTACTAAAGTATACATGAAATGCTTCCATTTAGATTATAATTGGACAACAAGTCCTTGAAGTTGTCCAATATAATCTAGATAGTACATGATATAAGTGAAATACTATGCCAAGTGCTAGATTAGCATACCGTGTAGAAAATGTATGTTAATTAGCACCAAATTTATGAATAGTATGAACAAGCTTAGAAAGTCTATGACTAAGTACAAAAATCACCAAGACAACAAAACAATGGAAAACCCTAGCCCAACCAGTATAATTTCTGGACCGGTGAATTTAGTATAGTATCAGAGAAATTAGGGTTTTGATGCAACCAAGTCACTATTTGAACAAATTTGAGGATTAGAGCCCTAAATAAGTAATTCGGGTTAATTTTGTCACTGTTCGAAAAAATTTCCCGTATGTGTATTTTGTCTCAGATTGCAATTTCAAGTAGTCAAATATTGAATAATAATCAATTAAGAAGTAAAGAGCATTTATGTGCTCTACGACACTGCTAGGAAATATCTGTTGTTTGAAAATCAGAGCAAAATGGGAAAATTTTTTGTATCGAGTAGCACCTTGGCTCATACTGCAATTTCAAACAATCAGATAGTGTTTTAGGATAATACAATGACTCAAGTGCAATTATGGACCATATAGAACAGTTGGAGTATGACTATATTAGTTGTTTGTGGATTAGAGAAAAAATGAACATTTTACATTGTCAAAAAATATGGCTAGAAATATTTTCGAATAAAGTTTAGACTCAAGAACAAGCATTGAGCTGCATTTTCAGTCCTTTAACAGCAGCCAACCCACGGTTTTTTGAAGGCCAACAAGTCAAGAAACATCTTTCCCCGAATCAAGGAAGAGGTGTCAAAATTTTGTGGTGAAAATTTTTTAGGTGAGTCATGAATAGTTCCTAGAATGACATGTAGTTTTTAGGGAAATCCGAATTCTTTAAGGTGTTTTGTGCCCTGATTTTTTAGGGAAAATATCACACTAAATTAGAGCTTAAGTGAGGTAGAAAAACTGAATTAGTGGTGGTCTATATATAGAACCAAGGCTCCATTAGCTCACACTTTTCATTTTTTTTCACCTCCCTTTCTCAACCAAAACACAACCATCTCTTCTCCTTTTCTCCCTCAATTTTCAAGCCTCCAGGCCTTAAGATATCATCAAGGTCTTTCAAAGGTATTATCCTAAACCACTTCTTTAAGCTTTCCAAGTCACTACTACAAAAGGTAGATTACACGACGGAGATTACACGACGGTTCATTGGAACCATCATGTAAACCTCACTATACACAATGGTTTCCAAAGAACCGTCGTGTAAAGTAAGGTTTACACGACGGTTCCCATGGAACCGTCGTGTAAAATGCCATTTTACACGATGGTTCCATGAAACCATCGTGTAAAGTTTGTTGAAGTCTCACTTTACACGACGGTTCCATGGAACCGCCATGTAAAGTGCCACTTTATACGACGGTTCCATAAAACCGTCGTGTAAAGTGAGTGTGAAGTCTCACTTTACATGACGGTTCCAAGGAACCGTCGTGTAAAGACCAACTTTACACGACGGTTTCGTGGAACCGTCGTGTAATCCTTCCCTCGAGGGGGACATTAGACGACGGTCCTTCGGGACCGTCGTGTAATCCCCCTTCAAGGGGGACATTAGATGATGGTCCCGAAAGACCGTCGTGTAATCCCCTCCTCGAGGGCGACATTAGACGACGGTCCTTCGGGACCGTCGTGTAATCCCCCTTCGAGGGGGACATTAGATGACGGTCCTTCGAGGACCGTCGTGTAATCCCCCTTCGAAGGGGACATTAGACGACGGTCCCGAAGGACCGTCGTGTAATCCCCCTATCGAGGGGGACATTACACGACGGTCCCGAGGGACCGTCGTGTAATCCCCGGTATTACACGATGGTTCTAAATAAACCGTCGTGTAATCTTCTAAAAATTTTGAAAATTTTCAAATTTAATTTTTCAAAATCTGCGCGTCAAAACCCATAATTTAAATACAATTTCCTCCTCAATTCTCTTCATATCCGCACGAATTCTTAAGTTCTCTCTTCACACTCTCTACATTTCTCAAGTACCCACATCCTTCACCAACCCGCCGCTACCACTCTTTTGGAATCCGATCAAGCCGCCGTTGCCGTCGTTGCCGAAGCCGCCTCCCTCTTTGTGTGGCCGTGCATATTCTTGTTCAAAGAAAAGCAAGGTGATTTCGTATATAAAGTAAAACATATTTGCTCTATTGTATTGTTGTTTGCTATTCAAGATCCATTTTGAACATGAATGTTTTTTTTTTATTTATTTATTTTAATGTTGCTCTTTGTAGATGAATGGTTTGTGATTGGTTTTGGCACTTTACACACATTTTTCAACATCAATTTTTTGCGCCCACAACATACTCGATGAAATGCCTAAATGTGTTTTTCTTTTGGACAATTGTATAGAGTTTGATAAATATTCATAATATAACTATAGCAATTTTACATCAAGTTCCCTATCATGAAAATACATGAAGAATGCCTAAAAACGCCCTACGGCCATAGAGCCCGCGACGGGCACCTAGGACCCGTGGGGGCCGTGCACCGTGGGAGGACCTCGGCCTTTATTTTGATCCTCTTCGAGAGAAGAAACGAGACGATTTTACTGAGCTAATGAACATGTAAGTCAATTTTAATATGTTAATTTTTTATTTAATCTTAATTATATGCATCTTAATTAGTTTGAACTTTATCAATTTGCTAGGGCCCTAACGGATTGGAAGATTATGACCAGAGAAGGGATTAGAAGTAGACGAGACTGTAAAACAAAAATCTCGAACCATCATTGTCCTCTTCAAGAGAGAAGTGTTGAATGTGGTTATTTTATTTTAGGTTTTATGATGGACATAGTGTTGAATGGAATTGACGTACTTGAAAGTAAAGAATTTTTTACTTCTGAGGATTTGGATTTGATTAGGGGAGAATGGGCTAGCCATGTAATGCAATTCATTAATTATGATATGTAAACTTGTAATGTAAAAATTGGTATGTAATTTTACTTTGATCATTGAAGTTACTATCTTGGATCGTGTATTGGATAACATACAGGTTAGGCCAGCCGTGAGAAATAACCAAAAAATCATAATTTTTTTTAATAAAAGAGACATTACACGACGGTTCGGCCAAAAACAGTCATGTAATGTTAACTTTAGACGACGGTTCGGACAAGTCCCGTCGTGTAATGTCCGCATTACACGATGGTTCGGCCAAGTACCGTCGTGTAATGTCCGCATTACACGTCGGTTCTTGGTAGAACCGTCGTGTAATGTCTCTATATTACTTGTATCCACTACGGTGTACCTTGTTTTGACGACGGTTTTCAACCGTCGTGTAACATTGAGATACCATGACGGTTCAATAACCGTCGTGTTATCTTCCACGACACTGGATTACACGACGGTTGGGTAACCGTCGTGTTTTACACGACGGTAAAAAACCGTCGTGTAATCTACAATTTTTACTAGTGAGTTTATTTGCTAGAACAAGTGTATAGGAATTTGTTATTGGGTTGTAATAAGTTTTATATTTTGGTTATTTCAATTTTTATGTTGAATGGCTCTAGATCTGAGGGGTGATTATGTTTATGGTGATTTATGGTTTTGGTTTATGCTCTAGAACATGATTCAAAGTTGTTTTGGCTAAAAAACAATTTTTTAAAGCTGCCATTTAAATTTGTCACCGCAATCAGTCCGAACGACCTAGTAAATAACCATTTTCGGCTTGGTATTCTTCGGAGAAAGTTTAGATCTACCGAGATATAAAGGTTTCATGAAGACAACTTTGTCTAAAAATGCCTCTATTACAATGTTTCACGCTTATGTATAAAACTGGGCAGAAGCAGTTTTTATACTGCCCAGCCACAGATTTTTATCAAAATGAGTAGCGTAGAGGCCGAATTAGGTTCTCATCAAATCATGAACGTTTTAGATCTCAGTGAGACCTAAAAGTTTCATGAGACCACTTTGTCTAAACTTATTCGTAAGATAGGAAGTAACCGATAAACGGACTATAAACTTGTTTTGCAACCTTGTAGCCACGGATTTTCTTGCCAAACACCAAGATAAAGTTGGTTTTTGGCATGATGCCAAACATGAAAGTTGTAGACCTCGTTGATATTTAAAAGTTCTGTGAACAACGGAATGACAAATAATCACTCTACAATATAGTTTTACGCGATTTTTGGAAAGTGCTCGAAGGAGTGATTTTCACTGCAACTTTTACACATACATCTCACAATTTTGAAAACTACTAAAAAATGACAGTGTTATAGATTAGAAGCAGTTTTTAAATTAAAATATGGAAGTTTTAGATCTTGGAATGATCTGCAAGTTTTGTGAAGAAAGTTGGTTTTACAAAAATGTCTCTAACACAAGTTGTTTTTCGGTAAAATTTTAAAAACACCGAAACACTTTTGCAACTATGAAAATCATTTTTATATGAAATACAACATTTGTAGAATACTCAAATTTGCATTAGTTGGCAGAAAGAAGTTTCTCAAATGATGTTTTTATTGAAATAATTTTGTTAAAGAAGTTTCTCAAATGATGTTTTTATTGAAATAATTTTGTTATGAAAATCTTTTAAAATGGGTTTAAATTGTAGTTTTACCCACATAAATTAAGATTTAGCCTTTGGACCACTAAAACGATACAATCCTCATTTTGGGATGCGTCAGCCAGTTTAAAACACTAGAAATTGATAATACGATAAGTCAAGAGTTTTCCTTGGTAGAAGAATTTATCCATTGGTAAACTAAACTTAGAGCTAGATATCAGCTCTAAAGTTTTCAGAAGAGTTATAGAATATTTAGTAAGAGATTTTCAACTAGTTTAGTAACCCTTTGATATAATAGGTCTAAAGGCCCAATAACACTTGATTTTGGTAATCTAGTGCTAGCCAAATCATGTAAAATAAATTGAGATTTAACTAATTAAATTTCTATAGTAGAAATTTAATTAGTTAGACTAAACACTTACATACGTTATGGGTGATCAAATAGGATGTGGGCCTTTTAAAGCACTAGATGTACAAGACAAGCAAAATACTATAGCGTAAATCAGGTAAGTACAAACATTGCCTATCTGAAATGTTTTTACCAAATGTACCTAATGATTAATGTGATGTATTATTGAATTGTTTTTTAAGATGCTAATTTTGAATGGTTTTATTCAATACATGTTTTGAATTGTTTTAAGAACGACATGTTTTTAAGAAATGCAAGTCTTTAAGCCATATTTTAAATACATGCTTTCTAATATGTTTTTAAAACACATGTTTTATGAATATATGTTCCATGATGATAAGTCCAAGTTCTATGTTTAAGATTTATGTTGAAGTATGACATATTGCATACTTCCATGCTTGATGCATTAACTTACATGTTTTAAAGCTATCATGATACATGTCTCAGTTTTATAGCTTTGAGCTTTTATGTTGTAGTATGACATACTGCATACTCACCATTAAATAACTAACAAGACTAAGACAAGACAAGTTAAGGGTGTCATACCAACTTTCCACAAAGGGAGGATCAGTTAATTTTAGTTGATCTGGAGCAAGTCCAGTCTATGATCTTGGTGCTGTTGGGGACCTTGCAAACCCTCACAACCCGATGATTGCATGCATCCAGTACATACACCAGGGCCCATAGATAAGAGAAGATAAGAAAATCCATAATCAATAATAATGGATTATTCACAATCAAGTATAAACGGATCATGTATGTTTTGCGATTTGTTTTCATCAATTTTGTGAGACTATATTTGTACTTGTTGAGCGAAAGCTCATCAGAAAATATTCATACTATAGGTAAAAAACCGTATTGTAATAGAAGGACTAGGCGGGCTGCGAAGCAAATGTGAGGGACGGGATGAGATACCACTACATAGAATTTCTGCAAATATTTTGAGTATTAAATTATACTAATTAGTAATGTTTGAAAATGCAAACATGTTTAAGGTACTTATTAGTAAGTAATTATTTAGTAATGACTAGTAAGTTTGTATGTTAAAATGGTAAGACTTGTTTTGTTAATCGCCATGATATGTATATTTATTATATGTCATGTAAGATGTATGTGGAAAAAAAAAAAAAAGAAACAAACAAACAAACAAACTTCCACAAATTTCAAGTATTAAAACTAAGTATAGTTAGTAAACTTCCGCAAATTTCAAGTATTAAAACTAAGTAAGTATAGTTAGTAAGTGATAGTAATGGCCACGTAAGTAAGGTTGTTACAATATAATGTAACTGAATTTTGAAGTACAAGATTGAAAATGCTAAGGAATTATCCTTCTTGAGCACTATTGGAAGTTAAGATAGGGATATGCGAAAAACTTAGCAGAAATCAGTACCTTAGCAAACACTTTCATGTATCAATATATGGTAATTCATTTGACGAATTCGAATTCTATAGAAAGCATATAGTTTACTACAAGTATTAACTCTCAATCAATATCTCCTACTAATGAATACAAGTAAATATTATAGCATAACCAACATGAATATGTAGAACTATAAACTCCAACAACTCTTGCATTGATAGGTATATATATATATATATATATATATATATATAATATGTTCTGTAGTTACAAGAGTGGCCTTTTTATAGAAAATTCTGAAACAGTGGAAACACGCTGGATATTAGGCGCCTCAATTCGTTATTATACATTTATGAGAATAAATCAAAATGGTGTGAAATCTTTATGAGAAAGAACAAAATTGAAACTACATTAGAAAAAAAAAAAACACCAGAAAAGGAGAAGCACATAAAGATAACATGAAACAAAAAGCATTACAAACTATACATGATGTTCACGAAGAATTTTAAATGAAACAAGAGTTGTAAATCTCTGCTGAATAAGGATTGAATAAAAGAGAAGAAGAGTCGGAATACCTTTTAGAGAGGGAGAGAGGACTGGAGTTGGGGATCCCACGCTCCTGCAGATGAACGGAGTTTGGGCTGGCTGGCGGCTCGACTGGGTTTGGTGGCGGTTGAGAGGAAAAGTGATATGTTGTTATTTGGACTAATTTTAAATGTCCCTCAAGTTCTCAACTAAATCACTGATTATCTTATTATCTAACGAATTTAAATTGCACCATTCACACCACCCGTACTTGAAAATGTTCGCAAAAAAGGTACTTCACTAACCTGGCATGGCATGACATCTATTATTTATATATAACTATGTAGAATCTATACGTGCAGGAAAGACAAATAAAATAAAAATAAAAAACCTTAAAATGTCACATGGCAATTTATGATCTGTCACGTGGGTTGCCACATGACAACCCTAGAGCAGTAACGAAAATCATGATAGATAAATAGTTCATGCTTTTACATATTATTATTGTTGTTGTTATTGTTATTATTATTATTATTATTATTAATTACAATTGCTGCTACTACTACGAGTAGTGAAAGTACGGCTCCTGGGGTATACTTCTGTCTGATTAATATTTAGTAACAAAAATATAATTGTTTTCTTAAAAGTATATTTTTTATATTTGAAAATTATGCTAAATCATTAGTTAAAATTTTTGTTGAGTGGATCAACAATCCAATTTCTGAATATGAAATCAGAAGTAATAAGTGTTGTACGATTATATTATGAATGTTTAGTTTGCAACTTTCCCAAAACAGCACAAGAGAATCAACCCTATAGAATAGTCTAGTTTTCTTATCATGCAATCTAAAAAGGTTTTAAAACAAATATGTGAAATTTTGTTAAACTAAAAAATAAAGAGAAAAGGACGTCTATTGGCACTTTTTTTTTTTTTTTTTTTTTATCACCCCTCTACTTAAACCACCCACTATCAGGATTTTAAATTTTAATTATTACTTGTTACACCCCTTTTTTATTCTTAACAAAACCTTACAAAAATAATAATAATAATAACCTTACAATCAAACTACAGTATTTATCCTTTTTTCACCTACCAATCCACAGCCACTAAACCAATGTTAGTTTTTTTTCTCCTATATTTTCCCACTCACCAATCAAATCCCACGTTCTTTCTTTTTTTTTTTTTTTTTTTTTTTTCTAAACATCCCACGTTTTATTACCCATATTCTTCTTCTTTTTCTTTTTCTTTTTTTTTTTCTTTGGTCAAAACATGGTAAATAGGAACTCAAAAAAATAAGAAAGCTCGTCAAAAAATAGTAAACAGACTCAAAAAACAAAACAAAGTCATATATAGATTCGATTAAATGTTATCAAGGGAAAAACACATTTTACTTCTTCATATCAGCATTCATATTGGAAATCATGTTGTATTCCTTAAAAAAAATTACAGCAAGGATTGGAAAAATCGGATCCGGTATAGAGTTATGGCGCAGCGGAAGTTTTAAAATTTTTATGCCGTTTCCGGAAAAGAGTCTCATGATGCATATAACAATAAATTAAATTAATGATCAAGCGTACCTTAATTCTTGGATTCTGGAATCACTAGAACGTTTGACCAACGTGTCTTCTCTACTATTCTCGAGTTTCACGTCTCAGAGTGTGTGTGGACACACGTTCTATGAATCCAAGCAACCGGTAATGCTTTCCGAAGTCTAAATCCTTCCTTCTCAATTCCGATATTCCTCGTTGAGAATATGATCCAACTTCTTTCTTCAAAACTACAAAACAGGAACTGGTTAACCTCCTATGAAAATTATCACTCGGTTTAACCTTCCTCACAATTTTGATTCAATGGAATTTTCTCTCTTTTTCTTTCTCACAAGATAGCCGAATTTTGATGTGGAAGAAATCTAAATTGTTTTTCCTCTCACTCCAAAGAAACGTTTTCCCTCTTGGAAAATACCAAAAATTGGTTTTTCAAGAATTCCTTGCCTTTATATAGAAGTCCAATCCTTTTTCAAAATTCATCTCTTTTAAAAATAATTAATAATTATTTTTCTGGATAAATTTTAAATCAAAAGATCATACAACTTTAAGGCTAGATTCATTGAACCTAAAAACGTTTTTCCAAGAGGAAATCTTCCCACAAAAAATTCGGCCACACTTGAAATTCAAGCTAGATTGATGGTTCAAATTTTTTTTTCAAGAATCTAGACTAGTCAAAAGATCCTAGTCCTATCTAGATTCAAATTCCTTTTAACCCTTTTTGAATTAAATATTTTCCTCAAACATCAACCATATTTATTAATTTAAATAAATGGAATAATTGAAATTTTCCTCCTCTTAAAACCGTCCACAACTTTTTAAAGGAAAGAAAATATCCATCAAATAATCTCCATTATTCAAATAAATTAATAATTTAATGTTAGGAATATATTTGAACAATTTTAAAACAAAATTTTCTTCCCTCCACCTATCTAAATACCGTGCATCACTTTTAGATTAGGAGAGAAAATTTGTTTTCCAAAATTAAATAATTCAAACACAATCATATTTCCAAAATTCAAATTAATCAATCACATATTGACAAATCATTTGTCTATTAAATTCACATGTCCAATCCTTCTGGATTGCATGTTAGAGAGTACCATGTCTTAATAGACATTACTAAATTCCATTTAAATTTACCGATCTCATTAGGAACAAATCCCAAGACGCTATACGGAACTATATGAGCTAATAGAGGTGTAATATCCAAAAAAAAAATTTCACGAACTCATGATTTTCTTGTATATAAGAAATCTAAAGTTTGTACTATGTGTTTATGTGCAATTGTATGAAAATTATGAATACCAATACAAAAATTCATAATTTTATCAGTATAGGGTTGAGTTCTCGGTAAATTAATTACGAGACTCCATAATAGGCCTTTTAAGGAAAAAGGCATGACGGAATTTTATGAATTCATGATGATCAAAGTTTGACCAAAAAGTCAAAGTTTGACCAGAATAAGTCAAAGGTTGACCAGAGTAAGACGGTACTGTGATATGATAAGCAGTATGGGAAAAATACTGTGAAAACCGTCTTTACAGACAAGATAGTATAATTAAGATTTAAAACCACCATAGAAAAATCAAGCACCTAAAATAGGATATTAAGGGCCAAAGGGCTTTAAATAAAAAGAAAAATTTTTATACAGTCCAACTATACACAGATAAATTTTGGACTGCAGTTCAGTATAACAGTACTGAATTGTACTGTGTATTAGTAAACACAGTATTAGAAATATCTGTGTAGCTTAAAAATGGACTGATTATTGAGGAAAAGAGCCAAACAAGGCCTAAGGTGAATGACATCACCTCACCTTTTATTTATTACATCATAATTTATTTTTTTTAAGCTTGGAAAGAAATTTTTGCTTGTTCACCAAGCATATGGCCGGCCACCTCACCCTCCCATTGTGCAATTTTTTTTTAATTTTTAGGGGTTTTTGTGCAATTTAGCAAAGTTTCTCCACCTCTATAAATAGGTGAGAGATTTAAATCATTTTATTCAAAATTCTAGCCAAATCCTTGTCATTTTCTTCAAGAAATCCGAAGCCTTGGGAGAGAGAGAGAGGAAAGAAAACAAAAAAAATTCTCAAAGGGGTTTTACTTAGGAGAATTCGGATTTGAGCTAGAGCCAAGAAAAAGTTTGAAAAAAAAATTTTGAGTCCACTTTGGCCTAATGGCCGGCTGTGATAAGGAGGGAAGTGAGGAAAAAATTTTGATTGATTAAGTGGTTAGCTTTGGTTCAAGAAAATACCAAGGGATCAACCAAAATTTTGGTGCAAGATTTGGTGGAGGAACTGGTTGGTGGAGCCAAGGTGGGAGGAAATTTTGAAAGCCAAACCCTAGCCCAAAAATCTTGAGTTAATCAAGGTAATTTTCCCTAGACCTCAAACTTTTTAAATTGAGCTTTAAATTTGGAAATTTAAATGTATTTCCAAGCAAGGGATGTAAGAGCATAAGCTCAATTTACTTATTGTCCTAGATTAGTTTAGGTGTGGTGCTTGATTAGGTATTATGGGTGGTTTGATTTATGAGTTTGATTTATGAGCTTGCCTAGTTTTATGCTTATGCTCGATTAATTTTTAGAATCGCATGCTAGGTGTTTGATAAGTTATATGTCCCCAAGTATGCTTAAGTTTATGCTTGATTATGCATGCTAAGTGTTTGAGGTGATGATTGCTGATGAATGTTTAGGTAATAACGGTATGGAATGTTAGAAACCACTGTATGACTGATATTAGGCTCCCGCTGTGGGCGGTTGAGGTAGTGTGCGCGCATTAGGGCGTAAACCAAGTTAAGAGCAAAACTGCCAGTTTTCGGGTAAAACTGGCCAGTTTTCTGGTAAAACTGGCCAGTTTTCTGAAAAGGCAATTTTGAGGCCCTTAGAGGCCGAATTAGGTAAAACTTAAAACATGAAAGTTGTAGAGAAAGGATTTTCCTAGAGTAAAACGTGAACAGTTTTTGAAAATAAGACACCAAAGGCCTTCGTTTTTGCAAAAAATCCGAGCCTGACCGTGCCCAGGATTTATGCACGGCCAGGTGAGTTCAAATGGCAATATGAACGTGTTAGAGTCCGAATTAAATTTTTCATAAAACACGAAAGTTTTAGGATTTTTCGAGAGCTAAAACTTTTGTGAAGACAACTTTTTCAAATTCAAATTGGATTTTTAAACTGACACGGATTTCTAAAGACTATGCAGGGAACAGGAAATTCCTGCACAGGATTTTCTAAAAACAATGCAGAAAAACTGTATTTTTACACCAACACCCTTGTTTTGACTATAAAAACTGTTCCAAAGGCAGTTTTCAGCCTGTAATGATTTTTATAAAGTCCTACTTTGAAAACCACGAATTTTAAAGTTAAACAAAGGATTTTTAGCCAAATTTTTCAATTGGATTTTAAATGCCAAAGTTTAGTAACAAGACGTTGATGGATAGTAATCGGGTAGGATACCCGAGTTACTAGGCTTAGGCCCAATAATAACAAGCGATGAATCAAGTATGGTTGACCACAAACTCTAGGGTTACGATTAGTAACCCAATAAATAATCAAGACATGTGTGGGGGACATATAACTAGAATGTTGGAAAGGTCATCAACATTTTATAGGATTCTTATCCTATGTTCTTTTTAATAGCAGGAAGGAACCTGCAGTTGCCACCTAAGTTGGAACAACAAGAAATAGCATAACAGGCAAGTATCGAACCTCACCTACAGTATGAAAATAGTAAAGACTATTTTCAAGTATACTATATTTTCAAGTATACATGCTATGTTATGCTACGATATGTGATACCATAATGTGTGATGCTATGCTATGATGTGCTAAGTTATGTTATGACATGTTATGCCATGTTTACAAAAATATCATGATTTCAGAAATGCCATGTTTTCAGAAATACCATGTTTTCAGAAATGCCATAATTACAAAAATGCCATGATTTCAGAAATTCCATGTTTTCAAAAATGCCATGGTTTCAGAAATGCCATGTTTTCAAGAAGGCCATGTTATGGCAAATGTTGAGTATGATATGACATAGTGACATTATGAGGCATGTTCACTAATGTTAAACCACATGGTAAGATGAGACAAGTAAGGTGTCGTACCAACCTCCCGTGATCGTGGATGCTACATGTTTCATTTGTGATATTTACCTTCCGTGATCGTGAAGGGTTCAGTTTAATTCCCAGAACTGTTAGGGCCTTGCAAACCCTGGCTTTTTCTGGAGGCTGCGCGCTTTTGGTACGTACACTATGGGCCCACATGATGAGACAAGATAATAAAGATTGAGTCTATAATTAAACATAAAACATTCAATCAATCATAAATGGTTCATGCATGAGTTTCGTGATGATTGGCATGTTTCTTTTTAAAGATGTTTGAAATATTTTGTGAGATTGTGTTTGAACTTGCTGGGCAAAAGCTCACTCTTATATTTCATACTGTAGGTAAGAAGCCTGCAGCTTAAGTGGTGGGCTATGCGGACGATACGGCGGGTGAATGGCGGTGTGGGATACCACTACACATAATTTTCCGCATTTAATTTTCAGAGAATATGTTAATATTTCAAAAGTAAATTATGTTTTGTTATATGTACGAAGTTTGAAGACTTGAGATTATACTTTCAGTATGGTATGTATGCATGACAAGTTTTTCTCTACAAGATAACTTATGTGAATATGTTTAAAAAAAAAAAATTTCTCAAATTTTCAAGGAAATATCAAGTATGTATGGTGTCGACCTAACTTGGGAAGTCGGGGCGTCACAAGAGGGACCAGATGGAAATATGTAAAGAGGCTCCTATAATTGTGAAAAATTAATCCCAGATTAATTATTCATCAATTATCAACTTCAAAACTATTCCACTAAAAGTTTGAAGTTGAACTCCTGTTTACATACCGTATTACGAAAGCTCTCTTTCATGTAGTACTTCTTCCATGATTTATTCATCTCTTGCTTAATCCCCATATGTTATCCATGATTGAATTAAGGACTTTTTCCGTTTTACTGCTTCTTCCATGATTTATTCATCTCTTACTTAATCCCCATATGTTATCCATGATTGAATTAAGGACTTTTTCCGTTTTACCTTTTCATTCATTTTAACTTAAAGTTCCATTATTCTCTATTGAAAGAATCACCAATTGTAAAACCATACAATTGGTAAACCACCAGAGAACACAAAGTAAACCGATGGCCAAGATCTTGTTATACTATCTTTCAATCCCCGAATAATGCCTTTAAGTAGATTACATTTACTAACGTTAAGATAGCTATGGATTCCGTATCTATGAATCTTGATTTCTCTATCCATAAGTCATGCACCCAAAACACAAGTATATTGACCATGAATTAACAGTGTCTCACCTGTAATGCATTAAAGTACATAAGTCATGGATGCGAACTCAAGTAATCATTTCAGGATTAAGATTAATGCAGGATGATAATCAAAGTGTCATTGATTCTTATAAACGGAATTATTAAACCGAATCAATTAATACTTTAGGTACAGTCCAATGTCATACCTCAATACTGGTATACATTAAAGTTTCTACTCGGAACCTATCCGATGGTCAAGACAAACCATCCCTCCAAGGAAGTAGACAACCTTTACAATCTTATCATAAATAAGATCCCCAAATCTTATTCCATCGATTGCGGACTATTTATTTAGATCGTTATCAAATTACCACGTCTTCTATGTATACCCCGTATACATATGGTAATCCGATATATTACCAACAGTCAAGGAGTATTTTATGTTTGCTCAAAATAACCATACAATTAACAAATGAAAGTAAATAGGACATAACTTATTAAACATGAATAACCTTCTTTTATTAATATCAAAATATCATATTTACAGAAAAACCCTAATATTGATTTTCTATCCTTAGGGCACATTTAGATCCCAACACATGCAAATACTTAAAAAAAATTATAAAAAAAAAAAAAAAACTACAGTAGCACGAATAACGGAAAAAAAATATTGGAACAAAACTACATAAATAAAGCAAATATAACATTTATATTAAAAAAAAATAAAATAACAACTATAGTTATACGACCGACAACTTGGAAAAGCGACATACACCAAACAAAACGGCAGATATTGTATTACTGTACAAGAGAAAGATCAAAACATATTAAGCGAATTCAAAAAATAAGAACAAGTTAATGAAAAAAATTGTAAACGAACTAAAATAAATAAATAAATAAATAAAATAAAAAGAGGAAGAAGAAGAAGAAGAATCCACTCCAGACTAGAGTCAACAACAAAGAAAACAATTCGTATATAGAAATTGGGAAGGGAAAAAAAACACTAAACTCTTTTACAATCATTTTTCATGTCCATCTTGTTTGTATTCTTCTGAACAATTAGGGCACGAGAGGTTTTTTTTCTTTTTTTTTTTTTTTAAGTAAAAACTAGGGTAATTAGCATATTTTTTTTTAGGGTGGGTGCAATGAGTAGTTTTTGTAAATATTGTTGTACTTGTAAGTAATTTTACCATTGGACAATATACTAATAAAATAATTTATAATAAAAGTGGGTAAAAAAAGTAAAATGGGGGGTGTCAATAGACGTACCCAAGAGAAAATTACCTCCATAACCACTGTTTGGCTCCCCATGGAAAATAATGCCACAGTTTTGCACTGAATTACTTTTTGGACATGTTATGGTTTTATTTCGAGTGCTTTGCAATTTGACTTAAAATGGTCATCTCATTACATCACTAACCTTCAAAATAAATATTTTACAAAAATGACCTCCACTTTTAATGAAACCTTTGTATTCTCTAAAATGTCCTTTTGTAATAAAAAAAATATAACTATAAAATAAAAGAAAATTTAAACAAAAACCTCATTTTATTCCTTCAAAAACCTTCACTTTCCCTCACCACCTCATCCTCTCTCCCACCACCGTCGTCGCTCCATACCATCGTTGGACCACCGTCGTCCATGTATTCCGGCCGACGTTATTCGGAGTTCATACTTTGGGTGTTGTGTGGGAGAAGTATAGATTTTAATGCTTTGTAAAATCTAAAAAATTTTGAGGAATCAAGTTTTAAATTGTCATTCAAAGTATGAGCATTCATAATTATGAGTTTAAATCGGAAAAACAACAAGATTCGACCCTTTTGCACCATTTTCGACCTAAAGTATGAAATTTCGAAGAAGAAAACGAGATGAACAACATTGGGGAAGACCGTGCAAACCGTTGGTATCGGTTAGTATGGTTGGAATGGTCAGAACGGTTATCTCGGTCAGCTTAACAAGAATTTCAAGGTTTTTTCTAAAATTTTTAACCCTACTATTAAAACTCTTTGATCATAATTCAACGTATAAAAGTATGGATATCATATTATTATTGTACTATTACAATGGTAACATTAATTTACAATTAAAATTTTTAAATATGATTGAAATTGAAATAATTGACTTAGTTTATACTTTTTGTTAAACTCTTTTTTCTTTAAAATTTTACAGCTTTTTCTTTACTCTTTTTTTTTTTTTTTTAATCAAGCTCTATTATTCTGTATTTCCTGTCACATTAATTGTCCCTAATAGTGTTATGTCAAATAATCTGAATTTAAAAATTTAACCACATATAAAAGTTAAATACTAAATATTCTTGAACAAATTAATGAGTTATCAAAACACTATTAAGGGGACAACATTGAGATAGGAAAATGGGACAGTAGATCTAGACTTTTTTTTTTTTTTTTTTTTTTTTTTACTCTTTTCATTTTTTACTTTTTTTTTTTAAATTATCTTAACGCTTTTTTTCCTTTCCTTTTTTTATTTTTCTCTATAAATTTTTTTTATTATTCATATATACTGTAGTTAATTTTTCTATGTAATAATTTCATTTAGTTATTATTTAAATATTTTATCCATTTATTTTAGATCAGGTGTGCAATTACCTCTAAAAACTATATCTGCAATCACTTTATGTCTTACATTTTTAATTATACCTTGTGAAAATACTTTTTATTTATGATTTAATTATGTTAAAATTATTTTTTGTAATAAATTTTTGTCCCGATATTTTCGTTATGTCTAAAAAATTTTACGATTTGTCCAAAACGAACCATATTGGACAAAAAAAATTTGTATTTATTTTTTGGTCCTCATGTATTTTTACGAACCAATTTAATTTTTTTTCATTTTAGTCTTTTTTCTTCATTTTTTTAACTTTTGTATTTATTTTTTGATCCTCCATTTTTTCAGATCTTTTTTTTTTTTTTTTTTTTCATTTTTAGTCCTTTTTCTTCGTTTATTTGGATACTTATGGTTTTTTAATCTTCTTACATTTCTTTTTTTTTTTATAACTTTTTTATTAATTTTAAATTATTTAATTAAATATGTATCAACATATATTTTTTCAAAAAATTTTGTTCATATAATGTTCCTTAAAATCCCCATTTTTTAAAAATCCTCCATCTCTCTTCACCACCTCTTCCTCATCCCTCTCTCACCATCCACTACTACAAAAGATAGATTACACGACGGTTTTTTACCGTCGTGTAAAGTTTACACGACGGTTACCCAACCGTCGTGTAATCCAGTGTCGTGGAAGATAACACGACGGTTATTGAACTGTCGTGGTATCTCAATGTTACACGACGGTTAAAAACCGTCGTCGAAACAAGGTACACCGTAGTATATACAAGTAATATAGAGACATTACACGACGGTATTTGGCCGAACCGTCGTGTAATGCGGACATTACACGACGGTTCTTGGCCGAACCGTCGTGTAATGTCCACATTACACGACGGTACTTGGCCGAACCGTCGTGTAATGCGGACATTACACGACGGTTCTTGGCCGAACCGTCGTGTAATGCGGACATTACACGACGGGTCTTGTCCGAACCGTCGTGTAATGCGGACATTACACGACGGTACTTGGCCGAACCGTCGTGTAATGCGGACATTACACGACGGTACTTGGCCGAACCGTCGTGTAATGTCTCTTTTATTAAAAAAAAAAAAATTTATGGTTTTTTGGTGATTTCTCACGGCTGGCCTAACCTGTATGTTATCCAATACACGATCCAAGATGGTAACTTCAATTATCAAAGTAAAATTACATACCAATTTTTACATTACAAGTTCACATATCATAATTAATAAATTGCATTACATGGCTAGCCTATTCTCCCCTAATCAAATTCAAATCCTCAGAAGTAAAAAATTCTTTACTTTCAAGTACATCAATTCCATTCAACACTATGTCCCTCATAAAACCTAAAATAAAATAACCACATTCAACACTTCCCTCTTGGAGAGGACAAGGACGGTTCGAGATTTTTGTTTTACAGTCTCGTCTCCTTCTTCTAATCCCTTCTCCGGTCATAATCTTCCAATCCGTTAGGGCCCTAGCAAATTGATAAAGTTCAACAAACTAATTAAGATGTATATAATCAAGATTAAATAAAAAAAAAAAAACTCATTCAGGCATTTCATCGAGTATATTGTGGGCGCAAAAAATTTTTGTTGAAAAATGTGTGTAAAGTGCCAAAACCAATCACAAACCATTCATCTACAAAGAGCAACATTAAAAACAAAAATATTCATGTTCAAAAATGGATATTTAATGGAAAACAACAATACAAGTTTATATACGAAGTCACCTTGATTTTCTTTTAAAAAGAATATGCACGGCCACACGAAGAGGGAGGCAACGGCGGCTTGACCGGATTCTAAAAGAGTGGTGGCAACGGGTTGGTGAAGGATGTGGGTACTTGAGAAATTTAGAGAGTATGAAGAGAGAACTTAAGAAATTCGTGCGGAGATAAAGAGAAACGAGGAGGAAATTGTATTTAAGTTATAGGTTTTGGCGCGTGGATTTCGAAAAATTAAATTTGAAAATTTTCAAAATTTTTAGAAGATTACACGACGGTCTATTTAGAACCGTCGTGTAATACCGGGGATTACACGACGGTCCCCCGGGACCGTCGTGTAATGTCCCCCCGAGGGAGGGATTACACGACGGTCCCCCGGGACCGTCGTGTAATCCTCCTTCGAGGGGCGGATTACACGACGGTCCCCCCCGGGACCGTCGTGTAATGTACCCCCCGAGGGAGGGATTACACGACGGTCCCCCGGGACCGTCGTGTAATCCTCCTTCGAAAGGCGGATTACACGACGGTCCCTCGGGACCGTCGTGTAATGTTCCCCCCGAGGGTGGGATTACACGACGGTCCCCCCCGGGACCGTCGTGTAATGTCCCCCCGAGGGAGGGACTACACGACGGTCCCCCGGGACCGTCGTGTAATCCTCCTTCGAAAGGCGGATTACACGACGGTCCCGGGGGACCGTCGTGTAATGTCCCTGGATTACACGACGGTCCCTCGGGACCGTCGTGTAATGTTCCCCCCGAGGGTGGGATTACACGACGGTCCCCCCCGGGACCGTCGTGTAATGTCCCCCCCGAGGGTGGGATTACACGACGGTCCCTCCCGGGACCGTCGTGTAATCCTCCTTCGAGGGGCGGATTACACGACGGTCCTCCGGGACCGTCGTGTAATGTCCCCCCGAGGGAGGGATTACACGACGGTCCTCCGGGACCGTCGTGTAATGTCCCCCCGAGGGAGGGATTACACGACGGTCCCCCGGGACCGTCGTGTAATCCACCCCTCGAAGGAGGATTACACGACGGTCCCCCGGAACCGTCGTGTAAAGTGCGCCTTTAAACGACGGTTCCTTAGGACCGTCGTGTAAAATCCACTTTACACGACGGTTCCTTGGAACCGTCGTGTAATCTCCGTCGTGTAATCTATTTTTTGTAGTAGTGATCGTCGTCATCCCATTCGTCATTCATAATTTTCGGTCGACGTTCTCTACTCGTTCACACTTACGTGTTGAGGAATCAAGCTTTTAAATTGTTATTGAAAGTATGGGCTTTCATGTTTAGGAATTTAAATTGGAAAAATAATAAGATTCACCCTTTTTTATCATTTTTTGGCCTAAAAAATTTGAAATTTCTCTAGTGATGACAACATGAACAGTACAGGGAAGATCGTACAGACAGAGCATACTATTTGTATCGTTGGTACGGTTGGAACGGTCGAGACGATCATCTCAGTCAGTTTTAAACAGAATTCAAGGTCTTATTTGGAATTCTCGACCATTAACGGTCAGCCCGAACAAGCCATCCAATTGTTCTGTCAATCTATACAGTCTTCTCGTCTTTTCCTCGATATTTTAAGGTAATTCTTTTTTTTTTTTTTTTTTTTTTTTTGTGAGTATTAAAGTGAATGATATTCACTTATATTAGCAATATAGACTTGTTAATTAAAAGAACTTGATATATACTTGGCATTAAAGAAGTTTAATCGAGAGAACCATCTTATAATAGAATGGTCAATACAGTCTACATTGACAAACTGTCTAACGGTTTGGGTGTTGCGTGGGAGAAGTATACATTTTAAAGCTTTGTAAAATCTAAAAAATTTTGAGGAATGAAGTTCTAAATTGTAATTCAAAGTATGAGCATTCATATTTATGAGCATTCATAAAAAATCTAAAATTTTGAAAAAGAAAACGAGATGAACATCACTGAGAAGACCGTGCAAACCGAAGAGACCGTTTGTATCAGTCAATACGATTGGAACGGTCAAAATGGCCATATCAGTTGGCTTAACCAGAATTTCAAGGTTACTACACTTAAAACTCTCTAATAATAATTCAACGTATAAAGTGTGGACATATTACTATTATCATACTATTACAATAGTAACATAAATTTACAATTGAAATTTCTAAATGTGATTGAAATCGAAATAATTTACCTAGTTTAGACTTTTCTAATGAATATGATCGGGGTACGAGTGTTATGCTATTACTATCATAATATTACTAAATTTACAAAGTCACTTTTTAATTAATGAGTATACAATTAATGTAAACTTGCATATTCTGATTGTCAAATGCTTTAAATATGTTAGAAAATGGCCCTTTTTTTATCAGAAAGCATTTCCAGCTATATGAGAAAATGACATTTTAAAACCCATTGCTAGAAAACTTATTCTGTTATACTTTTTTGTGATTGCAGGCATCGTCTAGAAGTAATTCAACACTCGACTCTACCTAAAAGTGTAGAATTCATATCCCCACCCCAAGTTTTAAAAAAAATAATAAGGAAATTTCAATATTTATACAAAGTCTTAAATCCGGAACCTGATGATATCCGGTAGTGTGAACTTCAGTTGCTATGAATGTGAACTTCAGTTAATAGAAATGTGAATTCATGTAGAAGAAAATTAGCTAAAGTAAATATGAAGCCCCCCTTATTTTACATTTTCTTCTGCATTAATTCATATTTCTAGTAACTGAAGTTCACATTCACAATAACTGAGTTCACACTGCCGGATATCATCAGATATCAGATTTAAGACCATTCCCATTTATCTTCAACTATCATTTTATAAATGTTAAATTTTATAATTTTTTAAATTAACTGTTATTTTAAGAAGTGTATATGATTTTTGAATTTGAAAAATAATTATAGGTTGTAATATTTATTACTGAAGCTTGCATCTATCATAAATGATATAAGTATAATTAATAAATTGAGTTATAAGTATGTTTAATTATATTGAAATAAAAACGGTCTCAAGACGTTGCCAAGCTAAAAACTGTTGGCAAAAGATCAAGCCTAGACTTTCCCTTTGATAATCATTTATATGATACTCCTCATTAACAACGTTGTTAGTAAAATCCAAGGGAAAAATCAACTAAGAGAAAAAAATTGTCTAAGCTTGCAATTGAGATGCATTAGACAAACCAATGGTAAATAAATCTATAGTTCGACAAAAAAGCTTCAGCCTTATTGACAAGACTAGAGCAAAATTCGGGAGAATTGAACTACCAAAATTGTTGATTATTAACTGCACGAGCTTCAAGATTGATGCGAGAAACTTTGTAGATTACGACATTTAAACAACGAAACGAATAGTATTTTCCTATCTAGCCCTAAACCTCCAAGGCACATCAAGACTTTTATTAAGCAAAAGTTGCACCACATTAGAGGAGACGCTCTTGTTCCAAAGAAAATTCAAACCATAACAATTAGAATAAAAAACAGAAAAAACAATCCCATACTTTTCGCTTAAACAACATTAATAATCCCTAAAGGACAAGGGGAGCAAATTTTACGAAAGCCCCTTCAAGTATGAAAGACATAACCACAGCCTGTAGCCAGACAACCTAAATAACTATCAGGGTTGCTCTAGCTCTTCTTGTCAAGAACCAAATGCTATGAATTGTTCATAACAATGAACTTTGTGTGACAATTCGACTAAGGTATGAACATCTCTAGAATAATCCAGTTTATGCATAAAATTTACTTTCCTGGTGATTCTAATTAGCTATGAGCAAAAATACACTGTATAAACATATGATCACAGCTTTCTTCCTTTTTGAAGCAAAGGATCTAAAGTAATGTAATGACAGAACAAACAATGGAGGAATTGATATCTTTTCATTAACATTGGGCAGTATATATACATAAATTACAACGTATATGGTAAGCTAAGTCTAAGGCTTAAAAGCCGTGATCCCCTTTTTGTGGGATTTGAATTATACTAATTTAGGAGGTAAAATACAGAATGGGAAACGTAAATATACAGCTAATACAATACAGCTAAATAAGATATTTCCTAATACTCCCCCTCAAGTTGGAGAGTGAATGTCATGAAGTCCCAACTTGTTGTGCAAATTCACAAACTGATCCTTTCCTAAGGCCTTCGTAAATACATCAGCCAGCTGCGAGTGTTAAGGCACAAAAGGAGGATTAATTATTCTGGCTTGTACTTTTTCTCGTACTATATGACAATCTATTTCAATGTGTTTTGTACGTTCATGAAAGACGGGATTCGCCGCAATGTGCAAAGCTGCCTGATTGTCGCAGAACAATGGTGTAGGAGTTGCCTGAGGAACTTTTAAGTCATGTAGTATATAGCGCAACCAAGTTAGCTCCAAACATGTGTTAGCCATGGTTCGATATTTAGCCTCAGCTGATGATCTGGAGACATTGGCTTGCTTCTTGGATTTCCATGATATGAGAGAATTTCCAAGGAAAATGCAATACCCTGTAACTGATCTTCTTGTGGCACGACAACCTCCCCAATCCGAATCACAAAAGGCTTTCAAAGCTAAACTATTATCAGAAGGAAGTAATAATCTTTGACCAGGGGTACCTTTAATGTATTTGAGGATTCGAATGGCACTGTCCCAATGAGGTATTCTAGGCTCCTGCATGAACTGGCTCAATGTGCAAACTGAGTAGACTATGTCAGGCCTTGTCACCGTCAGATAAATCAATCTGCCAACTAGTCTTCTGTACTTTGTTGGATCATTTAGCAATGCTCCATCAGTAGGGGTGAGTTTCAAATTTTGTTCCATTGGGAAATTGTCCGGACGCGCCCCTAGGAGTCTTGAAACTTGTAGAATGTCCAATGCATACTTTCTTTGTGACATAGAAATACCTTTTTTGGAGCGTGAGAATTCAATACCCAGAAAGTACTTCAAATTTCCAAGATCTTTGATACAAAAGTAATTAAAAAGGAATCCTTTGAGGCGTTCCATTTCATGCAGATCATTTCCTGTGAGAAGTATGTCATCAACATATATGAGAATCGCTGTAAAAGAAGTACCTTGAGCCTTGGTGAAGAGTGAATAATCAGCCTTTGATTGTTGATAACCGGCCTTTCGAATGGTGTTTGAAAATGTGGAAAACCAATTTCTTGATGCTTGTTTAAGTCCGTAAAGAGACTTGTTGAGCCGGCATACAGTGTTCTCCCCCTATCGGCGAAGGCCAAGTGGAGGTTCCATGTAGACAACTTCATGTAGATCGCCATGAAGGAAGGCATTTTGGACGTCCAATTGTTGGATGTGCCATTAGCGAGCAGCAGCGATAGTAAGAAGACATCGAAGGGTTGTAAGCTTGGCTGTTGGTGAAAATGTTTCTTGATAGTCAACGCCTTCAACTTGATTGTATCCCTTAGCAACGAGACGATCTTTGTAGCGCTCAATGGTGCCATCAAATCTATATTTGATTTTGTAGACCCATTTGCAACCGATCGGTTTATGGCCAATGGGCAGAGGGACTAAGCTCCATGTGTTGTTGAGCTGTAATGCTTCTAATTATGTATTCATAGCTTTTTGCCAATGTGGATCAAGGACAGCCTGAGCATAAGTTTTGGGCTCGGTGTGATCTGTGATGGTAGCTAGAAAAGTAGAATGGGAAGATGAAAAACGTGAATAGGAAAGAAAATGGGAGAGTGGATATCGAGTACCTGTTATAGAGCTTGGTGCGGAGGTAGACTGATTAGCTTGAGATGACATTAGGAAGTCTCTATGCCACGCCGGAGGTTGCTTAGGCTGTGTTGACTGTCTTGGAGGTGGAAGAAAAGTAGTGGTAGGTTCAAAAAGGATGTTGGATGTGTCGGGAAGTGGTGGTGTAGGTTCGGCTTCTGGTGTGGTCGTGGAAGGCTGATTAGTGTTGGATGGAACAATAGGTGTGATTTGCATATGTGTGGGAGAAATGGGTTTATGTGTATTGGTTGTTTCTGTTTGCTCGGGTTGGTGAGAATGAGTGCTAGAAGGAAATGATGATGTAACAAGCCATGTTTCTGTGGTCTCATGTGTAATAACCAACTTTTTTGCAAACTATGATTTCCTTTTAAAGGGAATCAAAGTTTGTAATATGTATGTTTATGTGAAATGCTTGATCTGATTTATCAGAATATTAATGAGTTCTTGTAATGTTATAAGACTCGATAATAGCTTAGTTATACGAATATGAAGCCTTCTGTGGAAGGGGGTGAAATTAGGGTTTATGATCCTATGTCGGTCGATGTTTGACCCGAATGACCTAAAGTATGATTAAGATGGTACTACAGTATAATTAATAGTATGAAAATTATACCGTGAAAAACCGTCATTACGAATGAATAAGTAAGATTAAGGTACGAGACCACTATAGAAAAATCAAGCGAAGCTTAAGGGTATGACACCTCATCCTAAGATAAAAAAAAAAAAATGGATGAATATTGTAAATTACTTGGCCACTAAGCATTCCTTATGACCGGCCACCTCATAGGGACCTAAATGTAAATATTTTATTTTTAGGGGTCAATATGCAATTTTAAGAAAATAAATGATTATGGATTTTTAGAAAATTAGGAAAGTATTAAAGTGGATGACTAAGCAAGGATTTGCATGCCAAATGTCTCCACCATAGCCGGCCACCTCACAGGGACCAAAATGCAAATATTTATCTTTAGGGGCCAAAATGCAATTTTTAGAAAAATTGTAGATAAGTATGAAAATTTTTGGATGATGGACTTTTCTAACTAAGTCTTCAAATCCAACCAAGCCAATTATTGGTTACAAGCTTGGTTAGCATAGTTGCATTAGAAATCAAGGAAAATTAGTTAGAGTTTAGTTTGAAAAAGTTTGTGAAATTTCAAGCCTTTCACATGGACTATGGCCGGCCACCTCATGTGGTAAATGAGCAAATATGGTGTTTTTAAGGACTCATATGCAGATGTGGAAATAAGAAAAACCCTAATTTTTTTTAGAGTTGACACATCATGCTTCTAGCTTTAGTGAGTAAGCATCTTAGCCTTGTTTATTTGGCTAGCTAGAACAAGCCATGTCTCTCCACATAAGCTCCACATGGCCGGCCACCACCTTGGTTCCTTAAACTAATATTTTTTTTCTTAAGGACCAATATGCAATTTAGAAATAAGAATTACCCTAAATTTTTTTTAGAGTTGACAGGTGGTGTTCTAGCTTTGGTGATTAAGCTTGGTAGCCTTGCTTACTTGACTAGCTAGAGCAACCATAACTCTACACAAATGGCCAGCCATCACAAGGAAGGGACATGTCATGCTTCTAGCCTTGATGAGCAAGCCCCGTAGCCTTGCTCACTTGGCTAGCTAGAGCAAGGATGGCCGGCCACCACATGGGAGCTAGGAGCAAAAATGTTGCTCTTGATGACCATTAAGCAATTTTAGAAGCAAAAATAATTCAAAATGAATTTAGCTCTCACCTATAAATAGGTGGAAGTTAGTTCACTCCAAGAACTTATAGTGAAACCCAAAATTGGCAGCTCATTCACTAGTTTTTCTGCCCATAGGAGCCGAGCCAAAAGAAGAGAGAAAGAGAGAGAGAGAGAGTTCGGATTTTAGTGTGAGGAAGTGTGAAAAAATTGCTCAACCCTAGTTAGATCCACTCTTTTGGATCTTGAGGTAATCCTCTCCACCTCTAGTTGTTCAATTAAGTTCGGTTCAAGATTTAAATAAATTTTCATGTTGAAAGTGTAAGAACTTAAGCTCATTCTTGTTAGTTTCATGTATTGGGGTTTATGGTGATTTCTAATAGTAGTTTGGTGTATGTTTTTGATAAATTAAGTTAGAGGTTAGTGGCTGTGTGAATGTCTACCATATGTTGGATATGTGTTCACACATGCTAAAAAAAATGATGTCTTATGAATGGGTAAGAAAAGGGGTGTGATATGTTGCAATTAGGGTTTAAGCAAAACCCTAAAAACCTCAATATGGTATAGATTACCATTTAGGTTTGCACAAAGGTTATATGGACAAGAAATGAATATATGATTATGAAAATGTTATGAAACGCCCTGCATGCTTGTCGTAAGCTCACGGTTTTAACCATTCGAGGTATTGTCCGCGTAATATTATGTAAGAACGAACCAAAACAAAAACTGCCAGTTTCGGATAAAAACTGTGCAGCAAGCTGGAAACAAGATTTTAAAGCCTTTAGAGGCAAATTTTGGAAAAAGTCAAAACTGTAAAGTTGCAGGAAATAGAAAATCCTAGGGGGTTACATGAACAGTTTTTAAAAATAAGACTCCAAGGTCTCTGTTTTTATCAAAACCCGAGACCAATCAATATGATTAGAGAATATGGTCAAAAATCTGCAAGGAAGAAACAAGCAAGTTAAGGATAGATTTAGGTTTTTTTACCAAAAACGAAAGTTATAGATTTCAATGAAATCTACAACTTTCATGAAGGAATCGTTGTCAAATTCAAACAAATGTTATATGTCGAGCTTTGGATCCAAGGTTACTTATAGTAACCAAATAGGATACCATGTAACATAAGTTTGTTACTAGGGTTTTTATGGATGTTAGTTTGTATACTAACATTAAAGAATAGGATGATTCTTATTTTATGATTTTCTGAAAATAGGAAGGTAACCTGCTACTGTGATTTGGCGGAACACAGGATTCAGGATTTAGCATAAGGTGAGTACAACTCCGCCTACAGCATAGACGAAAAAATGTTTTTACTGCTTGTATGTTTTCAAGCTCATGCAAACATGTTGAGGCGCACATGATTTATGTTTTATTATTGTGACATCATGAAGCATGCTCACTAAAGATAAGTCACTCGGTAAGAATGAGAACCCAGTTTCAAGTATGAAACTGTTTATAAGTATGAAATGATTCTTTTTATGAATTAAAGTAAGAACAAGTTTTTTTTTTAAGTATGATGGTAAGCAAGTTACCTCGTGTCGTACCGACCTGCACTAGGACAGGTTTGGTCCATGGTTTAAGTTGGACAGAGCTGGCTGCCCTACCATTCCATGGTTGCGCGCCAAGGTACGTACACTTATGTTATGTCATGTAAGGGGCCAAAAAGTATGTTAACCTAAGAAAGCATAATCTAGAATAAGTGATTCATGCATTGTTTTATTATGAAATGTTTTGCGGGTTAATAGTTGTGCTTGCTGAGCGAAAGCTCACAACTTACGTTTATGTTGTAGGTAAGCAATCTTACAGTAATTTGTGATGCAAGACGGTGGAGCATGGTAGGGCGAACTGTGAAATCTTGGGATAGGAACCTCCACGCGTTTTGTTATGTTTGACAGTTAATATATATATATGTGTATATGTATACATACATATATGAGTAAGTTTAGTATAAGTAAGTTTCCAAGACTTAAATTGGATGTTAAACCATGTTTAAAGTTTAAGTATTTAATTAAGAAAGTAGGTATGATTATAAGTATGTATATGTCGATTTCAGATACAAGTTATTTTTTTTTTATAAAAAAAGTAGTCCATATATTCTGCATGTTAAGTCAGTTATTATGTAGTAAGTTAATTACGATAACGGCCTACGTAAGGTGGGTCGTTACATCAGGGATGAAATTGGGCACTACAAAATCAGAATTTGATGGGGTTGAGGTGGAAAAAGGGAAATTGGTTTCATGGAACTTGACGTCACGACTGACAAATATTTTTTTAGTTTCTATGTCGTATAGTTTGTATCCCTTTTGCCCAATTGGATATCCAACAAAGAGGCAACGTTTGGCACGAGATTCGAATTTGTGAATTGGATGTACAACAGTGGCATAACATAGACAACCAAAAACCTTCAAGTGATCAAGTGAGGGTGGGCGATTGTATAGAATTTCAAAAGGTATTGTATTTGAGAGCAATGGGGATGGTAACCAGTTAATGAGATAAACGGCAGTTAAAACACATTCACCCCAGAAATGCAAAGGTAAGTGGGATTGAAAAAGTAGTGCTCATGCTACAATGAGGATATGATGATGCTTCCTTTCAACAACTTCATTTTGCTGTGGGGTATAAACACAAGTGCGTTGATATTCAATGCCATGAAACCGAAAAAAATTTCTCATAGACAAGAATTCAGAACCATTGTCTACCCTGACTGCTTTGACATAGGCATGAAATTGAGTATAAGCAAATTCAATGAAAGATTTCAAAATGTTTTGAGTTTCAGACTTGTGTTGCATAAGGAATATCCATGTGCATCTTGTAAAGTAATCTACAATAGTGAGAAAGAATCGTGCCCCTGAGTGTGTGGGAACTTTTTGAGGACCCCAGATATCACAATGTAATAAGTCAAACGGAGCATGAGTTGATATGGAACTTAATGGAAATGGGAGTCTTGTTTGTTTTGCCATGGGACAAACAGAACAATCATAATCATAAGAAATATTATTTGAAGATAACAAGGAAGAAGCTAATTTAAGGCGAAACGGTGATGGATGTCCAAGATGCATATGCCATAGACTGGAAGGGTGTGAAGCATGATGACAGATTGGTGTTCTTTGCAACGGAGGCATGTAATAGAGACCGCCATGTTGTTTACTCGAGCCAATCATCTTCCCCGTAGCCAAGTCCTGTAGGACACAAAAAGTGGGAAAAAAAAATGGCACAACAGTTTAAGGTAGTGGTAATTTTGCTCACAGAAATCAGATTTAAGCGAAAACTTGGAACACACAAAACATCATCTAAGGTGATATCAGAATTGAAAGATACGGTGCCAGTTGAAGTGATTGAGGCTGTAGATCCGGTTGGTAAATTAACAATAGGTATTGATGATGATTGTGTTTTAGTTAAAAATGTGGAATCAGAGGTGATGTGATCGGTGGCCCCACTATCCAAAATCCAAGGCTTAGTGAAAACAGAATTAATTGAAGCATCGGAAAACGGAGACAGACCTGTCGCATTTGCATAAGTGTTTTTATTACCAGCATTATGGCTTGGGCTCATCATTGATAAGGCACGGGAAAGCTATTGGAGTTGCTCTGTGGAGAATCCTTGCAAGACATTGACCGGGTCAGGAGTCTGGCTTGTTTTGCTAATGTCCTGTGGATAAACTCCATGTGTAGATTGTGGGGAATCTATTACATTAGCAGTAGAAAAATAATTCCTTCGAAATCCACGCTGTTGTTGTTGTGATTGGCCTCGTCGATTGTCTATGACGTTGGGTGTCCATGTGCCATTTTTGTATCTGCATCTATCTTTAGTATGCCCTCTTCCATCACAGTGTTTGCAATGAAACTTTAGAGTTCTGTAATTTTCAATTGTGTGACCCTCTATGTTACAGTGGTCACAATACTTGCCCTTTGATTTATTCGAGGAGTTGTTCGAAGGATTCTGAATTGCAGCAGCAATGGAGAAGTTTTTAGTTGTCTCTGAAGTCACTTGTCGTTGCATTTCATCTTGAATCACGAGAGAATACGCCTAACGAACATTAGGCAGTGGAGTTATCATGAGGATGTTGCTGCGAACGCCATTGTAAGTGTCATTAAGGCCAATGAGGAATTGCATCATCCGATCCTCTTCTCTTTGTTCGATGTGCGCCTTCATCTGGTTGCAAGTAGGGATAGGTCGATATGTGTCTAATTCGTCCCAAAGGCTCTTAAGTTTTGTGAAATAGGCTGAGACTGTCATCGTGCCTTGTGATAGAGAGGCCAGTAATTTTTGAATCTGATAAATTGCTGGTGCGTTTTTCTGTGAGAATTGGTCTTTGAAATCTTCCCACACTTAACGAGCCATTTTGGCATGAACGACCCCCTTGGCTAGATCAGGCTCCACCGAGTGAGTAAACCATGATAGAATCATGCTGTTACATTGATTCCAAAGAGCATATTGTGTTGGATGTTCTGTTTCAAAAGGTGACTCAATAGATCCATCAATGAAACCAATTTTGTTCTTGGCTGTAAGGGCATGAATCAGGGATTTGCTCCATGATGGATAATTGGATCCATTCAGTTTCGTTGGAACAAGCATGTGACCGGGTTGATCAGAATGATGGACGAAATATGGACTGGATGAATCCATGGCTGAAGTGACGTTGCTGGTGTTTGGATGTTTGGAAAGGGATTTTTCTGTTGATGTTTGGGTTGTATCTGTCATGGTGATTTACTGATTGTCGGGGCTTTTGAAAAGGTTAATAATCATGCAACAGGATGTGCTCTGATACCATCTAAAGTAATGTAATGACAGAACAAAAAATGGAGGAATTGATATCTTTTCATTAACATTGGGCAGTATATATACATAAAATACAACGTATATGGTAAGCTAAGTCTTAAGGCTTAAAAGCCGTGATCCCCTTTTTGTGGGATCTGAATTATACTAATTTAGGAAGTAAAATACAGAATGGGAAACGTAAATATACAGCTAATACAATACAGCTAGTATAAGATATTTCCTAATAAAGGAAACAAAAGACATGTGCTAGCCACACTTTTAAAGAGCATCCTCAGTAGCAATTTTTTCATGTAAACTTTTCAAACAAGAAGAGAACAAGGTTGAACTTTTTATTTTATTTTATTTTATTTTTTTGGTAATTCGACCTCCCCATGAACAAATTACAGAAAACTCTAGAAGGGAGGAGAAAACTTTTTTAAAATTACACCTTAACATCTCGAAAACGTTTTAGCTTGTCTCAACATCTTTTCTAGTAAATGACCCAACATTGAATTGGTTTCTTTTCAAATTTAAAAACACGTCTTCAGGCACGTGCCATAAGGATTTTTTTTTTTTTTTTTTTGGGATATATGCAACCCTTGTGCATCCGATCTATATTACCTAACTTATTTCTTTTACACTAGTCGATCGAACTTTGGACTTATGGCTCAGAAAACCCCAAACCCCTCTTTCCTCACCATTTGGGCTAGCCCCAATGGCCACTAGTAAAAATTGTGGATTACACGACGGTTTTTTAACGTCGTGTAAAGTTTACACGATGGTTACCCAACCATCGTGTAATCCAGTGTTGTGGAAGATAACACGACGGTTATTGAACCGTCGTGGTATCTCAATGTTACACGACGGTTTAAAACCGTCGTCGAAACAAGGTACACCGTAGTGGATACAAGTAATATAGAGACATTACACGACCGTACTTGATCGAACCGTCGTGTAATGCGGACATTACACGACGGGTCTTGGCCGAACCGTCGTGTAATGCGGACATTACACGACGGGTCTTGTCCGAACCGTCGTGTAATGCGCACATTACACGACGGTTCTTGGCCGAACCGTCGTGTAATGCGCACATTACACGACGGTACTTGGCCGAACCGTCGTGTAATGTCTCTTTTATTAAAAAAAAAAATTATGGTTTTTTGGTGATTTCTCACGGCTGGCCTAACCTATATGTTATCCAATACACGATCCAAGATAATAACTTCAATGATCAAAGTAAAATTACATACCAATTTTTACATTACAAGTTCACATATCATAATTAATGAATTGCATTACATGGCTAGCCTATTCTCCCCTAATCAATTCCAAATCCTCAGAAGTAAAAAATCATTTACTTTCAAGTACATCAATTCCATTCAACACTATGTCCCTCATAAAACCTAAAATAAAATAACCACATTCAACATTTCCCTCTTGAAGAGGACAAGGACGGTTCAAGATTTTTATTTTACAGTCTCGTCTCCTTCTTCTAATCCCTTCTCCGATCATAATCTTCCAATCCGTTAGGGCCCTAGCAAATTGATAAAGTTCAAACTAATTAAGATGTATATAATTAAGATTAAATAAAAGAAAAACTCATTTAGGCATTTCATCGAGTATGTTGTGGGCGCAAAAAATTCATGTTGAAAAATGTGTGTAAAGTGCCAAAACCAATCACAAACCATTCATCTACAAAGAGCAACATTAAAAACAAAAACATTCATGTTCAAAAATAGATCTTTAATGGAAAACAACAATACAAGAGAGCAAATGTGTTTTAGTTTATATACGAAGTCACCTTGCTTTTCTTTGAAAAAGAATATGCACGGCCACACGAAGAGGGAAGCGGCTTCGGCAACGGCGGCTTGACCGAATTCTAAAAGAGTGGTGGCAGCGGGTTGGTGAGGGATGTGGGTACTTGAGAAATGTAAAGAGTGTGAAGAGAGAACTTAAGAAATTCGTGCGGAGATGAAGAGAAATGAGGAGGAAATTGTATTTAAGTTATGAGTTTTGGCGCGTGGATTTCGAAAAATTAAATTTGAAAATTTTCAAAATTTTTAGAAAATTATACGACGGTCTATTTAGAACCGTCGTGTAATACCGGGGATTACACGACGGTCCCCCGAGACCATCGTGTAATGTCCCCCCCGAGGGGCGGATTACACAACGGTCCCCCGGGACCGTCGTGTAATGTGACCGTCGTGTAATGTGCCCCCGAGGGTCGGATTACACGACGGTCCCCCGGGACAGTCGTGTAATGTCTCCCCCGAGGGACGGATTAGGACCGTCGTGTAATGTCCCCCCGAGGGGCGGATTACACGACGGTCCCCCGGGACCGTCGTGTAATGTCCCCCCGAGGGTCGGATTACACGACGGTCCCCCGGGACCGTCGTGTAATGTCCCCCTCGAGGGAAGGATTACACGACGGTCCCCCGAGACCGTCGTGTAATGTCCCCCTCGAGGGAAGGATTACACGACGGTCTTTTGGACCGTCGTGTAATTATTTGGTTGCACGACGGTTATTTAAACCGTCGTGTAATCTCCATCGTGTAATCCAACTTTTGTAGTAGAGGGCTTGCATCTGCCATAAGCTGGTTATATATGTATGTATGTAAGTATACCTTGCAATTACTATTTGGTGTTAAATTCTTTCACTCTATATTCTTTACTGACATAGACTAATTTTATATTTGTGCAATTTGATGCTGAGTTGGGAAACTTTGTTTACAAGTCACATGATCACCTATCCTTCTAGAGATCTTTCTCTGCTAATCATCTCTTTATGGATTATGAAGCTTTGTTAGATTAGACTAGTAATATCTTGTTTCTTAATTAAAAGACGGATATACTTACTTTCCTCTTAGATCAAGAATGATAATCATGATTTAGTACTACATTGCGTGTCTATTAACATTTATGTATGTCTTATTTGAGTCATATAGGTGTTGGTAGCGCTCTTGGAGCATTGTGTCTACTTTTTTGTATATGGGGCTTATACAAGCTCATAAAGAGAAGAAAAGACATTAAACGCAAGAACAAATTTTTCAAACGCAATGGTGATCTGTTGCTACAACAACAAATATATTCCAATGAAGGCACTATTGAGAAAACCATGTTGTTCAATTCGAATGAGTTGCAGAAGGCCACTGATAATTTAAGTATAGACAGAATTCTTGACCTTGGAGGTCAGGGCACTGTGTATAAAGGAATGTTGGAAGATGGAAAAATGGTTGCCATAAAGAAGTTCAAAGAAATTTAGTCACATATTTTGTTGTGAGAGGCAGATAATGTACCTGAAATAATTGATTCTCAAGTTCTTGAATATACCCCAAAAGAAGAGATCATACAAATGGCCAATCTTACACAGAGATGCTTGAATTTGAATGGAAGGAATCGACCAACTATGAAAGAAGTCGCAATGGAGTTGAAAGGGATCCAAAAGCCTGCAAGAGTAGCTTTTACCGTACAACAAAATCATGAAGAGGTTGAATATTTTGGAACTGAGTTCATTGAGCATTGGGATGCTGCTTCCACTTCTACAGGATCCGCTTTAGATAGAATTGCGAGTTCTGGTGCTTCATTACTTCAATAGCTACCACTGCTGCCTTTCGGGTCCAACTAAACAAATTTTCCCAATGACTGGAGAGCCTGTCTTTGTGAGCTTTGAGGTGCTGAAATTGACCTACTTTTTTCTATGTTTGATATGGTATTTAATTAGTAGAAATGTAAAAAAATAATTTGTTAAAATAGTGAAGATCCCGAATTAGTTGTCATGAGTTATATTATAAATATTTGACTCTTTTTTTAATACAAAGTATACATGCATATTGTTTAAACTTTACTCATTAAAAGCTAAGACGTTTGTTGTTGGAAAGCAAATTTAATAATTTAGATCGTTGCATGCCAAAGGTAGATAGGCATGGACTGGACCTGAAAATTTAATTTATTTTATATTCAACTTAAATAAATCAATTCTCTTTAATTATTATTTTGGAGTCCAACCCGAGAGTACAACAAGGATCAAAGAACGTCTTAAAGCTCACATTTTGGCTTTATGTAAAAATTTGGTCTTTTGATATACCAGAGGGTGAAACACCAAATTGTGCAATTACCATGCTGGTAGATTTGACCAATTTTTCATAAATAATAAGAGTATTACGCAGAGATATAGAATCCATGGTTTTCTTACGATAAAGTTAATGAAATTCATAAACGATGGTCCGAAAGTGATGTGTGTGGTATGATCCATCAATTACTTTCTTTGTGCAAATGCAACTCTTCTCTAGTTTCCATGTTCTCCATATCCTTCCTTGACAAAAAAGAAAGTTTGGTGGAAAGCTTTCATCTTTTGATACAAACACAAATGTGCAGAATACAAGCTATATACAAATTCTAGTTGACTTCTCTAGGCTAATAAAAGGAAAGAAAGCAAATGAAAAGCTGTACAATCTCTAGAATTAAGGAAAATACAAAATAAGGAAAGTGTACAGATTTGATTCCTCAAATCCGTAATATAACAGTTCAGTAAATCAAGGCAGGCAATCAAGCAAATCAAGGACGTTCTCCAACACCCCCCCTTCAAGATGGCAAGTGAAGGTTTTGAACGCTCATCTTGGAAAGAAGTCCATTGAAAGAATCAGTTCCAAGTGATTTGGTAAAAATGTCTACTAGTTGTTGTTGTGAACGAACAAATTCCGTGCGAACAATGCCCCTTTGAATTTTCTCACGAACTAGGTGACAATCAATTTCAATGTGCTTAGTTCGTTCATGAAAAATAGGATTAGCAGTGTAATACCTAGAATTTCTATGTCACTGTTTCCTTTGCAAAAGGAATTATATGCATGCCATGGAGGTATTTACGGAAAAGCTCAGTTAAGAGTTTTTCACACTTTTTATGAGATCTTATGGCTTAATAAGACTCAAAATAAGTTGCTAAGGTTAGCAAACGCCCTTTTAAGTCGAAAAGGACGAAAAAGTACGTAATTCCGGAAAAGCCAAAGTTTGACCGAAAAAGTCAAATTTGACCAAGAAAGTCAAAGTTTGACCGAGAGCGGTCAACGGGTTGATTTTGCAGTATTACGTGATGCAGTATGGAAAAGATACTATAAAACTCGATATAATGGGCAAGATAGCTCAAATAGTCTTTAAAACCACCTTAGAAAATCAAGCACACCTAGTATAGATCAAGGGCAAAAAGGGCTTGTAAAATTAGAAAAAAAAAAGTTATACTGTCCGTTTTTACACAGATGAATTTTGGACTGTATTACAGTATAAAAAAATATTGTGTTTAAGCAAACACAGTATTAGAAATATCTGTGTAGCGAAAAAATGGACTGAATATTGAGGAAAAGCCAAACGGGGGTTAATATGGATGTCATCATCCTATCCTCAATTTATGACATCATAATTGGATTAAATAAGCTTGGAAAGAAAGCAAGGAATGCTCTAGAAGAGATGACATGGCCGGCCACCTCAGGGGCAAAAAAAAAAAAAATGCCAAAATTTTATCTTTAGGGGTTAAAGTGCAAATTTTGGAAAATTGATGATGTAAGCGAAGTGATGTCATCAAGGTGAGATAAGCTTGGCTTGATCTCCAAGTAAGGGACCGGCCACCTAGAGGGCATAAATGCAAGAATTTTAACTTTTGGGGCCAAAGTGCAAATTTTGAAAATTTGGTGATGTAAGCATGTGATGTCACCTAGATGATGTCACCAAGATGAGGTCATCTTTCCTTGCTCTCCAAGTAGACAGCCGGCCACCTTGCATGCCAAAAGTGTGAATTTTAATTTTCAAGAGGTTGTTTTGGGATTTTGGCAAAGTTTCATTTGCCTATAAATACCCATGAGATGAGCAGATTTTTGGGGCTGAAAAATTGGGAAAAACAGCCAAACTCTTGCCATTTTTCATCAGAAATATCCGCAGCCTTGGAAGAGAGAAAGAGAGAAGAAAAAAAAAAGAAATTTGAAAATCCAAGGGAGATTAGGCTAGGGGGTGTTCGGATTTTCAAGCTAAGAACCAAGAGGAAGTTGAGAAAAAAGTGGAGACCCATTTTTTCTAGTTGTGGCCGAGTGTGGGAAAGAAGAAAAGGAAGAGAAAATTGTAGTGGAAAAATTGGTTAGTGGCCAAGAGTGAGGAGAAATCACCAACCAAGCAACCAAAAGAAATTTTGGTGCTCCTAGGTGAAGGTGAATTCGGCCATGGGTGAGCAAGAAAAGGGAAAGGAAAAATTGGAGGGAATTAGGATGTAGGGAGCTCGCTTTTGGCTTGAAACAATCACCAAGTGAGGTGAAAATTTTGATGCCCAATTGGAGGGCAAAACCTTGGGAAAGGAAGAGCCAAGGGAGGGAGAAATTTGGATCCACCAACCCTAACCCATTTCTAGGGTTAGCCAAGGTAAAATCTCCCCATAAACCCTAACCTTTTTCCATTAGATTTCATTTGGAAATTTATTTGTATTTCAAGTCAAAAGTTTGTAACAGCATAAGCTCAAGCTCTTATTTCAATTGCCCTAGAACTAGGTATGGTGCTTGATTAGGATTTTAAGGTGGTTTGGCTATGGCTTTATTTATGCTTTGCTTGCTATATGTTTAGGCTTGCTTGCATGCTAGGATTTTGCATGATTAGATGGTTGGTATGTGCCCTGTTTTGTGCAAGCCGGTTGTGGAAATTATGCTAGGTTTCTAGTGCTAGCCAAGTATGGCATGAATTGGATGAATGGAATGTGATGCAAACCTAGATCACGCAAACCCTAAGCTAGGGCAGATCTGTTTTGGTTTGCGTGGAGACATTAGAGATACATGATGGTTCATGTGGGACATTAGAATATGCTGCTTGTATGCTATTTAGGCTCCCGCGTGTTCGTTGAGTTAGACTTCGCGGAATAGGACGTAAACCGGACTTAAACAACCGAAACTGCCAGTTCAGATTCAAAACTTGCCAGTTTCAGGAAAGTGGAAATTTAAGGCCTTTAGAGGCCGAATTGGGTGAAACGTAAAACATGAAAGTTGTTTGGAAGAGTTTTTCCTAGAGGACAGCATGGACGGTTTCTCAAAATGAGGCTCCAATGGCCTCCGTTTCTATAAAAATCCGAGACTAGTCTGCCCAGACCTAGTTTACACGACTAGCCAGTTTCAAATGAAAATTGACAAGGATACAAGTGGAACTGGATTTTTCGTAAATTATGAAAGTTTTAGGATTTTTCGAGAGCTACAACTTTCTTGAAGACAACTTTTTCAAATTCTAAATGGATTTTTTTAACTGACATGGTTTTCTGAAGTCGGTGCAGGGAACAGGAAATTCCTGCACAGGATTTTCTAAAAAACTGTTTCAGAAAAACTATATTTTTCTAATTTTCACTGTTTTGACGATGGAGACTGTTCCAACGACAGTTTTTAACCTCAATCATACAAAACCCCATTTTAAGAATATGGATTTGTTTTACAAGTCAAGTAAAGAGTTTTGGGATTAATTTCCCCAAATTTTCCAAGCTAAGGAAAAATAAGATTTTCAAGCTAAAGTTTAGTAAGTAAAGCGATTACACATGGTAACCGGGAAGGATACCCGAGTTACTGGGTCAAGCCCAAGACCCAAAGGTTGACCCAAAGAGGGTTGACCATAGTTGACCATAGTTGACTTTGGTTGACTAACAATATTGACTTAGTTAACCTTAAGGGTTATCTAATGTAACCCTAAAGGATACCCATTGAGTTAAGATACAGGGTTAATGGACATAACCCGTTAGTTGTGGATTAAAGAAGAAGCCTAAGGTTGGAAGATGATTTAACCCTAATGGTATGTTGTGAGCTTAGCATATAAGGTTACCCAATGTAACCTTTTAAAGAAACAAATTCATAACCATAGGGTTACTAAGTGTAACCAAGTAAGATTTTATGCACAAAGGGACATACAACCAGGATCATGTAAGCATGTTGGTTAGGTCACCAACATTTCACGAGTTTAACTAGACTGTGTCCTTCATCGAACAGAAGTAACCTGCAGCTGTACTCGGAAGAGGAGCAACATTACGTGGGACATAGCGAGAGAGGTAAGTACAACTCCGCCTACAACATAGGCTTTGTGTTGATACTTGCCTAAGTATGTGATGTATACTGTCAAGTATGTTAGATGTATGTTAGGATGTATGCCGTATTGCTGCAATGTTATGTGATTCGATGCTTTGCTGTATGCCATGTGGTATGTTAGATTGGTTGTTATATGTGTGATTTATTGTATGAAGTGATGTGTTTATGATATGTTCAAGTTATGGTTATGTGAAGCCAAGTTATGATGCAAGCTATGCCAAGGTACGTTCATGATGTATGATATGTCATGTTATGATGATTGAGATATGAAGCATGTGGTATGATTATGAAGTAAGATTAATTGGCATCATGATGCATGTTCACTAATTCTAATAAGAATAACAAGTCAAGAATGACATGTTAAAAAGAAAGAAAGAAGGCAATAAGTTGTCTGGCGACAAGTCGCCTGTGTCGTGCCCCCCGTTCGAGGTCGGGTTGAGCTATGGCAAGAGTAAGTCCATAGTTGTGCGCCGGGTACGTACACTCAAGTAAGGAGCCCATAAGTAAGATAAGCTCAGAAAGTAAGATAGAATGAATAAGAAAAGCATAATATGAGCATAACCAGACCATACATACATTATGCTTTTATATTTCAGTGTGACATGATATGTTACGATGTGTGATATTATGTATGAAAATTATGCTATGTTAAGTATGATGAGTATGTTATCTTGAGTACGGGTGATTATGCCATGTTATGAGTCAGAAATTAAGATTAGTTATGAAAGAGTATGTCATGCTACATAATAAATGGATACGAACGGTATAGTTAAGTATGTTACGAATGAGTATGTTATGTACATGATGCAAGGTCATGTTTTTTTTTAATTGTCGCGGTATAGTTAGTTGTACTTGCTGAGCGAAAGCTCACTGTCTTACGTCTATGCTGTAGGTAAGTAACCTGCAAGCAGTTGCTGATACAAGATGGAGGAGCATGGTAGGGCAAACTGTGAAATGTGGGAAAATATGCCGATACGCGTTTTGTTCTTTCTAAGTATATGATTTGATATTTGTATATCATTCTTTTAGTTACAGTATGTGCGAGTTAGCACAGTATAAAAAAAAATTCTGCTGTTTTTCATGTAATTAAGTTATTACAAAGGGCCCATATGTATGCAAGTATGGTAACGGCCTGTGCTAGGCGGGTCGTTACAAAGACTCTCTTTGACCAAGTTCAAATGGTCTGAATAGAGTTTCTTCCTACCTCTGGAGTACACCATTCTAGGAATGAGAGGGAAACCGTGGCCGGAGAAACCCCCAACAAGAGCCTCCAATTGGAAAACCTTCAAATTGAACTATAAAGGTTTTGGTTGCCATTAAATCCTCCACCAGCCAATAAATACCGCACATTTTCACTCCAACGACACATCTTTAACCCCCTCAACACTGCTAACAACTATTGCTTCACCCTCATTACTCGTTCACAGCCAAGAGAAGAGACCCTCTCTAGATCAGACGACTCCACTGACCTAGGTGCACCTGAAATATGAAGCCATTCTTGAGCACCATATATTTCAGACTTCACCAACCATTCCTGATCATACCATAGATCCAGAGCCTTATCTGAACCATTCTCCAAAGCTTCCATTTACCAAAGATAGCAGATCCCTCCACAAAAACGACTCATGTTTCTCTCCCACACCATATGCTCATCCCAAGATCCCCTTTTACGAGAAGTTTTCATCAACTTGGGACTGGAATTGCAACGGGTGTTGCCTTTGAATTCATCTTCCTAGGGGTCATCCGGGTTTAGCTCGTCCCAGCCAGGGCCAACCTTGTGGCTTGCAAGACGAAGCCCTCATGAAGAAGCTCGTAGTACCATTGGTGAAACATTTTATCGACGCTAACTAGATACCAGTTGGACCAACTGAAGGAGGCCATGGACATTCACCTTCCACGTCAGCACAGCCACCACGAAAGAGCCCCATCACCACTACGCCGCAAATGTTTTAATTTATATTAAGTATGCAATGTATTAAAATCATGTTGATTGAGACTTATATTGTATTATTAGTAAGATATACTTTATGACTTACGTAAAATAAGTGAGTACGTGATTTATTGTAAGGTAAATTATTTAAGTAGGTATGATAATTAATATGCGGTTAAAGTTTAGTATTGATAAGTTTATTGATAGGACATTATAATATCACTTATTAATTATACGTTTATGATTATGTAAGTTGAAAAAAAAAATGTTTCTAAATTTTCAAGTCTTTCAAGTTTAAGTTATTGAAGTAACTTTAAGTATGTTAATTATGTAAAGGCCATATAAATCGAGTCGTTACATGTGCGTAAGTTTTGACACTTGAACTGTAGCAAAAAGATTATTTGTTGTTAGTTGTGAATTTGATCTGAATTTCTAATTCAAATCCAAATAGATAATGACGGAAATAAATGGGGATTAAGCTCAAATGAATCTAGACATAAAGTAAGCACAAGATTAATTTCACCACATTCAAATCTGAAAAGATAAAGATGTAAACGCAAATTCGAATAATCAATTTCTCAAGGTTCAAATTCGAATTTCTTGCAGCAAGATAAACACGATTAATCATCATTCTCATTCTCAAATTATAAATTATTTAACTTAATAAAATCGAATTCAAACACAAGATAATGACGTATAGATCAGTAAAACTCAGTAATTAATTTTGATAATCAATGCCAACAAAAGATTAAAAATCCTAAAAATATGTATGTAACACTTGCATACGCATGTGTTGTATCTGTATGTATATGTACATGCACAAAATGTGCAATGCGGTGGTTAGACTTTACTGTAATCAAATACAAATATTGCCAGTTGTTAATAAAGCTCTACATTGTTTGAATTTTGATATCTCGATTTTCACAATGACATCCTGGGTCCATTTTCTTTTCCTCCTTTTTGATTCGCTACAGTCTGGCTCTTTTGGAATTAAAAAAAAAAAAAAGGTTTTTGACGAGAGATTTTTATGTAATTATACTTTGTCGGAAGGAACGAGGTTAATTATTGGATAATTTAGAAATAGAATTGAGTTACCTGTCAGGTCAAAAAACAAGTATATGTTCAAGCATATACTTGTATTCTACGAAGATATATAAGCAAAAGATTTAACGTTGTTGTTACCTTTTAACAGACAAAGTAACAAAAACAACTGTCAACAAGAATATGACATTGTAATTCTCATATACGTATTTGTCACATATACATATAAAATATGCTTACAATAAAATAAAATAAAAAAATCTCATTGAAAAAAGACTAGGGCTTACCCTATATATGCTATATAATAGGCTTATACTTTAGCTCAAACATAACATTCATTTAAAATATCCAATCTCACAGAGCAAAGAAATGGCTTTGAAAACTTCCTTCTTCACAATCTTCCCCCTACTAGTCTCTTCATTTGCCCTAATTCGGATTACGTTGGCCGGCGATCCGAACATTCTTACGGACTTTATAGTTCCTGACAACTTGGGCGCAACCAACATAACTGGAAGTTTCTTCACATTCACTGGCTTGCGTTTCCTTTTTAATGAAGAAAAACCACCTAAGACCTTCACGGGCACAAAAGTGAGCCTGAAGGAGTTCCCGGCGCTCAACGGGCAAAGCGTCTCGTACGCCGTTCTTGAGTACCCGGCTGGGAAGACCAACCCGCCGCACACTCATCCCCGCTCCGCCGAGCTCCTTTTGGTCGTTGGCGGTTGTCTTGAGGTAGGTTTTGTTGACACCACCGACAAGCTCTACACGCAGTCGCTGCAAGCAGGAGACATTTTCGTGTTTCCTAAGGGTCTTGTGCACTTCCAGTACAATGCAGATCCTAAGAGCCCTGCGGTGGCGGTTTCGGCATTTGGGAGTGCAAATGCCGGGACGGCGTCGCTTCCGATCACTTTGTTCGGCACCGGCATTGACGACGACGTTTTGGCTATCTCTTTCAAGACTGATGTTGACACCATTAAGAAGCTTAAGGCTGGTCTCGCTCCCAAGCCCTAATGAGGCTGAAATAATATTCATGACTAAACTGTTAATCTTTGCCTTGTGATTTTGTTTTTCTGCCTTATTGTGTTGTCAAATAATTTTGTATTAATTCTGTCTGTGGATAATTGAAAGTATTTATGTTTTGTATTTGTGTTGAAAAAAAAAATAATGTCAATTTCTGTCTCTTAATTACTTTATAGTCGTGATGGAATTTTTATAGCACAAGCTCCGTTTGATGCAACCAATCGGATGGAAATATTTTGAATGAAAACATTAATATCCAAACTAACGTTTGAATATTCATATGGATATTCGTAATTATCATGGAATCATTTAAACAGAAATCTTTTAAACAAAAACATTTGAAAATGTATTCAAATGGATATTAAAAAAAATTATAAAAATTGTAAAAAACCTTATAACTAATTAAAGTAAAAAATATAATATAACTATATTAATGTTGATTAAAATGGGAACGTTATTTCATAAAGAATTAAAAAAATGCCTTCTCAAATTATTATTTAATATATATACAAATGGAGCTAAATTTAGGGAGAAGGTGTTTTTAGATTTTGAATGAAATACTAATAGCACATTTCAGAGATTAGAGCCAAACACATTTTCAAATGAACCACGCACTTTAATGAGTTATTTTAAATGTGATCATTTGAAATGTCATATTTGAAACATTGAGAAACAAACACTTATACAAATGGCAATTAATATTGATCATTTTAACTGGTTACAAATAGTATAATCAAACGAGGCATAAGTTTGTCATAATAATGTTTATTTGACTTGGATAAATTGATCAAAGGTCATGACTTCTTTTCTTTCCTTCGACTTGAATTTTATCAATATGATCCCAATTAGATGTTGACAATGACGAATGAATTGTGCATACATGCATGTCCATATACGTTAGTGTAGTACTTTTCTCAGAAGAAAATGGTTAATTGGTGGCGATGGTTTTCTTTAGATTTTTTTTTTTAATTTTGAATTTTCATATGTGAGCCTTTAGGCTTTTTTGGTTTTGTCTCTTTCCCAGTTGGTTTAGATAACGGTTTTTCTTTTTTATTTTATTAACTAGTTACCTTGCCCTAGTTAACTATATGCATGTATTTGGATGCACAATCCAAATTTTAGAATTACAATCCAAATTTTTTATTTTTCCCTCAGTTTCACTATTCATACAGTTTTATAACTCAAACTTTAAAAGTCCATAACTTTATATAGACAAGTCCAAATGAGATTATTTTTTTTAATTGCATAGAATTTCGAGACAGAACAAAACAAGCTCCATATTGATATTTTTTTTTCCGTATACATTTTAAGTTTTTATATGTTTTAACTCTAGCAATTTAAATGCATAGATAGCCGCATAATCAATTCAAATCTAAATTTTATAATCTAAACCTTAACACCAAACGCATGCTATATATCAATAATAATCATGTCTCGCCTCTGGGCGAAACAACAACAACAACAATAATTCTATATTTTTCCTCTATTTGAATTTTTATTTTTAAAATGTCTCACTCTTAAATCTTTTTTTTTTTTTTTTTAAGTATGAATCATGTTTACATACATGTCCATATACATATACATAGTACTTTTCTCAGAAAACAAATAAAAAGGTTAGCTTGTGGAGATGGTTTTCCTTATTTTTGTTTGGTTTCATTTTCTTTTGGTAAGCCTTATGGCTATTCTTTTTTGTTTGCTTCTTTTATCTTTTCCAGATGTTTTAGAAACTAGTAATTTGTATTATTCTTATTTATTTTATTTAATAACATGAATTGGAAACTGATTGATATGATGGGTTCGGTACAAGCATCACAAATTTGATTTAGCAACGCCAAGGTGCCATCGCTAGAGGTGTCGCTAAAAATCCGTAGCCAAATTAACTTAGTGGTGTGGTCTTACCAACGCTCTTTTGGCGTTAGTAAACTGGATATTAAGATTCTGCAGCTCTTTAAGTAAACTGGATATTAATGGGGCTCTTTCGTGGTGGCCGTGTTGACGTGGAAGGTGGGTGTCCGTGGCCTCCTTCGATTGGTCCAGCTAGTGTCCAGTTGGCATCGAAGGAATGTGCAGCCGGGGGTATCGCGAGCTACGTCAGGAGGTCAAACACCCGAACAATCAGTGGGTGTGCCCATAATGCTCTGTCTTGCATGCCACAATGTTGGCCTTGGCTGGGACTAAACCAGGATGCCCCCGAGGAAGATGATTCCGAGGGCGACACTCGTTGTGATTCTGGCCCTACGTGGATGAAGACTTCTCAATGAAGGAGATCTTGAGATGACCATATGGTGTGGGAGAGGAACATGAGTGGTTTGTGGAGAGATTTTTTGGTGAATGAAAGGTTTGTTTGATGCTTAGTATGCAGGTTTAGATTTGTGGTTATGTTATGATTTGTATTTAGGGTTTGAAATGTAAAGTGCCTAAGGGTGGCTCTGTACTTCAGGTGTTCCTTTATTGGCGGAATGATCTGAGTTACAGAGGGTCTCCTCTATTAACCGAGTAAGGTAAGTGAAGGGTGAGGTAAATGGTTACTAATTGTGATTAAGGGGTTGATAGATGCATGTTTTAGAGCTAGAATGAAGAGTATTGAAGCGGTTGTATACATGGGAATGTCTATTCCAGAGGTTCTTCATCATCGGAGATGTCATCGGAAGTTATAGTATTGGAGAGGGTCTCTTCTCATAGCCATTTGTTGTGAGTGAAGAATTGGTGGGGGACATGTTGGTCTCTAGTAATGGTGGTTTTGATATCTTCGTTTTTTAGGTGTGCCTCCATCAATGGAGTCACCTGAGGTAGAGATGGTCACCTCTCTTGGCCAGAAATGGTGAATGAAGGTAAAGAGATGGTTGCTAGAAGTGTGAAGGGTTTGAGAAATCTGATAGCTTTTTTTTTTTTTTTTTTTTTTTTTTAAATGATCTTAATGGCTTTTGATGGCCTTGATGGCTTTTTTGATGATTATCTTATTTTTTAGTGCAAATAGTGGGGTATTTATAGGCTAGTGATGACAACTAAGAGCTTAGTTTGGTTGGAAGAGTTTCCCTTTGAAGCTCATAGTTGGAGAGTTATTTGGCCATAGTTGCTTAGTTTTCGAGATATAGGAAGCTCTAGAAGCGATAGAAATTACCTCTTATGGGATTTGAATCTAGTCAAAGTGGGTTTTCTGGGTAAGAGACACCTAGGGAAGGTAGTTGGGTGGCTATTCTGCTACCTCGGGTAGATGTTTTTAGGTGCTTCTTAGGTGGAAGACATTTTCAATCGGGGATGTTTTGCCTAAATGGTTAAGGTTAATCATTAATATCTAAGCAACAGATTATTAAACTCCTCCTTAAAAGGAAAAGAGGGGATTATTATGGGGATATTCCTTAGGTTTCAGTAGAGTTTAATGGGCTTGCTTAGGCTTTATTTAGGCTAAGTATTTTGGGGTAGTTTAAGTTTCTCCACAACCTATTTTATTCTAATTTCTCATAGACTCAAAACCTCTTAAGTCGGCCAATAGTCTAATTGGACAGAATAAATGGGCAAATTCATGTTCCTTGGACTTCCAAACCACAGCTTACTCGAAGATTCCTGAAGCATGGCTTGGGTCCACGTACCGTAAATTTCGGGCATCAACAGATGTTAACTTACCAATGTGGCCGTAAATTTCGGGCATCAACAGATGTTAACTTACCAATGTGGCTTTTTACTTCAAAAGAGAGAGAGAGAGAGAGAGAAAGAAAAGTTATTTGTTATAGTTTTTAAGACCAATCGAGTAGAGTAGTTTCTCATATAAAACTATTGACACAATTTCTCCTCGTGATGCAGCGAAACTAGGAACACAAACTGAATCGCTTTATTTTGTTAATGATTTGGAGGAGTTTGATCTGTGTAGACCAAATCAATCGAGGAACGAATCCTTAAACTTAAACAAAATTCTATTTTATGTTAGTTTTAATACCATATACTATATAATGTATATAACTTATTAACTTAGGCCCGGATATTGATATACAATTTATCATTAGATAACCACTATGTCTATGTTGTTTTGGTACAAAAACAAATAGAAACCCAGAAGTGCATAATAAATACCGCCAAAGCCCAATAGTGCATAGGAATCCCGCTAAGCATTCATGGCTGAATGGTTAAAGCGATTTTCTTAAATTATTAAACACCAAAACAACAATGAAAATTTAATTTGCTAAGTGGTTTTTTACTTAAAAAGAAAAGGTGATCAAACCGACCGGGAAGGGTCATCGAGCTAGAAAAAGAAAAATTATAAACAGTACTGAAACCAAATTGAGAAAGGAAATGAGCAACACTGCTTGCAGATCTTCCTCACATGTTGATTTGAAGGCCCGCATCAAGCCGTGAGAACAGGCATCTACAGTTGTTAAAAATCACCATTCTTAGCATTCCAAATATAATTTGGAGCACCTTCACAGCTGCAACAACATTAGTGGGATCATATGCACTTAATTTCCTTGACTATAAAGTCAAAATCTACTAAAAATTTCAATCTTTCTTAAGTGCTAAACATGATTTTGTTGCGAACGGAGAGAAGCTCCTTGGCTAGGTATTTTTGGATGACAGCGAATAGTAAACCGAGATGGCGTAAAGAGGTCGCCATGAAGCATAGGCAGCTGAAAGAAAACGCCGTGGAGGAAACCGGAGGCCACAGGATGAGGACAGCGTGAAAGAAGCCAGAGATCTGCGCCAATGTTATTATTTGTTCCGCTCGAATGTTATTATTTTAAAAGCTAAAGTGGTTTTTATGGCCATCTCTATCAATAATACTAACAACAGACTCCTACCCCTTTACAAGACATGCTTCATATAAAAAGAATCAGTTAAAACTTTACAATTCTAGTTCAGGCAAAGTTTGGAGATATTAAATGGGCGTTTTGAGACTCGGAAGGCAACGTCATAGTTTGGATGCAAAAATAAATTATAAATAAAAAAGAAAAGAAAAGAAAACAACAATGTATTTAACAGATTAGTGTTCAGTCCAACGGCTGAACCGATCCGGTAGATGTATCTTTTTTTTAAACTCATAAAACCAGTTAACCTTCAAAATCTTAATTTTACATAAAATTAACATATTACTTTGTAGAGCTTCTATTTAAATTATAAATATCAACTGAAAATGTTACACACTAATTTTATCAGTATATATTACACTTTATTAATTCAAAATATATATTTTTGAACCTGTACAGTCACCAGATTAAAGATTTACCTTTACATTAACAAGGACAAACAGAACTCTCCCAGAATGGATACTAAATTCCTATATGAAAGGAAACAAGAGAAATTCCGACGCAAGAAGCTTCCAAACCGTTGCATAGAACTTAGCGCTTGCTCTCTGCATTTATATTAAAGACAAACTTGTAGTTATTAGTATCAATAATTCTATACTCACTTTGCCAACATCACTAGAAGATGTGTGATTATAGGCATAATCAAGCAGTAATTTCACACTTGTCATTATCATAATATGTAAAATTCGAATCCCACATATCAAGTTAAAAAAAAAAAATTACTATAGAAGCTGTGTATTATTACCTTGGTATAATTTTCTTTGTGCACCATCCTTGCCTAAAGGTACACAAGACAAGACGTTGTAAGAGAGTTTTTCATTTTACTCTTATTTTATTAATTCATTTTTATTTATTTGCTTGATTTAGGTGTGACAAACCTGAAAAACTAACCACAATGCGAAGAATGAATGAGCAGGCAACATTATGTAACTCTTGAAAGCCTGTAAGCAAGAAATGTAAAGAACTTCAATTCCTATTCTACATAAACAAATAAGGAACAGTTAGGGTAAAAAAAAAAAAAAGGAAGCTGCGATGAAATCTTTTTGAAATACTGTCACTAAAATTCTTTTTCTTTAAAGTAAGTCCTTTTAAATCTATTCTTTGCAGGAGTGGAGCTAGAAATATATTTTATTGGAGACAAACACTAAAATTATTAATTTTAAAACAAATAACATCAAAGCATAAAAACTAAATGGTAAAATTTTAGTAGAGGTTACGTGAAAATTTTCAATTTTTAGTAGGAATAAAGCAGAAAAAACATAAATTTGTTATAGAATTAATTTTAGGCAGTGCTATTTGTGAGAATTTTTTATTTTTAGTGAGGTAATTAAATTTAAAAAAACACTAAAAAAAATTTCGGGTAGAAATAAAAAGAAACAATGAATTCAATGGGAGCTACAGCCCCACTTGTCCTGATGTAAATCTGCGTCTAATTTTTTATATAAATATTTTATAAAAAAAAGTCCATTTGTTCTATAGTTTAATTATAATTACTTAATTTGGTAGCTTGTCTCATTTATTAAAGCGAAATACTGGTTATTTGAGTATAAAACATTATTTGTGTTTTGTGAATCAATAAATTGCTAAAATGGACATACATTCGAAAGGAAAAAAAAATTTCAAATCAATTTTCTTAAAAAAAAAAAAATAAGGTAAAAGAGTTTATATGTTTTTGCAATTTTTTCACATAAAAAGTATATAAATAGCTATTAGTATTATTAATTACCTGAGGCATGTAAATTGCCGTAGCTATAGCACCAATATAATTTACCAGTAAAATCCCAGTGCCAAGGAATATAGTATTTTTAGGTCCCAATATTGCTGCAAATGTTTTTATGTTATACCTGTAATATGGGTGTTTTTAAAAAAATAATAAATAAATAAGAAAAGTGAATTGAGATCAATAGAGTGATCAAAATGAAAAATATCTTGTTAGAGTTTGAATTGAGTTAATAAGATGATATATATATATATATATATAAACATAATTACAACTTACTTCATGTCACCTTCCACGTCTATAATATCTTTCACAATGCTAATGACCAGATAAAACAATGCAAGAAAGGTAGTGATGAAAACAATTGGGGGGCTGCAAAGCAAATTGAAAGCCATTTAACATGAGATTTATATTCAATCTTGAATATTATGTTTTGAAAAATATTATTAGACGTACCTCCACCCAAATGGAAGTCCAAGGGAAGCTCTCGTTGTGTAAAGTAAACCGACAGTTTGAAGGATACCAGCGTTCTGCATAAGTTGCTTTTGTTATTTTTTTATTTTTTAGTTTTTTATTTTTTTGGAAAATTAATACCACGGTTTTTGCAAAGAAAGCATTTAAGACACTCTAAATAGAAATTAACACAAGTTGGCAGTAACTTCACATCGTAATATACTCAACTTTTATAGTGATAATTCTACGCTTGATTTCACTACAAGATGTAGAGCTTGTATAACACACTCTCAAATTAAAAAAAAAAAAAAAAAATCAAATCAAATACTAAACTTTCTTTCAATAAACTAATAAAATAAAACATTACTAATATTATTGTCAATCAAACATATCTTAATTAGGTTGACATCCTCTAATTAACCTATCCCATGTTAAGTTCGCCATTAATTAACAAATATTAGTAATAAGTAATTAAATGTCATACTTTTAGAATAAAAATACTCCACTTCTAGATGTTTTCACTCCTAAATTCATAATTTTTTTAAAAGCTAAATTCGATTCTTATAAATTTTTTTCTCTTATATTTTTTCAAGCTTGTCAATTAGATCTTTTTTAATTTCTCAAATAAAATATATATGCAATTCTCTAGTCTTTCTTTTAAAATTCTATATCCTTTCAAAAATTTGATTATTATTTATTTCCAACCTCTCACTTTCTAGTTTCTCAATAATCTCATTTTCCAAGCAACACTTTAGCATTTGTTAAAAAAATTCAAATCCATGGTTATACCTAATTATGTTAACTCAAACTATATCACGTTATACATAACCTAATATGCAATATCAAATTATTTTTTATTCATAAATGCCAATATCAAGCACATCAAAATCATTCCTTAAAAAGAAAAAAACATATCAAACACATTTTATCACTACATCACTGATATTCAATCTTTTTTAAATGTGAAATTTTCAATTCCGGAACATCACAGATGGGCTTGGTTGCATGATTGTGCAGGTTCAGGTCCCGGCATGTGCGGACTAATTAACGACTCAGGGGTCACCGGCATTAGGGTTGCTGATAGTGGCTGGGGTAATTAGTTGCATGGCTAGGAAACTTGCAGATGTACGTTTAGGCCCTTTTTGTGTGTGTGTGTGTGTGTTGAAATAAGATGTGTTGAAGGCATTGATATGAGGCTAGTTTCAAAGTTTAGATCAGTAATCAAAGGCTTAGATCCATTTTCATTAATTATCCAATGACTCAAACTGAATTTCGATTGGGTTACGTTGTTGTAATTAAGTTCAGTCAAGTGGTGGTGTCACTATAAAATCAGTATAAATGAGGGAATACCATTTAATTTTTTCTAGCATTTTCCAACTTATGTAAAAATCATTCTTCATGTTATTTTTGTCTTTTTTAGAGGATCACTCTATTTCGAGAAACCAAATAAATTAATAAATTAAAAGACAAGATTTAGAGATTGGAAAGAAGATAATAATACCAGGGGAATCACTAGAGATGATGCAACACGAGATCCCTTGAATCTAAAAGGAGGAGCTGAATAGAAGGTGGCCAGTAGAAGACAAATACAATAGAGAGAAGTAGTGACTAGGTCGGCATTCATTATCAACAAAATCGATATGCCAGCAAGTACATAAAATATCATCAAGAACCATGCTTGTTTCACTGAAAGTTCCCCTGCTGCTATAGGTAAATAAGGTTTGTTTACCCTGAAATATAACGTTATTAGAAAAAATATATATATATTAATTTTTAGTGTAAGTGCTGATAGATGTTGACTTATATGTTTGAAAGCGTACCTGTCAATTTCTACATCGTAAATCTGATTGATACCATTATAATAAGCATTCCCAAGCAACATAGCAATTAGGCCAGAAAATGCCTTGAATAATAGAGCAAATTTAAACGACTGTGGGTTCTCAATCAACACTCTTGCAAACAAAGAACTGCCGAGAGAAAAAGCATGCGCAAATTAGCTACGTATATCATGTCAAGCTAATTAATTCCCAGCACGGGAAACCTTTTTTTTTTTTTTTTTTCTTTTCTTTTCCTTCTCTCTCTCTAATTTCCTCATTTTTTGTTTTTTTTTTTTTTTGGCCACTGTAAATGTTTACTTACCTGGACGCTATAATCACTTGAAGCATTGCAACGGGCCTTGAAAAATTATACCAAGTATATCCAAATTGTAAGATTTGATCAAGTACTGAATCAGGCTCCAACGATTCTTCTTCAGCTTTGATAAGTGCCGGATCGGAACCGGCAGATTCAACTTGCGCGCATGCCTTGCATGATTTGTTTCACTTTTATAAGTTGAATAGAAAGCCAATTGGACCAACTAACAAAGGTACTAATAATCAAATTAAACGAGTATTACGAAGAGGGAATTCCGCGTCCGTACAAAAAGGACATATGTGAAAAGTACATGACGTCCGTTACAAAAACCAGCGTCAATTCTTGGAACGTGGAAAGTCGCCCTAATATAAATTTGCAAACAAATAAAACATACCCGAACGAAATCGCGCTTGCGTTGGCTGTTTGTTATGAATTTTGAAAACCTGGTTTCGCCATTGAGCCCTTGCAGGGTCAATTTGTCATAAATTTTGATATCTTCGGTTGGCGGCTTGGTTGATATCAACCTATTGTCATGAGAGAAGGCCTTGCAACGTCGACGGATAATAGTCGGTAGTTTAAGGGAAGACTGAGAGACTGAGAGACTTTCCATGAATGTTAAGTGAAATAACAAAGAAAAAAAATAGGACAAAATAGAGAAGGGAAAGTTTTGAACAGAAATGCTTCAAATTTTATATGTAAAAGGTATGGAGATTATTTTCATTGTTTGCAACTCTAATTAATTATAATTAGCTCACATTGGAGTTTAATACTTACACAAGATAAGAATAGCTTATACAACAAGAAAACAAATAAATACAAGGCAGCAAATGCCAAATATGTTGATAGGATGATTAATATTACTAAATAAGAAGAAATAATTACGGAAAATCGTTATCGTTATGCCTTCAAATAACAACTTTTTTATTTCTTCCTAGGGAATATCCGTTATCGTATTGCTTGGTTGGAAAAATCGAAACCCACATCAATAAATCCAAACCATAAACGGAAAACCCAAACCAGGACTTTGGATATATCAGCTTTTTATTGCCTTAATTTATTCTCCAAGTGGTAAGTAAATTAGATATCTCTGATTTCTCCTTGTTGGTCTGTTTAATATAATTATATTTCCTAATTACGAAATTTAAAATGATGTAATTGATATTATCTAGACCCTCTAAAACTAATTATAAACAGTACTCAAAGAGAGCAATTTTGCTAAACGCGGTTACTAGGAATATCTCTATGACACTCGCTCTGTTTTCAAACACCACGTGTCCTTTCTTTTTTCTTTTTTGAAAGAAGCAAAAGTTCAACATTAAACCAAGTCATCTTTTCATATTATAATTACACAATTGCCATTGCAGATTATTATTATTATTTATTGTTTTTCAATAAGAAATAATGCCATAGTGTCAGAATATGCTTGAAGACGTAACTATGGACTACTAGTCACTGTTCTCTATTTTCGTTACTCCTTTTTTTTTTTTTTTTTTTTTTTTTGTCAATTTTCTTTCTAGTATTTGAGAAAATTCAAAATGTATTTATTTTCTTTTTAGTCTGAACTTCTTGGGATTCTTTTTAAGTTTAAAGTTTTCTGTTTTATTCAATTAAAGTCAAATAGTACTTAAATGCTGATTATCAAAGGCATTGTCAACATTTTTAATAATCTGACACGTCGAAATCTACACCTAACTCTACAATGAGAAGAATATTCGAATCCCGCTCCTAAATTAAAAAAAAAAAAAAAAAAAAGATTTTCTAGCAAAAAAGTAAAATGGATTTTTTTTAAGAGATAAAAACTAAAGATTTTTTTAACTTAAAAAGTTAATAACAAAATTTAAAAAGATTTAAAGTAAATAACATATTTATGATAAGTAATTCATTTGTTTAATTTAATTCTCCTAATGAGTATATATTATTATGTAAATAAACATTTATTAGTTAACTCCTAATTTATTTTCTGTGGTTAAACATATTGTTTTATCTCAGTATGCTTTTTTGCTAGTTTAAAACTACGAAGGAATCTTTCTATATTTGAACAAACTTGGAGGACTTTTTTAAAAATGTTTTTTCCTATATTCAAATTTTATTTCCGTCCACTTCAATTCCTTTTGTTTGATTTTTTTTTTCTTGCTGAATAAGTTTTGTTAATTCTTGTTAATACACTACGACAAAAAGGGGATTCCATGACGGTTTTTGAACCGTCGTGGAATCCAGAGTCGTGAAATCTTTTGAGATTCCACGACGGTTTTTTAACCGTCGTGTAATATGGAAAAATAGAAGAATAAGGCTGATTTTAAGACCATACCACGACGGTCCCAAATAAAACCCGTCATGGTAGCCCGGGCTATCACGATGGTCCCAGAAGTGGACCGTCGTGGTAGCCAGGGCTACCACGACTGTCCCACAAGGGGACCGACGTGATAGCCAGAGACCGTCGTGGTAGCCCGGGGCTACCACGACGGTCTCACCCGGAGACCGTCGTGGTAGCCCTGGGTGCGGAATTTTTTTTAATAAAATTGTTTTTGGCAAATTCGTTTCATTTCCCACGGGTGGTAAATCCTCTATGTTAATACGTTAGTACACATACAACATAATTTCCAAAAATATTATGTAATTAAAAAATAAAATTGTACAACAACAACTAATATAACGATAGTGAAAATTCTCTATATTGTTTCTAGTCAATAATGTATAAACCGCATGACAAAATTAGCCTACTCGTTCCTAACCAAACTCATGTCAGCATCAGTATAAAAATCCTTCGTTTGAAGCACGGATAGTCCATCAACAGTAAAGGTTATTTCTCGCATGTAAGCTAACACAAAATAACCGCATTCTACATAACCTTCCTGTATTGGACATCGAACGGTATCAATCAACGTTTGCCAGTTGCGTCGCTGTCTGATTCCGCTACCCACCAACAGTTTCCAATTATTAAGTGCCCTATCAAGTTGACAAATTTCAAAGCAATTACAAGAACAATTATTTTATGTCTAATCATAGATATGAACATATAAAAGAATACTTACGTCGTAATTAGGTCTTTAAAATCATCACCCAGTTCGTTTCCTAGAGGATTAAAGTACATGACCGAGTCATCTCACGGATCAATTACTGCCAATATCCAATGTTGGCCGCTATTATATGGCATAAGAAACCGCTTTCCCTTTGGTGCGTTTCTTAAGATCCGTAGAATACATTCGGCCCTCTCTCGAACGTAGGTGGCCCGATCTACATTCTGCTGAACTGGTGAGACAAGGACTGGTGAAATAAACTCGAACCGTTGATCGATACCTGTTCTTGCACAACACTCGACTAAGTATCTGCAAAATAATTAGGCACACTTGTTACGGAAAAACAACATATATAAGATTAAGAAGATAACAAAATTAAATTATTTAAGGATAAATGTATTACCTGATGTAAATCATTATGCTGTTTGCACTAATTTCTTTAAATGAAATGAAATGATATACATCTTCAAACCCAATATATATGGGCATCTCATCGCCCATGACGAAGTGTTGTTGTGGGCAGACTATTTGTGTACCGTCCCGCATGGAACTTTGTGCGTAAAATGCCAAAGGTCTCAATTCGAAGGAAATATCATTAAGGTCAAACGAAGGCATTTCTTCTTGCGCCGGTTGTTGTTCTACCTCCGGTTGTGACTGTATTTTCTTCTTCCCTGCTCTCTTTTTCGTACGTTTGCTTCCCTCAACTTCTCTTTCAGGAGCACGACTGGGACCTTTACTTGCCTGGCTCAAACTTGTTTGCAGGACGACTAAACTTTTCGGCCAAGCAACAAACCCACCGACAGCTTCTTCTACAGATGTGGCTTCGTTGGTCGGAATAGGTAGGAGTGCACGATTTATTTTTGGGACCGTAATTGTCACTCGTACATTCTCCTCACCTAAAGGAATCCCATGGACTGTGTCGGTTGGAACACAGTCCACGTATGCCCTGCCGATTGCAACAAGAACGACTCCTCCATTAACTAAATCAGGAATAAAGAGATGACATTCCTTACTTGCGTTCAGCATGGGATTCGGATCCGACGGCCCAGCTTCTTTTTCATTCAAAGTGCAACTAGCTTTGAAGCTGTTGTGTTGATCTACGGTAGGTGCGGTCATCTCCTCGGCCATAGTCTCTCGGTTTATACCGTGCTTCGCACAAAGTTCCTGTACTGTTTTTTTCCAATGCGGCAATCTTTAGTTTCATATCCGAGACTTCATCTTTTTCCCTTGACGGATGCACAAGGTTGAAGTATTGCGACTGCTTGACAAACTTAGATTGACCCCGAATCCGACCCGAATGCTCGGCATTGCCTAATGCCTTGGTCAATATGTCCTCTGTCCCCACAGATTCAAAACTTCCTTGTGTCTCTTGTTGAGTAAACTCCTCCTGTAACAATTAGATAAAATGTTATGTACTTGCAAACATAAAAGAGTTTACGGAAGGATTATATTATAAATGGATTCGAAAACTTACTATATTCTCGGCAATAAGTTTAAATTCTTCCTTCTTCAATCCTCCATCGGTTTTGACGCGCATTTCCAGCCAATTTTCATACCGTTCTGCATATTTTCCCGTCTTCTCGAACTGCAACCCAATAATTAGCGTTAGTAAACATAAAAGAATAAATTGGAAGAACAACATACCATTTACACATTTTGTCCAAGTAAATAGCCTACATGAGCTTGGTCACGTTTCCTATAGCCGTCTCGACCCCCTGTTGATCCGTATTTGCTCTTCTTTCTTATCTCACTTCCTTGTTCGGACAGTCGTTTGAATTCCGGGGTACGTCGGTACTGAATGAATTTCTCCCAATCATCCTGGGTGATGGTGGGGTAATTGTGAACAACTTTTGGCGGTCGTTGCCACACATTTTCGTCATCAATATGATCTCTGACAAAAGCTTGGTAGAGATCGTATCGAAAACCTTTAGCTGACTCCCCACAAGACTTTAATACACATCTTTTGTAGGATTCGTCAACAGTGAATGAAGTTACAACTTCCATCCACACTATTTCTTTCCTTGGAGCTAAATCTGCACTTCTAAAGTCGGATATCCAAATGGGTATGTGCTCTCGAGCAAGCACTCCAATCCAACTATGTAATTCATCACCTGCATTCCCTAAAGGTTGCCCTTTACCGTCAAACGAAACTTCAATTCGTTGCCCCTTTGCCCTCACCTGGTGGACTCTTGTCATTAGAGTTGCTCTTCGTCTACCATCTTCATCGGGATTGAATCTAGGTGAGTTGGTCCGGCGCGGTTTTCCAACATGATTTTGCGTTGAGCATTCCTCCTCGTGATCTTGCGACATTTTAAATCAACCAAATGCAACTCTAGACCGACACACATTTACCAAAAAAAAAAAATTGTCATCGAATTTAACTTATAATCATGGCACCCAAACACATGAAAAGATTGTAAATCCGTCCAACTTCACATATACTATTTACTTATATTTATGGAAATAACAAACAACATAACCAAATATGCATTTTATCGACAATGCCAAATGCTAAAATATAAGTTTCCAAATCAACCCTTTTTCCGCAAATTCCCCAATTTCGTGCCTTACCCAAGGAATTTAGTTCAATATAAAACTAAATAGAACGCAACAAGGCAATTTAACCAACATGGCATATGCGGAAATTTAACTAACACATTAAAAAAAATTATCCGGAAAATTGCCATGCATTTTCCGTTCGTAACACAAAATTTTTAATTCAACATAAAAATAAATCGAACTAAATTTGGGATTTGTTCACACATGTAAAATGGATAACATATATATAAGTCACATAATCACAAAATTTTCCAGGAAATTGGACGGAAAAATCCCAAATCAATCTATAAGTCACGAAATCAAAACTTTTTTTCGGAAATTTTTCGATTACCTTCGCCTCACCCAATCATTGTAAAACAAGCAAATAAGTCTCAATGAAATAGGCGATTTGTCGAACATGTCCTATGCAAGAAAATAGCATGCAAAATCAAAGAATATATTAAAGGAAAATTTCACCCAATATCATAATAACAATCAACCAAATTAATTTCCAAAAACCGTGCGGTGAAAAAGTAATTTGGGCTTACCAAGAACTCTAGTGGGCGACGGCGAAGAGAGAGAGAGAATCCGTGTGGGCGACCCAAGGAGAGAGAGAAGCCGTGGATGGCTTGGGCGAAGGCGAGAAGAGAGAGAGAGAAGCCGTGGGTGGCTTGGGCGACGGCGAGGAGAGAGAGGGAGAGGCCGTGGGTGCGACCGAAGGAGAGAGAGAGAAAAGTTTGCTTGGCCTCGGCAAGGAGAGAGAGAGAGGAAACTAAGAGAATGAATGGAGATTGCCAAAAGTTAGATATAGCATTAATGGAGATTGGAAAGCCAACCAAAGCAAAATAAGGGGGAGAATGCCGAAAAAATGAGGGAAATAGAGATGGGAGAGTAAAAAAAAATTAAAAATTGACAAAAAAAATCCGCGCGCACGGTTTTCGGGGGAAATTTAAATTTCCCGGATACCACGACGGTTTTCAAAACCGTCGTGGTTTCAATGAAACCACGACGGTTTCACAGAAAACCTTCGTGGTTTCAAGAAAACCGTCGTGGTTTCCTTGAAACCACGAAGGTTTTCTGTGAAACCGTCGTGGTTTCCGGTTGAAACCACGACGGTTTTCGTTGAAACTGTCGTGGTTTCAATAAAAAAAATTTATTTTTAAAATAATTTTCCGGAAATTTTTTTTTTTTAAATTTAGTAGAAACCACGACGGTTTCTATGTGAAACCGTCGTGGTTTCAACAGGAAACCACGACGGTTTCCAAGAAAACCATCGTGGTTTCATAAAAAAATATATATTTTAAAAATAATTTTCCGGAAAAAAAAAAATTTTTTTTTTAAAAATTTTAGTAGAAACCACGACGGTTTCTATGTGAAACCGTCGTGGTTTCAACCGGAAACCACGACGGTTTCTTGGAAACCGTCGTGGTATCCTTGAAACCACGACGGTTTCACAGTGAAACTGTCGTGGTTTCTACAATAAAAAATAATTTTTTAAAAAAAGTTTTTTTTATATGATACCACGACGGTTTTATAAGAAAATCGTCGTGGTATGTTAGATACCACGACGGTTTTTGTGGAAAACCGTCGTGGTTACGTCGAAAATAATATATTAGATAAACTTTTGTCCACCTATAATCCTACAGGCGGGCACACCTGTGTGTTATGCACGAGCCAGCCCACATCAATAACTCCTGTTCTTCTATTAATTCACACATGTATAGTGGGCATATATATAAATAATTAATATATTGTACATGTGCACAATTAACATTTTTGTATATAACAACTTTTACATGAATTATATACAACGAAAAAGAAACTGTCAAGTTTTTTTTTTCTTTTTGGTCTTCTCAATTCGTGCCCACTCGACATCTAAACGAAGCAAGTGTGAGGTATCATCGTCCAAATCATCAATCTCTTCGACCGGTGGCAATCCGCTTGTGAAAGATGGAATGTCGGTGCAATCTTCAACAGCTTCTTGTTCATCCCCGTGCATTTTTTGTTTCATTTGCACAACTAAAGATAAATCTAAATTGTCAGGATCCGTTGTGTAAAAGACCTGTACCGCTTGCGACGCCATAATGAAAGGATCATTTTTGTAGCCCAAACGCCTAAAGTCCACAACCGTCACGCCGTCCCTATCAATCTTAACAAAATTATTGTCAACCCAATTACATTTAAAAAGTGCTATCCGCAAGCCGCAATAATCTAGTTCCCAAATATCGTCAATGAACCCAAAGTAGTTCATGCTACCGTATACCGGGTTCTTGTCCTTTGCGGATGAAATATGCATAGACTCGGCACGGAGGCTGACACCACTATTTTGGACGGTATGCTTCTCATCTCTCTCGCGAGTGTAGAAGGAGTAGCCATTGACAAAGTACGATGTATATCGTGTGACTATCGATGACGGTCCTCTTGCTAGCTTCATTAACTCTTGGGAAAGGCCGGCCTTCATATGCAAATGTTTTCTTAGCCACTCCCGAAATGTCCGGTTGTGCTCATCTTGAATCCACTTCTCAGATCTGGTTTTCCTCGGATACGCAACTCTTAATTCCGTCATGTGAACTTCAATGAAAGGCTCCACTTCCTTAGCATTGTGCAAAACATACAGACAAGCCTTTTCCCATTCATCTCGATTTACTGGTGAATGAATGCCCACGGATAGTCCTTTCGACGTAACTTGCCCGCTTGTTGGCAACCCTATTGGGTCCGCGTTAGACAAATACTCGGAGCAAAATTCAACTGACTCCTCGGCTATGTAGTTTTCCACTATACATCCCTCCGGCCTATTTCGGTTCTTCACATAACCCTTCAAAACCTTCATGTACCTTTCGAAAGGATACATCCACCTCAAATGGACCGGTCCACATAGTTTAACTTCCCGAACTAAGTTCACCGTTAGGTGGATCATGATATCAAAAAAGACTGGTGGGAAATACTTCTCAAGCATGCACAATGTCATCACCAATTCCGATTGCAGCGGATCAAGCATCAGTGGATCAATTACCTTCGAGCATATTGAATTGAAAAATGAGCATAACTTCGTAATTGCATATCGCACATCTTTTGTTAAAACTCCCCGCAATACAAGAGGTAATAATTGTTGCATCAAGATATGACAATCATGTGTTTTCATTCCAATGAGCCTCAAATCCTTCATCGACACCAACCTTTTGAAGTTGGAAGAGTACCCACTTGGCACTTTCACGGACGCAAGCCATTCACAAAGCTTTCTCTTCTCTTGTCTCGATAATGTGTGCTTTGCCGGAGGTAAGTATGTGCCGTTTGATCTTTCTCGGGGAGCAAATTTGGCCTAATCTTCATCTCTTCAAGATCCAACCGTGCTTTTTCACCGTCTTTAGTTTTGTTTGGAATGTCAAGCAACGTGCCCACTATCGATTCACAAACATTTTTCTCAATATGCATAACATCTAAGCAATGATGAATGTAAAGTAACTTCCAATATGGAAGTTCGTAAAAGATTGACTTCTTCTTCCAAGGTCCATCGACATCTGCAGCCTTACGTTTTCTCTTCCCCAAAACTACTTTCACCCCTTTAACCATCTCATAAACGGCTTCGCCTGACAAAATCCGAGGAGCTGATCTTTCTTCGGTATTACCATCAAAAGCCTTCTTTTGTTTGCGGTATCGATGATTTGTTGGCAAGAATCTCCTGTGACCAAGGTATACGGTTTTCTTACCATTCTTCAACCGGATGGAAGATGTTTCCTTCATACAAACTGGACAACCGATTGAACTCTTCACAGGATAACCAGATAGGTTGCCAAGTGCAGGAAAGTCGTTAATTGACCAAATCAACATTGCACGAAGATTGAACGTATCTTGACGGTGAGAATCTTTAACTTGTAAACCGTCTTCCCACAAGCTTTTGAGGTCATCGATTAATGGTGCCAAGTACACGTCAATGTCATTCCCCGGTTGTTGCGGCCCTGAGGTCAATAACGTCAACATCAAGAACTTCCACTTCATGCACAATTCTGGTGGGAGATTGTAGTTGACAAGTATGACTGGCCAGGTACTATGCCGACTACTCATATTACTATGTGGGTTCATTCCGTCCGTCGACAAACCGAGACGTAAATTTCTTGGTTCTGCACTGAAATCTGGATGATTGTCGTCAAAGGTCTTCCATTGTGGTGCGTCGGCCGGGTGCCTAAGTTTGCCATCATCAACACGTTTATCATGGTGCTATGTCAAATTTTTAGCATGCTCGGCATTGCGGAATAAACGACGCAAACGTGGAGCCGGTGGAATGTACCATAACACCTTAACCGGCACTCCTTTTCTACCATTCGATGGCATCTTACCCTTCTTCCACCTTGACTCGTTACAAACCGGACATTCATGTAAATTTTCATATTCTTTCCGGTAAAGGACGCAATCATTTGGACAAGCATGTATCTTTTCATATTCCATTCCCAAAGTGCTCAACGTCTTTTTCGCCTCGTACATACTAGGTGGCAATTTGTTATCCTCCGGTAGAACATCTTTTAGAAATTCTAAAAGTGTCGTGAAACTAGAATTCGTCCACCCTCCCGACGCTTTCATATTCCATAATTTAACCAATGCTCCTAATTTCGTATATTTTGTACACCCGACATACAAGGGCGTTTCGACATCATTAATCATTGCCTCAAATAACTCCGGACGGTGCACAAAGTTCTCTTCCAAATCATTCACCATATTGAACATATTATCACCAACGTCTTCCTCAACAATAGGCTCTTTACCTTTAGTGCTCGTCGATGTAGATTTAATATCGAAAAAAGCTTCGCCATGTAAATACCAAGTTTGGTAATAACAAATAATCCCATAAGCGCGCAAATGCCCTCTAACATCATCAATGAAATGAGATCTATGATTACCACAAACTTGACATGGACACGGAATCTTATCATCTTCTATGTGAGCTTTGGCAAATGATAAAAATTCTTCAACACCAGCTTCATATGCTTTAGGCAATCTATCAAACCACATCCATTTCCTATCCATGATTTGCAACTCCTAAATAGAAAAATTAAAATTAAATAATTTATTAGAAGGCCGACTAATCTATTTAATGTAACATGCATATATAAAATTTTCATTATTAATTAACAACGGCCCATTAATCAATTTTTCAACATCTGAAAATCGAATTAAGAACATAACAAAAATAATTAAAATACAAAACCATCTAAATCCATAATTAATTAAGGTATAAATACCGGAGGGAAACATAACATTACTTTTGATCACTTAATTAATTTATTACCACCCATTGCACAATTTAACTCTAAATCGATCCCAAAACATATATATAAAACAAAAAACACCTTAATTGATAAAATCATATCTACAAATCATCAATAATACAACAATAACAAGTCAATCAATAATTAGTTATCACTTACAGATAAATTATAATGATGGATATATATAGATGATGGCGGTGACGTCCACACGGTGTACTGCCTGTATTCGGAGCGATCTGACTTTAATATCCGGATGATTTCTAGCTGTTGTGAAATATTTTGACGGCAATAATAGACTCTCGGCGTTTTATCTAGTTTTTTCGTGAATTTTCCACGACGGTTTCTAAAAAACGGTCGTGGAAGCTCGGAAATCCACGACCGGGTTTGTGTAAACCATCATGGAATCCTGGTCGCTTCCACGACGGTCTTTTATAACCGTCGTGGAAGCGCCGATTCCACGACGGTCTATATAGACCGTCGTGGAAGCGGCCGCGCTTCCACGACGGTCTATATAAACCGTCGTGGAAGCACGGCCGCTTCCACGACGGTTTACACAAACCGTCGTGGAAAAGCCAGCTTCCACGATGGTTTATATAGACCGTCGTGGAAGTACGGCCACTTTCACGACGGTTTTACACAAACCGTCGTGGAAGCGCCGCTTCCACGACGGTTTTAAAAGACCGTAGTGGAAGTTGGCCTTTCCACGACGGTTTTCGTAAAAAAATTTTCCGCTCCGTGTTTTTGCAAATTTTACACGACGGTTTTTAAGAAAATGGTCGTTGATGTACGTCGTGGAATCTCATATTTGTAGTAGTGAGTCGAAGCGAAATTGTAGAAGAAAATATCTGAAATCTTTATTCTCCTATGTACAATGGAGATTTCAATGTGATCATCAGGATCCGTCTTCCCTTCGTAGAGAGCCATCTAAGTAAAAAAAAAAAAAAAAAGAACTTAATATAGAGTTTCAAATTGTTTTCTCAAACTATAAAAGCTGGAAACTGATTTCTAAAAATTAAACTGGCCCACTGACTTTTGAGAATGTGATTTTTAGAAAAGCAATAAAAGTTATAGATCTCATAAATATTTACAAGTTTCATAAAGAAAGAGTTTTAGAAACACCAATGTGACTTAAATGGAACTTACCAAAACACCGTTTAATGAAGGAATCAATTTTTGGCCAAAAAATGAATTTGTAGAGCATCAGAACCTACACAGTTTGTAGAAGAAAGCTTTTGAAAAACACGTTCTTTAATGTTATAATTGTTGGCACGAAATTTCGATAAGGACAAAATGATTAAAGCGCACGTAAATGTTTGGAATGGCCTTCAGGACAGTATGATGAAAATATCTTTACCTTAAGCAGTACCAAACTGCCAAAAATAGTTTAACGATCAAATATTGCGTGAATCAAGTCATTAGACTGCAATATTAGAATATTATATAACGATACCACGAGCTTTCAGTGAAGTTCATAGTCCTTAGAATAGTAAGTTGAACAATAAATAAAACTTCTAAAGATCTTTAAGTATTTACATACAATGGCATTTTTTAACCCCCCTACCCCCCCCCCCCCCCCCCCCCCCCCCCTTTTAAAATATGTCTACGAAGCAAACTTATTTGCAAATTTGAACGGATTTTGAATTTCAGTTAATTTCCTTCCATATATGCCCTTCCACGATTTGTTATGCCCTTTCCATAAAGTAAGTTTCCAGATTAGAAAATAAATTTAATGCACCCTTAATTCTCAAATTTTGACTTATTGGACAAGTTTTTTTTTGGTGGGGGGGGGGGTGGGGGGGGGGGGGGGGGGGTGGGTGGGAAATCAATCCTATTTCATGCATTTCCTTTTTCAAATTCACTGGCAATGTCCTTTGAGCACGTTCAAAGGAAGGTTTAAAATCCGAAGCTTCATTTGGGTTTGGTTGTTGCTTAGCAGTTCATCCTTTTTTTTCTCCATTTTTCTCAAATCCTCGCAAAATTTGTCATCCTCCAATTCATCTATCCAATCTTAATTCATCTAATCATCGTCAATTTACAAGATTCAGGTTCGTATTGGAAACGATTCATTCTTATGTTGTTTTGTTTTGTATATTTGTTTCTCTTCTTATTTCCGATCATCTGTAGTTTAGAAATCTGCATTCCTTGATCTCAATTGCTGGGTTTTTGTTTACGTTTTTAATATCATTTTCCGTGGACTGCTGTCATTATATTTGCGACTTTAGCATCTTCAATATGAACTAGAGGTCCGAATAATGTCCAGTTTATTCGTACATTAACAAGGCATTTCTAAGATTTATAAATGGTTCAATCCAAGCCCTTTCAAGATGAAACATTCATAAAAACTTATTATAACTAGTTGCATTTGTTTTTAAGAATTCATTATTTAAAATAGGATCTTTATGACATGTGTCATTATTAGATAGACCAAATTGGTTTAGTGGAACAACTATTTATTTTATTTACGATTATTCATACTGAGTGTTTTTTTTTTTCCTCGCTGATGTGGTTTGTTATTATAATAATGATTCAACATTAACAAATGTTTTATTCATGTTCTTGTAGTGATGGAGTATGATGTTAAAGAAGATTTTATCCAAGCTTTTTATTCGAAATGTTGATGATGTTGAAAATGAAGGCTTCACTGTTGAAGATCATACTGGGGTGGTCATCGGTGATGTTGACGTTGAAAAAGCTCCGGCGGACTATGAGATTGAAGAAAATACGTATTTCACTAGCAAGAAAGAATTGGTAAATGTTGTTAGTTTGGTCGCAATTAAAAAACATTTTCAGATGAGAATAAAAAAATCCAATCAAACTGCCTATGTTGTTGGATGTTTTGAAGAGAATTGTACCTGGATGTTGTGTGCTTCTAAGTATAAAGGGCAGAATCTTTGGAAAATTCGGAATACAATCCTAGTCACACTTGCACACCCGTCATCATCTACAGTGACCACCGTCAAGCTACTAGTAAGATGGTACGTTGCTGTGTAAGAAGTTTGTTTATGAAAAAGATTGGTGAGAAAACTGATCCCATGGACATTGTTACACATATGCGAGGGGAGTATAGTGTTCATATAAGTTACCATAAGGCGTGGAGGGCACGGTCGATGATGATGGAACTTTTGAGGGGAAATGAGGAAGAGTCGTATGGTTTTTTACCAATATATCAGTACATTATCATGTCTACCACTCCAGGTGAGTTCTTTACTCTCGTTCTTCCTATTTTTTCATAGTCATTATTATACTGACTCAGCAATACATATATTGACCGACGTGTTTTTTTGTTTATTTTGAAATCATAGGCGCCGTGACAGACCTAGTCCTTGAACCTGATAGCAAATTTAATGTCTATTTCCTGTGTATGCCCGCTTCTATTCAAGGATGGCCACATTGTCGCCCTGTAATATTGGTGGATGCCACATTCCTAAAGAATAAGTACAAAGGCACAATGATGATAGCTTCAATGCTTGATGGAGATAACAAAATTTTCCCATTGGCTTTTGCAATTGTGGATTCAGAGAACAATGCATCCTAGTTATGGTTTATGAGCAAGTTAAGGGAGGCTATAGGCAGCCGTGATCGATTGGTCATTATTTCAGACACGCGCACGACAGAATACCTCCAGCTATTGTTAATGCCTTTCTTGATGCTCATCATGGTATATGTGTTTTCCACTTGAAGGGAAACTTGAAAGCAGATTCAAGGTTTTGGAAATGCTGAAATTTTTTACAAGTGTGTAAGAGCATATACACCATTCTTATATAATAAGTTCTTGAACCAACTTGACCATTTTGAGCCAGAGATACGCCGATACCTTACTTTAGCTGGTCGAGAAAGATGGGCCAAGGCATTTTGTGAGAGAAGTCGATACAGCATGATGACTACTAGCATATCAGAATGCATGAATAACATTTTCAAAGGTGCAAGATAGATGCCAATCGCTGCTGTTGAGGATTGCTGGGTGAACTTGTTGTTGAAGTGGTTCAATGAGCGGCGAATATAGCTGCGTCAACTTTCTCTGTTCTAACAGAATGGGCGAATAAAGTATTGATGGAAGCTGTTGGTCATGCTCATTTTATGTTGGTAGGTTTTTTACGAATTATCACCATTTTAGTAAGTCATTTTATCCAGTTCTGTGCTTGTTGGATTCTATATTGACTTGGTCATTTTTATAATGATCGATTCTTGCAGGTTGAGCAAATTGAAATTCCATAAATACCGAGCCACTAACACTAATAAAATGGAGTTTACCATTGATCTTTCTGGTAGAACATGCTCGTGCAGAGCATGGCAGGTGGACGAATTCCCTTGCATATATTCTTGCGCTGTTATTTCAAAAATAAACTTGCCTGTTCATAATTATGCAGGTGATTGGTGCTTGAACTCAAGAAGGTTCAAACTTGGGCGGGGATTGTTTTTCCCTTTGGGAAACAAATCAGAATGGGAAGTCCCTGCTGATCTTAGGCAAACTAAAGTATTACCACCTACAAATCCTCGTTCTGCTGGCAGCCCTATAAATCATTGGTTCCCATCTGCTGGTGAGTGTAGTAAGTGCAATGGATGTGGTCGTTGTTATGGCCTTGGCCATAATAGAAGAAAATGCACAAATCCTATAGATCCTAACACTGTGCGGCGTGGATGTAAGAAGCAGAAGGCGATAGCTCCAGAATATCATTAACTATTTATTATAGATGTAGTCATTATGTTATGTATGTAATAAATAAGAAACAGTTTATGTTTCATTTTTTTTTTTTCTTGTACTGAAATGGTTATGGTTTATGTTTTTCATGTTTCTGTGATTTTTTTTTCCAGTATTGCAGGACGAGTTTAATGGTAGTCTTTTTTTTTTTTTTTTTTCACTTATGGATGAGCAAATATAAGTGATATTCTTCAGTGATTCACTCATTTTAAATTTAATTTCCTTGTTTCCTAGTCCTTTTTAAGCAAATACTTGTTTCATAACTAGCATGTAATGGAGGTAAAAAAAAAAAAAAGAAGACCAATTTCGATATCGTATTTTGTACTAAATATTTTGCTTAAACCTTGCGAAAAGAAAAAGAAAAAAATAAAAAATAAAAATTGATAGTATGGCTTCACCCTACATAGTCAATGCAACTTGGACTAGATCATTATTTTAAATCTCTTGTTTTTTTTTTTTTTTTTTGGAAAAATGAAAAAAAAAAAAAAAAAAAAAAAACATAATTACTAAGTCTTTACCATTTATCGCCCTCAAACCTACGTACTTGTAATTCAATGTTCAAGTAAGAACTATGTTTTAAAAAGTTTAAAACCATAAGAACTATGTTTTAAAAAGTTTAAAACCAACATTTGATGGACTGATCCTTATATGGCAATGATTTGATTAAATTAAACAATAAGATGGCTAAAAGTTTAAAACTAACATTTTGATGGACTGATCCTTATATGGCAATGATTTGATTAAATTAAACAATAAGATGGCTGTCTTAACATATAGTTATTACTACCATGATAACTAGTTAACTATTGATCGCTCTAAAAACAACGCAAAAATCTCCAAAAAGTCATCATCAAAATGTAAACATAAATGCCTATGGTTGAAATGTTTGACTACATCAATCTTAAGCTAAAACAATGTAATAGCAACAAAGTCTTGATCAAAATACCAAAACATCAAGTACATCAATGATGAGTATTATTCATCATCATTACTATTCTCTGAAAACTCCTGAGTCTCCTGTGTAAGACCTAACTGGAGATTGAAGCTTGGCGTAGAGGGCCCTCAATGTTAAAAGCAGCTCACTCTGGTTACTGCTTTCACATCTCCTGCATACAAGGTGAAGAAACAACTGTGTAGCAAACTTTGTGATTTTGAAGTCAAGGAAATGTCCAAAACAGCTTTTCTTAAACTATACTTGTTGTGTCGATGTTAATTTGCTCTGGATGTCTTTTATCACTTGGATTTTTTAGTACATATTAATTTTCATAGATGTCCACATCTTCTTAGGCTTGAGCAACCTATTTGTCTGGATTACAATTGATCGGAAAAAAAAAAAAAATTTAACAAAGATAATGATAAGGTCAATACAATAATGACAGATTATGTTACAAATTATTTTAGTAATGTAGTCACGTGCTCATCCAATGGAAAATTCCTTTGAACATCCTAGGCAGGTTATTGCTTAGGCCGTTCATCATCAGTTGCCAGCAATCCTTTGCTTTTTTGTTCCCTTGTATATTTGGACGTGTTTTCGTGTTGGTACTTTCCTATAAATGTGGAAATTGGTTAGAAACCATTGATTGAATCTAACACTTTATAGAAATGTAAATCTCGGTAGAAACAATAGAGACTTAGTCATTCCAAAAATGACATGATCCTCATTAAATGACCAATTACAATGTTCTCAATATTGTCTACATTGTAATTATCGAGTCTGAACAAAATTATCTTCAAATGTAATTGCTCAAAACTAGTTAACAATTACAACAAAAAAATATAATTTCAAGTTCATAAACATTCAGTCAATATATTAATGACAAAACAAATAATTATCAATGTACATACTCTATAAATTGCTAAATGAATGTAATGACTAAAACATTTTTATAAAATAGAATAAGTACCAAAATCACATAGCCGTGGACTTTATGATAATGACATAATAATAAGATGATAAAATTTTTCATAAAATAAAAACAAATAGCCGCTTGAGAATCCATAAACACTCAGACAATATAACAATGAGTCAACAATTTCTTCATCAGTTGAATCCCTTTAGACAATATGTCTACGAAACTAACAAAAAATACCTAACAAAAAAAATTTAACAAAACTATTCTTCAATTTACAAATTAAAATAATGACCAAAACTGTTTTTTTTTTTAAACCCACAAAGACGTAGTCAATATGAAAGTGACAGAAATATAGAATCATGAATTTTTCGATAGATCACTACATCAAATGTTCATATGTCTGTATGTATGAAAATGACCCAAATCACACATACATTCTGATTCCCATCCCCATAAGATGAAGAAGCACGGTTGGACGTCGAAGCGAGACGCCTAGATCGCCTTGGTGTGGCGGAGGCAGACCCAACTTCGATGGGGTTCTCGACATTTTTCGGCAATTGGTGTGCTTGGTTTTTCTTACCCATTTGACACGGCAGTTGGTTCCACAATGGCCGAAGAAAAAGATGACGATCAAAAAGGCCGGAGAAAGCGTTAGGGTTTTTTGGTGGAAACAAGAAGGAAAAATGAGTGGATTAGTTTTTCGCTTATTATGAGATACGGACTGGTTTGGACAAGCAAATGAAAATATTAATTCCATTGATTTAGGGATTTACAAATTTTGAAAATATTGACCAGTTCCTAGAAATTAGGGGCTGATTGGATTTTAATTTTCCCACCAAGTTTATGCTTGGGGTAATTTGATCAATATATACATAACCAGTTATAGGCTTTTTTTATTTTTGCAAATAAGTTGATTGGGAATATACTTTAAGACCGTGGTTCCAAATTGGTCAAATATGTAAATATCCCTAGATCTTAATTACTTTTTAGAACCCAATGGGCATGTGGGCTAAATAACTTTGTTTAAGATCGCATAGTGTGTCAGAACTATGTATGATCACATATACTGTATTGTATAATGTAGAAATAAATTAATTTAGAACCTGTCCCCACTTTAAAGAATTAGTCAACAAGCAAATAATTAAGTAATTATTTCGTTAATTAAACTTCTGAGATAGATGTTATAATTAACATAGTGAAGTTAACTACGTAACTTTTTAATTTATGAAAGGGGATTATGACAGAATTTCATCTGTCAAAATTTAATTAGCAAACTAAATATGATACATACATTGTACTGAATGTTCAAAACAAGACTAGAACCTGTCACCACATTAAAGGATAGCGGAAGAACTAAGTGAGAAATTCAAGTAGGTATAACCTTACCAACAGTATGAAAATTACTGTTTTCAAATAAAATGTTTAACATGAGTTGCATGTTTGACAAAATGCAACAAGCCATTCACTGCCATTGTTGGGGGTTCTAAGATGTCGACCTAGATTGGAGTAATTGAATCCTTGTTGGAGAAGATGAAGCTTTTCTTCTTGGGTGGAGGAATGATCTTGACTTTCTAGAAGGTTCAAGGTTATTTAGTTATATCTTTCCTTGTGGAGGAGGACAAGCTTGACCTTGCCACTTTGCTTCTTGAGAAGGCCAAGGCTAAAGAGGTGTGCATTCTACTCCCAACAGATGTGGTCATTGCAGACAAGTTTGCTCCTGATGCTAAGAGTAAGGTTAATATATTTACTTTGCTCTGTTCCATTTTTAAGCATGCAACAAAAGTTTAACGGTGTGGGTGAAATATTCTAATCAACGTAAACGTTCATCATATATTTTTTTTAATTATGTTTTGCCATTATGCAATAGCTGAACCACATTTAATGGTTTATGCCATTAGTTGAGAGATTTTCTGATAGTTCATGAAGATCTTAAGAAGCATCGATATATGTGTTTGCAAATTGTGCCGGCATCCTCCATTCCAAATGGCTTATGGGATTGGACATTAGATCGGACTCCATCAAAACATTCAGTGAAGCTCTTGACACTACTCGGACCATCATCTGAAATAGACCCATGAGAGTGTTAATCAGTTCGAGAAGTTTGCTGCTGGAACTGAGATACCTAAAAAAGCTTTCTTCCGAGTTTCAAGCTGTTATGCATTCATTTTGCCTGAATGTGGACGACTTTCATGTAACCAAATATGTTGTATTTTTACCATTTGCAGGCCATAGCCAAGAAGCTGGCTGAGCTCGCGGCGCTGAGGAAATGAAAACCATAATTGGAGGAGGTGATTTGAAAGTCAATTAGCATCTGGAGACGTTAACCCAAACAACACCATTTATGCCATTTAATATAATGATTTTTAAATTTGTGTCATTTTAGTACTTTCTACTTTTGAAAACCCTAACAGTCTTTGATTTATTCTCACACAAAAAAAAAAAAAAAAACCCTCTCAAAGACAAACTCTCACTCGCCCACTCTCTCTTCTTCTCAAACTCTTGCTCTAATAGTCGAGTTCCGTCTCACTCCGACGTCGAGTTCATTGTGAAGGCGATTTCCGTCTCACTCAGATGTCAATTTCTTCCATTGGGTTGGGTTGGGGTCATAATCGAGCTTTTAGAAATCAATCTGTAGCGAAGAGAGATGAGGGATTTTAAGGTAAAAGTTTAATTAAGATGTTTTTTATGTCAAAATGTTCCACTATTCCTTTTTGATAGTAAAAAACACATCGTTTAGGTGCCTTCACTACTACAGAATGTGGATATCACGACGGAGATTCCACGACCGTTATTCAAAAACCGTCGTGGAAACTGAGCCAAAAACACGGAACAACAGTAGGTCTCCGAAAACCGTCGTGGAAGTCTATCCTTCCACTACGGGTTTTTAAAACCGTCGTGGAAGTATATATTTCCACGACGGTTTCCAGGAAACCGTCGTGGAATTATTGACTTCCACGACGGTTCTATGAAAACCGTCGTGGATGTCAGACGATTACACGACGGTTAAATAAAACCGTCGTGTAAGTCTAGAATATTACACGACGGTTAAATAAAACCGTCGTGGAATTATTGACTTCCACGACGGTTCTATGAAAACCGTCGTGGATGTCAGACGATTACACGACGGTTTTATTTAACCGTCGTGTAAGTCTAGAATATTACACGACGGTTAAATAAAACCGTCATGGAAGTCAAGTATTCCCCCTTTTTGTTCAGACATAGCGCGCAGCTCGAGAAGCTCTGTTTTCCCACATCGATACACCAGCTCTAAGTGAACAAATCTCATACCAGATCGCTCCGACAACAGTTCCATACACCGCTGTTAGACCCCACCCACCACCAGTACTGGTCGATCATCATTCTTGTAAGTCATGATGACCCAAATTAACTTATCTTTTTGATGTTTTCCTCTGTGTTAATTTTTTATTTATGAACCCAGATTATTAATTTTAATTTGTATTTTTTTGGATTCCTTTTATACGTTAAATACTGAAAAGTGTTTAATTTAGTGATCACAATCAATGTATTTTTAGATTTGTTTTTTTTCTGGTTTGGATTTTTTATTTAAATCCTAAATAAATGTATTTTTAAAATTACGATGTAATTTTTTTTTGGATTTTGGTATTTATTTAAATAACCCGGGCCGGTTTTTTAATTGTATTTATAGTAGTAGTTATGTTATGTTTTTTGGATTTTTTTAGTAAATATATTGTTGATTTAATTAATGCATGTGCTGGGACTATTTATATATAACGTAACAATTAAATGCAAATGATATTCATGCGTGCAATTTAAAAATATGCACACCTATTGACTTCGAGGGCTTTGATTTATTGGTTTAGGATTTGCGCGCAAATCATGGATAGGAAATGGATGTGGTTTGATAGATTGACTAAAGCATATGAAGATGGTGTTGAAGAATTTTTGTCATTTGCCAAATCTCATACACAAGACGATAAGATTCGGTGTCCGTGTCAAGTTTGTGGTAATCATAGATCCCATTCATTGATGATGTTAGAGGGCATTTGCGCGCTAATGGGATAATTTGTTCTTACCAAACATGGTATTTACATGGCGAAGATTTTGTCCATATTAAGAGAACATCGACTAGTACTAAAGGTAAAGAGCCTATTGTTGAGGAAAACATTGTTGACGAAAACGTTGGTGATAATATGTACAATATGATTAATAATTTGGAAGAAAACTTTGTGCACCGTCCGGAGTTATTTGAGGAAATGATTAATGATGCCGAAACGCCCTTGTATGCCGGGTGTACAAAATATACAAAATTAGGGGCATTGGTTAAATTATGGAATATGAAAGCGTCGGGAGGGTGGACGAATTCTAGTTTCACGACTCTTTTAGCTTTTCTAAAAGATGTTTTATCGGAGGATAACAAAGTGCCACCTAGTATGTACGAGGCGAAGAAGACGTTGAGCACGTTGGGAATGGAATACGAGAAGATACATGCTTGTCCAAATGATTGCGTGCTTTACCGGAGAGAATATGAAGAGTTAGATGAATGTCCGGTTTGTAATGAGTCAAGATGGAAGAAGGGCAAGGTGCCATCAAATGGTAGTAAAGGAGTGCCGGTGAAGGTGTTATGGTACATTCCACCAGCTCCACGTTTCCGCCGTTTGTTCCGTAATGCACAGCATGCTAAGAGTTTGACATGGCATCATGATAAACGTGTTGACGATGGCAAGCTTAGGCATCCGGCCGACGCACCGCAATGGAAGACCTTTGATGACAATCATCCAGATTTTAGTGCAGAACCAAGGAATTTACGTCTCGGTTTGTCGACGGATGAAATGAACCCGCATAGTAACATGAGTAGTCGGCATAGTACCTGGCCAGTCATACTTGTCAACTACAATCTCCCTCCAGACATTTGCATGAAGCGGAAGTTCTTGATGTTGACATTATTGATCTCAGGCCCTCAACAACCGGGAATGACATTGATGTTTACTTGGCACCATTAATCGATGACCTAAAAAGGTTGTGGGATGATGGTTTACAAGTCAGAGATTCTTACCGTCAAGATACGTTCAATCTTCGCGCAATGTTGATTTGGTCAATTAACGACTTTCCTGCACTTGGCAACCTAGCTGGTTATCCTGTGAAGAGTTCTATAGGATGCCCCGTTTGTATGAAGGAAACATCTTCCATCCGGTTGAAAAACGGTAGGAAAACCGTTTACCTTGTCACCGGAGGTTCTTGCCGAAAAATCATCGATATCGCAAACAGAAGAAGGCTTTTGATGGCAATACCGAAGAAAGAACCGCTCCTCGGATTTTGACTGGCGAGGATGTATTTGAGATGGTTAAAGATGTGAAGGTTGTTTTGGGAAAGAGGAAACGTAAGGATCCAGTCCTCGATGGACCTTGGAAGAAGAAGTCAATCTTCTTTGAACTTCCATATTGGAAGTCACTTTACGTGCATCATTGCTTAGATGTTATGCATATTGAGAAAAACGTCTATGAATCCATAGTGGGCACGTTGCTTGACATTCCGAATAAGACTAAAGATGGTGAAAAGACACGGTTGGACCTTCAAGAGATGAAGATTAGAACGAATTTGCTCCCCGAGAAAAGATCGAACGGCACTTACTTACCGCCAGCAAAGCACACATTATCCAGACAGGAGAAGAGAAAGCTTTGTGAGTGGCTTGCATCCGTGAAAGTGCCGAGTGGGTACTCTTCCAACTTCAAAAGGTTGGTGTCGATGAAAGATTTGCGGCTCGTTGGAATGAAAACACATGATTGTCATATCTTGATGCAACAATTATTACCTCTTGTTTTGCGGGGAGTTTTAACAAAAGATGTGAGATACTCAATTACGAAGTTATGCTCATTTTTCAATTCAATATGCTCCAAGGTAATTGATCCAATGATGCTAGATTCGCTACAATCGGAATTGGTTATGACATTGTGCCTGCTTGAGAAGTATTTCTCACCAGCCTTTTTTGATATAATGATCCATCTATGTGTGCACTTAGTTCGGGAAGTTAAGTTATGTGGCCCGGTGTATTTGAGGTGGATGTATCCTTTTGAAAGGTACATGAAGGTCTTGAAGGGTACATGAAGGTCTTGAAGGGATATGTGAAGAACCGAAATAGGCCGGAGGGTTGTATAGTGGAAAACTACATAGCCGAGGAATCAGTTGAATTTTGCTCTGAGTATATGTCCAACGCGGACCCAATAGGGTTGCCAACAAGCGGGTTATTTACGTCGAAAGGACTATCCGTGGCCGTTCATTCATCAGTAAATCAAGATGAATGGGAAAAAGCTTGTTTGTATGTTTTGCACAATGCTAAGGAAATGGAGCCTTTCTTTCAGGTTCATATGGCGGAAATAAGAGCTGCGAATCCAAGAAAAGGAAGAAGTGAGAAGTGGATTCAAGATGAGCAGAATCGGACATTTCGGGAGTGGATAAGAAAATATTTGCATACGAAGCTTGGCGTTTCACAAAACGTAATGAAGCTATCTAGAGGTCCGTCATCGATAGTCACAAGATATACATCGTACCTTGTCAATGACAACTCCTTCTACACTCGGGATAGAGATGAGAAGCATCCCGTACAGAATAGTGGTGTCACCCTTCGGGCCGAGTCTATGCATATTTCATCCGCAAAGGACAAGAATCCGGTCTTTAGTTCCATGAATTACTTTGGGTTCATTGAGGATATTTGGGAACTTGATTATTGCGGCTTGCGAATAGCACTCTTTAAATGCAAGTGGGCTGACAATAATTATGTTAAGGTTGATAGTGACGGCGTGACAGTGGTGAACTTTAGGCGATTGGGATACAAAAATGATCCCTTCATCATGGCGTCACAAGCGGTACAAGTATTTTATACAACGGATCCCGCAGATATAGAGTTGTCTTTAGTTGTGCCAATGAAGTCAAGAATGATCCAGGATGGCCAAGAAGATATTGACAATGGCACCGACATTCCATCATTTACAACGGGTTTGCCACCGGTGGAGGAGATTGATGATTTTGACGATGATGTATCACATTTACTTCGATTAGACGTCGAGTGGACACGTGTTGAGAAGCCCAAAAAAAAGCAGAAAAAGAATACTTACCAAAATCTTTAATTCTTATGTACGTTGTAAACATTTAATTAGATACGGTTTTTTCATTCCGCATTGTTATATGGGAATTATTTATACATGCAAATACTTCTGGAAGCAAATAATAATCCACAATTTTTTATTGCACAACATACAGGTTTTGCCACAGAAAGGGATTATATTAACAATTTTAAAATTATTTTGTGTAAATTTATAACCTACAACGACGGTTTTTCGAAAAAATCGTCGTGGTATGTAATATACCACGACGGTGAAATTTTCGAACCGTCGTGGTAGAAATATACCACAACAGTCTTTTAGCTGACCGTCGTGGTAGATAAAGGGGAAAATTAGCACTGAACCTATCACGACGGTCTTAAAAAAACCGTCGTGGTAGTCCTTAATTCCACGACGGTCAGATTAAAAACCGTCGTGGTAGTTGAGTCGGCGACTGACCCTATCACGACGGTCTTAAAAAAACCGTCGTAGTACACAATCTACCACGACGGTCAGTGAAAAAAACCATCGTGGTTGTTTACCGATTCGCGACCGTCTCTTCTGTTGACCGTCGTGGTAGATAGTCGGTGGCTGCTAATACATAACCTATCACGACGGTTTTTAAAAACCGTTGTTGTATGTCGAATTCCACGACGGGTGAAATTTGACCGTCGTGGTAGGTTATCTACCACGACGGTTTTTGAATAAACCGTCGTGGTATATTGTTTAGCGGCAATTTTTGAAATTTTTGGAACTGTTCAATTTTTTGTCGCTTTTCATAAAACCTAAAAAAAAACCCTTTCTCCCAAACCCATTTCATCCCGAGCCTTATTCCCAAACTCTCTCCAGTTCTCTCGTCGCTCCCTCCCTTTAAAATCTTCACAAACTCTCTGAACACTCAAACTCCGACGCCATCGTCGCACTTCTTTCAGTTTCCTCCATTCTCCGACGCAACTCCTCCACCAATAACGACGCTTGTTTTCGGACTTTCCCAGTGTCTCTCGCCGACCACAACCCACTCTCTCCATATCCGGTAAGTTGTGATGCATATTGCTTGGGTAATGCACGAATGTGGGTAATTTCGGTCAACTAAGTTGAAAATAATTGATTGTGATTGTTGATTATGGGTGTCGAACTTGATTACACTTAAGGCTGAAATGGGCAAAAGCCAGAGATAACATTTTCGGTCCTTGGGTATTGTGTTTGTGATTTATATTGATTTGAAATGGTTGGGTAAGGCTCGGATTTGTTAAGAATGTCATTTTCTGAGTTAAATGTTTGCATATTACGTGGTTTATTAAATGCCTCTTTATGTGATTGGTTAGGCTCGGATTTGTGAAATTTTCGGATAAAATTAAAGTTCTTGTTTGTCGTGATTGTTTGTAAAGTACAAGTTCGATGAAATGCCCCTGTCATACACATTTGGTGTTTTGTGCCAATGTAGATTGATTTACAATGTCAAAAGATCAACAAGAAGAAGTTTCAACCCAAACTCAAGTTGGAAAACCACGAAGAACCAACTCTTCAAGATTCAATGCCGACGAGGAGGGAAAACGAAGAACAACTCTCCTTAAAAGAGTGCACGTTGTTAGGACGAGGGGAGAACGAATTCAAGTTTCGTTTGACGCAAAAGGCCAACCAATTGGCAAGGAAGGTGATGAATTACAGAGTTGGATTGGAGTGCTAGCTCGGGAGCACATTCCAATTTGGATTGCTGATTTCAGAAGTGCTGATTTGGAACCGAGGAAAGAACAAGTGTGGTTGGAAGTTGTAACTTCATTCACAGTTGATGAATCACACAAAAAGCAAGTTTTGAAGTCCTGTGGGGAGTCGGCTAAATGTTTTCGATATGATCTTTACCAAGCCTTTGTTAGGGATCATATTGATGATGAAAGTGTTTGGCAACGACCGGCAAAGGTGGTTAACAATTACCCAACCATCAGCCAGGACGATTGGGAAAGGTTTATTACCTATCGACGGACGGGTGATTTCAAGAGGCTATCCGATCAAGGAATCGAGAGACGGAAAAAGAGCAAATACGGTTCCACCACAGGCCGAGACGGCTATAGGAAACGTGATCAAGAAATCGTACGTTAATTAATTGGGAAAAAAGCTTAAAGTCTATATAAATTTTATTTTGAAGTATGTGTTAGTTATAATTACTAACTTTAATTACTAAATTGCAGTTCGAAAAGACGGGTTCATATGTGGACCGACATGTTATTTGGCGGGACACGCGGATCAAGCCCGATGGAGAGTACAAGAATCCATCGATTAAAATTATCGACGATCAAATAGTAAGTCCACGGATCCTATTTCAAATAAAGTCTAAGATTGTCTCCATTATGTTTACGGGATGAATAACATATTGTGTAATTGTTATAGGACGAATTAACACAACAAGACACCCAAGGAAGCTTCGAATCCGTGGGGACAGAAGACATTTTGACCAAGTCTTTGGGCAATCCCGAGCATTCCGGTCGTCTTCGTGGGCAATCGAAATTTGTCAAGCAGGCGCAATACTACAATGCCATGCACGTACGAAGGGAGAATCCTGAAGTCTCCTTTATGAAACGACAGCTGGCTGCCTTGGAAAGAACGGTGCAGGAACTTTGTGCGAAGCACGGTATCAACCGTGAGACGATGGCCGAGGAGGCAGCCCCAGAAACTGTTGATCAGCACAACAGTTTCAAGGCGAGTTGCACACTCAATGAGAAAGACGCGGATGCGCCGGATCCGCAGCCCATGCCTAATGAAAGTAAGGAATGCCAACTTTTCCTTACTGATTTTATTAATGGTGGAGAAGTTTTGGTTGCACTAGGCAGGGCATACATGGACTGTGTTCCAACCGACACAGTCCATGGGATTCCTTTGGGCGCGGGGAATGTGCGGGTGACAATCAGTGTCCCAAAATTGAAACGTGCACTCCTTCCGATTCCGACGAATGAAGCCACATACATAGAAGAGGCTGTCGGGGGGTTTGTTGCTTGGCCCAAAAAATTAGTCGTGATTCAGAGCAGTTTAAGCCAAGCCAGTCGAGGTCCCAGTCAAGCTCCCGACCCGGAAGCAAAGGGAAGGAAACGAATAAAAAAGAGAGCCGGGAGGAAGAAACTACAGTCACAACCGGAGGTACAACAGCAAACGGCAGAAGAAGTACCTCCTACGTTTGACTTCGATGCAATTCCTATTGAACTGAGACCGCTGGCTTATTAAGCACAAAGTTCCTTGAGTGACGGTAGCCAGATTTCGTGCCCACCACAACAATCCGATGAAATGCCCATATATATTGGGTATGAAGATGTATATGATTTCATAACCTTTAAAGAAATCAGTGCAAGCAGTATAATGGTTTACATCAGGTAAATGCTTTTTCCTTAAACAATACTTAATTATTGTCCCAATTAGCGTCAAAGTTAGATATATATGTTGATTTTGCACGCGTAACAAGTTTGACTTAATATTTTGCAGCTACTTATCGGATTGTTGTGCAAGAGCAGGATTGGATCAACGTTTCGTGTTTATATCTCCATTCCTTGTCTCGCCAGTTCAACAGAATGTAGATCGCGTAGCCTACATTCGAGAGAGAGCCGACAATATCATCCGGATCATAACAAACATACCAAGGGGAAGGCTTGTTCTCATGCCATATAACAGCGGCCAACATTGGATATTGGCTGTTATTAATCCGTGGGATGACTCCGTGCTCTATTTTAATCCTCTTGAAAACGATCCGGGTGAAGATTTTCAACAGCTAATTACGTTGTAAGTGTTATTTGATCGGCATAGTTCCATGATTAATTTGACATTCCATAATTGTTGTTCCGGATGTATTGATAATTGATAATTGTTAAATTGTTAGGACACTAAACGATTGAAAATTGCTGGTGGGACGAGGAATAACAAAGCGACGCAACTGCAAGACGTTGATTCAGACTGCCCGATGCCCGATACAGCAAGGAAATGTGCAGTGCGGCTATTTTGTATTGGGGTTCATGCGAGAAATAACGTTGAACGTCGATGGACTTGCCTTATTGCAAAACAAGACTTCTTATAATGAAGCTGATTTGAATTTGGTTAGGCAAGAGTGGACTACATATGTCATGAGCTTCATACAATATTGAGGCAAAGCATTTAGTTCAAATTTTGTATATATAGCAGTAGTTAATTAGTTCTATATATATTAATTGTTGTACATTGTATCGGCTATATCATTTATGTTATTATTTAATTCTTTGCTGCTTAATTTTTTCATGTCATGAATGAATGAACAGGAATGAACGAACTGGCATGGTTCAATTGAACGAATAGATATTTTTTTTGCATACGTTACGACCTACCACGACGGTTAACAACAGAAACCGTCGTGAAAATCAATATACCACGACGGTTTATACAAGGACCGTCGTGTTAAGTCTATATACCACGACGGTTATTTACATAAACCGTCGTGGTAAATCGCATTACCACGACGGTTTTTATTTAGAACAGTCGTGGTATATTTGCCAAAATATTAATTTTTGGTACTATTTTTACATATTCCACGATGGGTACTATACATAACCGTCGTGGTAACGTTAAATACCACGACGGTTTATATGTATAACCGTCGTGGTATGTCATATATCACGACTGTTACCACGACGGTTTTTAGTTAGAACCGTCGTGGTATAGTTGCCAAAATGTTAATTTTTGGAACTTTTTTTACCTATTCCACGACTGGTAAAGAACCGTCGTGGAATCTTTTTATATTCCACGACTCTGGATTCCACGACGGTTAGATGACCGTCGTGGAAATATTACCACGACGGTTAAAAACCGTCGTGGTATCCACATTCTGTAGTAGTGCTTCTTCTACTTATTTTTTCTTGTTTCTTTCTGTTGTCATTTCTGCACAACCATTGTCTCAATTGGCAGTTGACATTTGCTTTATGCCTCCCACATATAGCAAATTTGCTCTTGCAAGAGTTCTGAGACTTAAACTTAAAAGGAGACCAAAATGTTCAATCAAATTACAGTTTTTCCATTTTATAACTTGCCGGACAATGGTGAGCACCCGGGTGGGCTGAGCTATGAAGGTAGTGGAGTTGGATGCAGATTAGGAAGTTGGCCGCCAGTGAGTAGGGATGGGGGATTGACGCTGCTGCTTGTAAAGATGGCTAGGGTTTGTTTCCTAAAATCTAAGCCAAAAACAATGAAGGGCTAGGATTGAGTGAACATAGATCAACGGCTGAAATTGTTTGGAAATTTTTGTCATTTTGCCTCTAAAGTTAACAGAGTTAATAAGAGGGGGTGTTGATGCAATTTGTTTTGATCAAGAGGGTCTCTCTGTGATTTTGAGAAAATACAGGGGTGTTAGTGTAGTTTTCTCTATATTTTTTAAGTACTATATATATATATATATATATATTTGAACTTCAACTTGCATATTGATTTTTTTTTTTGAACGTGAATTTATATTTACTTTATATTCAAGTTAAATTAAGCCCTTTTATACTGAAACAACATCAATCTCAAATTTGAAAAGTCTCAACTAAAATTATTTAACTAAAAAATGTCTCAATTTCTCACGTTGATTCTTCTTCTTCTTCCTTTAAGTTTTTCAATACATCATAATCTAAAATACATAGTAAATTGTAGATTTTTTTTATAGGGCTTACCAATATTTTTTATGAACTCTTTTTTTAATATTTCTTTTCTTTTGGACTATATGAAAAATCAGTCCCTAACTTTCGTTTTTGATGATCAATGTTTGATCTATACATTTTTTAATTCTAACGAATCAATCCCTAAATTATTGATTTAGTTGCAATTCACAGTAAAACTAAACGTTCTATAATTTTAAGGGAATTTGCAATGTATGCGGTATATGGCTTAATTTGCCTTACTTTTCTATCCATTTGAGCATCTACAATATAATGTAAAATTTATATACCAAAGTCAACATTTGGCATTTTACCATGAAAATTACTCCACATTATAATGTTATTTTCAGTGGTATATTATGATATTTGATTATTATTGTTAATGTCTTAATATATTTAATATTATTATTTTTTAACTTATTTAACTATTATATATTACTTTAATAATTTTTAAAACTTGTGATTTTTCTAGAAGACACATTTATTTTGTATCATACTTGAATGTAATAGATAGACTACGATATGTGTTTGGATGTCCTTTTTATTCACTGCATTTAAATGTATATGTATTTGCATTGTTTACATTTTAAGATTCATTTGAATATGTGTTGGTGAGAGAAAGAGTATGTGATATGATTAATAAAAGTAAATATAATGAACGGATAAACTATTTAGATATGTTTGTATTAGATTAGAATATATGAAGCATTCAAATACACATTCCATTGCATTGATATATGACATATAAAGAATGATGCTTTAAAACATATCATTAACAATTATAAAATATATATATATATATATATATATGTACATATGACAATAAAAAAGATATTATAAATTGAAGTATGTTGGATCATATATCAAATATATTATATTTGTATTTTTTTAATGATAAACATAATATTTCGTTTACATTAGAGACAGTCCTAAAGAGTCAACTTTTACCATTCTCTCTTTTAGAGATTTTTATTCTCATGTTTTTAATCTCAATTTCCTCGGTGAAAATTTTTATTTCCTTACCTTGTGATTGAGACTGGGTTTTAATTACAATGCGTGTGATATATATTTTTCGACTAGACTATTATCATTGTGTATTTTTTTTTAATCTCTTGTTTTTTTTTTCTTTTTTTCTTTTATATATAATTGTTCGTGCTCTATATTTTATAGTATTAAAATTTCAATAATAACTCAACATGTGGAATGCATGTGTCTTAACTAGTCTTTTCTATAAAAGCTTCCTCTCGCACCTACACATGCAATAATCAGGCACTTTATCACATTCTAAACATGCAATAGGATATTGTTCTAAATTTTACTACAATTGGTAGTGACAAATCATCAATTCTTTTCATTCAATTAATTTGATTGAACATACTCTTATGGACATCTCAAAAAAATTGCACTCTAAATGGTGCAGTAGCTTCTCAACACTAATAGAGTTGTTGTTTTAAAGCCTTCTCTATCCTAGTTATTTGTGTCATTTTCTTTAAGCTTGTAATTGTTGTTTTATTACTCACCAAAAAAAAAAAAAAAAAGGTCATTTTATTTACTTGTTGCTGCATCTTGGCATGCGAGCCTCTTATCTGGTTTTGTAGCATATGAAAGACTCGGCCTCTATTTGAAACTCAGGCTCCAACTCAAAATTTTTATCTCAGTATCTGTTTTTTTTTTTTTTTTGAAAAGTCAACAAAAATTATAACTAGTTTTTGAAAAGTCAACCAACTTCAACTTAAAAATTTCTTTTCCAACTAACTTACCAAATGGAGGCTCAGTTCTTTGGTTTTGTTGGTTGTTTGGCTAATTTTTCTCTGCAATCGTGAAGGTTTTCTCGGATTAATGCTACCTCTGAGAGTTGATTCAAAAGAAGAGAAGAGAAGCGCGAAGAAAAGAGAAAATCAATTAAATAATTTTTTTTCCTTCTATTGATCAATATAATATAAATTATATATTTTTTATCCACACGATGAAACAGGTTATAATTAACATTAGTTTAATTTTTTGAAAACCCTTACTGTCTTTTTTTCTCCAAGAATGGCTGTGGTAGAACTTCATTGAGAGGCACTATTGATAGTTACTGTTTTATAAACCGTTAAGATGAAATCTAACAGTAGAAATATAGAAGAACACACAACTTTTAATGCACACTTGTACATTGAATAAAATTTTTTATTTACAAAGTTTTTTTTTAAATGAAAAAAAAACCCCCCTCAAAATTCAACCAAAACCCAGAAAATACCCATAGTCCATCACCCACACTCAGCCGCCGAAGAAGCCGCTAGAGAAAGCCTGACAGGCAGACCTGCAAATCTTGCCTCCAAGAAGGACCACCGCCAGGTGTCGAATCGAGATCGGGGGGGCTTTGTCGGAGGTTGGGGGGGGGGGGGGGGGGGGGGGCTCTCTTGTCGAACCGAGATTGGGAGGGGGGGGGGGTGGGGTGGGGGCCTCACCTGTCAAACCGAGATCGGGGGGGCTTCGCCGGAGGTCGCGCGGGGGGAGGGGGGGGTCTTGCCTGTGGAACCGAGATCGGGGGGGCTAGGGGGCTTCGCCGGATGTCGCGCTAGGGGGTGGCTTCATAACAAATTGAAGCATAGTTGTTGTTGTTGTTGTTTTTTTTTTTTTTTAAGGATCGGATCAAAATTTTGAGGAAGGAAAAAAGATAAATAAAAATTTTAATCTGAAATAAAATAAAGTATTATGTGTATTTGAGACTATATTAACATTATATATATCTTAGATTATAATCTTTTATTTACTCGTACAATTAATTTTAATTGTTAGATGGATCGCTACTGATAGTACTCCTCATTCGTCCTATGCCAGGGTCTTCACCTTATTCTCCCCAAAATAGGAAAAAAAAAAAAAAAAACCCTCTCATTTTCGGTTTTTCCTCTTAAAAGACAAAACCCTCACTCGCCCACTCTCTCTTCCTCTTAAAGTCTTGCTCCGACTGCTGAGTTCCGTCTCACTCCGACGCCGAGTTCTTCCGTTGTGTTGTGTTGGGTTGGGTTCATAACCGAGCTTTTAGAAATCAATCTGTAGCGAAAGAGAGAGGAGGGATTTTAAGGTAAGGGTTTAATGGCCTTGCTCTGAAATCTGTGTAGCACATGGTGCTTCCAAGCTCTGAAGAGAGTTTTCAAATTCATCTTCATGGCCAATCCTACGGTTTGAAACTATGAAATTTGCCCGATTTTCAGTTTAAGTCACAAAAAGGCATGCAAATTCAACTCCTCTCTCTAACTCTCTTTCTTGGCTCTTCTTCTTCTGCAATTTCTTTTCAATGTTTCGACTTTTTGGCTCTCGCAACTAGATTTCTAGCGTTTTGCATACGATTTTTCAAATTTCATTTTTTTCCTTTTTCGAAGTTGTAAATTTGAAGCTAAAGTTTGAAAATTCTCTCTTTCTCAGTGCCTGCTCATACTACTCGGTTTTGCTTGAAGTTTTTTTCGTCCCAATCATGTACGGAGGGGTTGAGTACTGTTAATTCCCCGTTTCATCAAATTCTTCTCACAAATTCCAGTTTCTTAATTTATTTATTTTTTATTTTTATTTGTTAATATTATTATTTTGCAGATGAAGTTTCAGCTATAGTAATTGATCTGGGTTCTCACACGTGCAAAGCTGGTTATGCTGGTGAAGATGCTCCCAAGGCCGTCTTTCCATCTGTAAGTTTTTTTTTTTTTTTTTTTTTTAAGCCCTTTTACTTGTTAGAGTTTTGACCTTAGTAGCTCAATTTTGACAATGTGAATTAAAATTTTCTCTGGCATTGTATGGCTATAGACTGTAATTCAAAATGCCAGGTTTTGTTTTGCTGCTCTAGCCTAAGTATGTTTTATTTCTTAGATGGTGAGCCAAGACATGTAGTAAAGTTTACCATTAAATTGGTGACCCTTAAAAATAGCTCAATTTTGACAATGTGACTTAACTTTTCTTCAGCTTAGTACGTACAAAACACTGAAATTCACAATGTCGGGTTTTGGGTTTTGGTCTTAGATGGTGTATCACATCATGTAGTAAGGTTTTCTATGCATATTGGCATATTGGTGACTGTGAATGGCATGAAAAGTTAGTTGCCGCAACAGACATGAACAGTACAAGTAGAATTGTTATTGCTATTTTTCTTTTATGTGATTCCAGAATTTTTTTTTCTGCTCTAAATCTAATTGTAATTTTCGATACACGCGTGTTTGAAAATATACATTACTTGAGTCAAAAAGAATAATGAAGTACTGGTAAGGAGGACAGGATTTCCACTGAAATCTGGGAATAAAGAGAAAAATAATAAACTGAGGGAACAATAACAAATATGATGAACTACACCAAACCTTCAGTCATTTTCAATGTGTTTGACTCAAAATTTTACGCTGCCATTGACTTTTGAGTTCGATTCAACATTGAAGCTGTGAAATTTTTTTTTTTTTCCTTTGCCAATTTTTGTTGGCAGCCTGAAAGATATAACTACACATTAAGAAACCTCTTATTTTATCATATTAGAACATTGGTTCTTGTAGATTCTCTTTATAAATATATATATATATTTTATTTTATTTTGTTTTTCAGTTTTGGTTTTGTTTTTATTTATTTATTTTTATTTGGGGCATGTTTGTGAACTTAAAGCTAATATATATATATATTTTTTTTTTTTTTTTTTTTTTTTTTTTTTTAAGGTTGTTGGATCTATTGATCAAATGGAAGTTGACGACTCTGCAAATGCTGAAAAGAACTCTGGGTCCGCTGTAGAAGCTAAAAACAACGCAGAGAAACCCAAGGGAAATCGAAAACTATATGTAGGATCCCAAAATTTAGGATTTCGCCGAGATCACATGGAGGTCAGTTTGTACTTCTTTATTTGTTTACTTTTTCTCCCTTTTTGGTGTGCTTGCAATTTTTTTCCTTGTTCTATGGTCTTTTACCATGGTTTGCTGTTATATCAGGTGCTGTCACCTATGAAGGATGGAATTGTTGCTGACTGGGATCTTGTTGACAGCATATGGGACCATGCTTTCAGGTTACTCCCAACTCTTATATGGTGTTTATTATGGTGCTTTTTTTATTTTTTATTTATTTTCCTTCTTCATTTTCTGTCAATCTAGGGATTTTGAGGGGTTGAAACTCTGGAAAATCATCAGAATCTGTGGTTAGAAACCATATTCATTTTCTTTTGGTGTGACTTCTATATGTTTCATCATCATGGTTTCTCTCTCTCTCTCACACACTCTCTCTGACAATTGAGATACCAACATAGTGGGGCCATCTTTCTCGGAATTGATCTGACATATTAGGTTCTCAAGTTTGCTTATTTCTTGTGTATATGATTAAACTTTGAGTTAATAGAATGATGCTATCATGTGGCTTTAGTTGGTTTCTGAAGTATCTGAATCGTATGGTATATTATGCGAACACTTTGTCGGTCCCAGCTGAAAAAAATAAAATGAAAAATCTGTTTATCCACTTAATAAAAAAATTTTTTCCTAAGGTTTGACATTTTTTCAGAGAGTGTCTACTGATTGATCCCAAAGAGCACCCAATGCTACTTGCTGAACCATCTTCTAACAATCAACAACAAAGAGAAAGGTGATCCGACTCTGTTTAACTTTTCTTTTTCTAATATAGTAAATCAGAGTAGTTTTTACGAATCTTAAGGAATTGGTTTTGTATCTGACAGGGCAGCAGAGCTAATGTTTGAAAAATACAAGGTTCCTGCCTTGTTTTTGGCGAAGAATGCTGTATGCTATTATTTTAGCCATCCCTTGATTTCAATTTCTAGTAGTTGGCTCTTTGGAGTAGTGTTCTTTTGTTTTCGTTTTAAAATTTTATTCTGTCACTAAATAGGAGCTTTTTCTGGTCCAGGTTTTGACATCTTTTGCATCGGGACGCGCTACTTCATTAGTTGTTGATAGGTAGAATGTTACATGATTTGACCATCTATGATTGTTTCAACACCTACTTTTATTGGATTACTTTGAGTTTGTCGTAAGATCCTTATAATTTTGATGAGTTTTCCTTCTTCTTGTGGCTTTTTTTTTATAATCTCTTTCTTCCTTTTTTCCCCCTTCATGAATGCAATACTAATGTATGTTATCACCTGTAATCACAAAATTTTTCTAGTGGTGGAGGATCAATTACAGTTGCTCCAGTTCATGATGGCTATGTTTTTCAAAAGGTATTTTCTCAGCTCTATCTAGTAGCAGATCTCTCTCTCTCTCTCTCTGTTGAATTTCTGTTTATAGGCATCTGTATCGGTCAGGTTTTTTTAAGAAAAGGAAAAATTAGTTGTGCAATGAGAATCATGCTTCCCAAACATTGATATGTCTGACGTCTTCTGAATCTTTCTGTTACTTTTTTGAACAATAGGCTGTATTGTCTTCTCCTATTGGAGGAGAATTTCTTACTGATTGCTTGATGAAAAGTTTGGAGAGCAAAGGTATTACGGTAAGTGAGTAGCCTCAAGGGGAATGAATTGTGTGACTTTGTTAGTTTCTGATTTTCTTCATTTATTTGGATGCAATTTATTTTCTCATGTATTTCTTACAGATTAAACCTAGATACGCTTTCAACAGAAAGGAAATACGACCCGGGGTGTTTCAGGTTCTATACTTTTTTAACTATAATTGTATTATTCTATTAGTGGTTTTGTGCAGATAGTGCTTTTATCTTTTATTGCATAGTTCTTCTGATCTTCCTATCTTATGTTTATTTAACTGAATGTCAGACGGTTGACGTCGATTTTCCAAATACAACAGAAAGCTACAAACTTTATTCCCAGGTCTGTTAGTGATTAGTATACTTCTTAGCTGGTACTTTTATTTCTATAATCTTGCTTAGTTTTTGTTTCAAAAAAAAAAAATTTTTTTTTTGCTTAGTTTCCTTTTTCAACAGAGGGTTATTGCTAGTGATATCAAGGAATGCGTGTGCCGAGCCCCGGATACTCCATATGATGGTTTGTATTCTCCCATCTTCTTTATATTCATTCCGGGGGTGGAGGGAAGGGCTTCTTATTTTACTGTTAATAGTTATCTTCACTTGAACATTTCTATTATTCCATGCAATTCATTGCGGATTTTGTCTATATTAAGAAATTTTCTATGTCGAACATAAGAAAGTTTCATCAAACTGAATTCTAATAGTTCTTTTGTTTGGCTGCAGAAACCGCATATTCAAATATTCCGATGACCCCATATGAACTTCCAGATGGCCAGTAAGTCCTACTATACTCTGAGGGGGGAAAAAAGGTTATCAGGTTACTGTTCCTGGTTTTTATTTTGCATTTTTGAATTGGTGGATTACTTTATTACGTTAGCAATTTGTGAGTACTGACCTTTCGACATCCCAAGGACTATTTACTATGTGATTAGATGGTTTTGATTAGCATGTGAAGTTCTACTTTATTTTTTGTGCACAATGCAGGACAATTGAAATTGGAGCTGATAGATTTAAGATACCTGACTTGCTGTTTAACCCTTCCCTGGCTCAGGTGCTGATCTTAAATCTACTATATTCCAGATTTTCAAATTTTTCCTGGAAGTTTCTTCCTCTCTTTTCTTCTCCTTTTTTTGTTTCCCCTCATAATTTTATGAATCAAGTTTTGTGTTTAATGTATATGCCAGATGATTCCTGGTATGGAGAGTTTTGCAGAAACTGCTCCTTCTGTTCGTGGGTTGCCACAAATGGTAAAATTCCACGGCTCTTTTTAATTGTTTACTAAAGTTTAACCTTTTAAAATGTCACAAATTAATTTTTTCCCTACGCTTGTCAGGTTATAGAAAGTATCAATAAGTGTGATGTGGATATTCGTAGAGAGCTATTCAGCAGCATATTGGTAAAATTGACCTAAAATATTTTCCATGAATTTTCTTGAACACAATCTTCAGCAGCTGCTATATGGAACAAGATTTGACATTACTGTTTTCTCTTCTCTACAGCTTGCTGGTGGCACAGCCTCAATGCAACAGTTGAAAGAACGCCTTGAGAAAGATTTGCTAGAGGTATTTCTGTTTGGCCAAGCATGACTAATAATAAGCATCAAGTACCATACGTGGCATATTTTGATTACCATATTATTCTGATCTTAAGTTTTTGGTTAAGTCGTGTTTATCTAATATGTTTCAAATAGAGAGTGAATATCTCATGTCATAGAGCTCTGTCGTATTATTTAAACTAATCATATTTCTAGATACTGTTAGAATTGCATACCAAATATACGTTGTTCTCAAATAGAAATTCTGAAGCATTTTTATTTAATACTTAGGAATCTCCACAAGCTGCTAGAGTTAAAGTCTTGGCTAGTGGAAATGCAACGGAAAGGCGATTTAGGTAGGATATTTGTTCTTTGGTCTTCCTTCAAAGTTTTAAGCACTATTTTCTTGTGCCCGTCTTTCTGTGCTACTCAATTTTATTACAAACCGTTAAAAAAAAAAAAAAATGCCTTTATAATGCATTCATGCAATTTCTACCTCCCAAAACTCAAGTTGACATTCTTTATTTCCAGTGTTTGGATTGGTGGGAGTATATTGGCTTCTCTTGGTTCGTTCCAGCAAATGTGGTTCTCCAAGTCTGAGTATGTCGCAACTTTGAACTTATTTTCACACTAGTTTTGGACTGGGCTCCGGGGAGCCTGGGGCTCGCACCACACAAGGCTGGGCTCACACGGGAGGGATGGGGGGGGTGGTGGCGCACCTTTATGTTATGCTTTGCCTAGGGTCTCCCCGTAGCCCCAAAGCATTAATCGATTTACAGATCATGTTTTTGAATATGTTTGATGTGATCACAGACATTTGTGGAGCTCTCATAATGACGAATTTATGTGTACTTCACAGGTATGAAGAGCATGGGGCTTCTTACATTCAGAGAAAATGCCCTTAAGATGGATTGTAAGGTATCTTTTCTTGGATGAGAAGATTTTGGTCATGCCCCGCATCTATATTTTTGGAATGTTTGTTCATACCTAAAGGAATGTAATCAGTTTTCTAATTTTTAGCCTCTAATGAACAAACAATATTATTAATTATTGACTTTTAGGTCTACCGTGTGCTCCACACTAACCTTAACCTTGGCGAGAATTTGTTGAGGCCGCTGCTCGAAGCTTGTGTAGTATAAGAAAGATGAGATTGTTCTAATATATCATACTTTACCATATTTGTTTCCAAAATATATAGCTTCATTGTCCTACGTTGTAGCAAATTTTTTGCCCATGTAGCACAGTTTAGTTTATTCACCCCGAGTTCTGAATATTTTGTGGCACTCTTTGCATAGAGTTAGTGGTTATATAGGGAACTAAAAAGTTCTAAATTGGCACTCTCTAAAATGGTTTTTTTTTTTTTTTCCTTAAAATCAATCCCTATGTGTATGTACACATTGTTTGGCAGAGTTACAGCTTTTGCTTCTAGCTAATAAAAGAAGAGAAGCAAAAGCTGTAACTTCTTAGTAAGTGTTTGAGATAAAGGAGCTTTTTATGTCAAAATGATCTTTAAAGTTTTCTTATAAGTATTAAAAATGTTAAATGAAGTTTTTAATGTCTTATTTAAATTTTGATACAAGTTTTAAAGTGTACTCATAAGAGTTTTTGTTAGAAGTCACGTTTTTTGACTTTGAGAAGCACTTCTAGAGACTTGATTCTATCATTTCTAGAAGTTGCTTTTGGACCTAAGAAGCCAAAAGCAGCTTCTAAGAAACCCTGTCAAACAGGTCTTAAGAATATAGAGTGGAATAACAGTCATCTCAAATTCTTGAACAGTAGAATACAATAAATATAACCAAATTCTAAGGCAGAGCAGATACTTTTAAGTTTTGCTCATTTCTCAAAGCTTTGTGGATTTTGCATATCCATTGAGGGGTACACCAAAGCAAAATAGAAGTCATTTTTGAAGTTCCTGGACAAATCTATGAATCTTTCCTGGAGGAATGTGCGGGTTTTATAATCCAACCATCGACAAAAAGTCTCTCGATGCAAACTTTGCTAAATGTGGAAAAAAAACGTGATTAGTGGCTTGTATTTTACACTTGTAGAGTTAGCTGTTTAGGAGATTTTGTAACAGTTTGTATCCCTATAATTAGGTTGATTTGGTTAGTTTCCTATTTTGTTAAAATTGCGTCATGGAATCAAATTGCGTCATGGAATCAGAGCCCTAAGGCTTTGAATTTTCTAGGAAGAATTTTCTGATTGCTCGGTCTTTATTGCCGGCAGTTTTGTGACTCCTGCCAGCCTTCATTGCTGGTGTTTTTTGTTTCATGATCTGCCTTAGTTGCCTAAGAGATCAGATTTTTTCGTGGAGGATGTCGGAGGTTGCAGAGACTACTTCTACAGCATAATCGAAAGAGATTGTTCGATCTCAACAACCTGGGGAATTGCAAAATATTCAGGTTGCATATAGGCTGGATGGAAAAAAAAAAAAACCTCAAATGGTCTCAACTAGTTCGCACCGTGCTAAAAGGGAAAGTGAAGATCAACCATCTCACGGGTACAGGGCCAAAACCAGGAGATTCTCGTTTTGAAGCATGGGATGGAGAAGATTCCATGATTATGGTGTGGTTGTGGAATTCTATGACTCTTGAGATTAGTGACACATGTATGTTCTTGGCTACAGCTAAGGATATTTAGGATGCAATCCAACAAACGTAATAAAGGCTAGAGACGCGGCTCAAGTATATGAAGTCAAGGTGAAGACGATTGTCGTAAAACATGGAAGTAAAACAGTTGCTGAATATGCCAATCAATTGAAAGCTTTGTGGCAAGAACTTGATCATTATAGGGTGATAAAAACCAAATGTCTTGAGGATGCCGCTATTATGAAGGATTTCATCCAGCAAGATAGAGTTTATGATTTTCTTGTTGGGCTTAATCCAGAATTTGATCAAGTAAGAATCTAGATTCTTGGCGAGTAGGAGGTTTCGTGCTTTAATGAGGCGGTGGCACTAATTCGAGGTGAGGAAAGTAGAAGAGAGCTGATGCTTGAATCACAGAACACAGACAACTCGGCTATGGTGGCTAGTGGTGGTAGTAATTCAGCCACAAACGTGGAAAGAGCACCAGTTTTTGAAAGCGGAAAACCTGGACAACCAAAGGCCCAGAATCGTGATTACAAGGAGCTTGTGGTGCACTTATTGTAAGAAGGCACGCCATACTCGTGAGCAATGTTGGAAGCTTCATGGAAAGCCTCTGAGCCGATAGTGGGGACAGAAAGGAGAGTAGCCAAGGAACAATGGTCAGGCCCATGCTGTGGCGGTACAACAGAATGAAGCAACACCAAAGGAGGTAGGCGATCTCACCCAAGAAGAGGTCGAGAGGGTGAGATTTCTCTGTGGCAACCTTGACAAACATTCATGTACTTATTCATTGGCATATTCAGGTGAGTTTTGATCCTCCATTGGATTAAATGCATCAGGTACAACCTTTGCCAACTTGTGGATCATGGATTCAGGAGCTATCGACCATATCACTCACTCACCGAATGTCTTTTCCATATACTCCCCATGTCCAAGCAGTAAGAAAATAGCCATAGCCGATGGTTCTTTAACCACTGTAGCAGGTGTAGGAGATGATAAAATAAGCCCATCACTGACCTTAAAAAATGTTCTTCATGTTCCTAGATTGTCCACAAACCTTGTCTTTATCCATATTGTGTATTTCAGGACAATGATTCGGGGAAGATGATTGGACACGCTAGAGAATGGGATGGGCTCTACTACCTTGAAGCACCGAGCCAATCAAGCATTACCAATGGCAAATTACCTCATTCTATTGTTTCAGAGCTTTGTTCATCCAATAAAGAGAAAGTTTGGCTTCACCATCGCCAACTTGGACATCCGTCATTTAGGGTCATTAAAATTATGTTTCCTTCTTTATTTTAAGGTCTAGATGTTGAGAATTTTCATTGTGATGTGTGCAAACTTGCTAAACACAAACGAGTACCTTTTCCAGTTAGTAATTAAAGAAGTTATATTCCTTTTTATCTTATTCACAGTGATATTTGGGGTCTTTTTACTATTCCTAATGTTTCTGAGGCAAGATGGTTTGTGTCATTCATTGACGATTGTACTCGTGTTACTTGGCTTTTTCTGCTTAAACATAAATCTGATGTCAGTACTATTCTCCCAAATTTTTGTTCCATGATTAAGAATCAATTTGGGGTCAATGTCAAAAGGTTTAGGTTGGATAAGGCCAGAGATTATTTCAATTAGGTCCTAACTCCATACTTTCAAAAGGAAGGGATAGTGAGTCATTTTGTGTCAATACACCACAGCAAAAAGGAGTAGCAGAAAGGAAAAATGGCCACCTTCTTGAGTCAACCCGAGCCTTCTTGTTCCAGAAACATGTGCCTAAATCTTTTTTAGGGGAAGCAGTTCTTATTGCCGTTCATCTTATAAATCGTTTGCCTTCCAGAGTCCAATGGAAACACTCTTAACATTCTATCCAAACCTACACACTACAAATAATCTTGTCCCTAGGATATTTGGGTGTGTGTCATTTATCCATGTCCATAGTCAAAATAGGGGGAAGTTAGATCCAAGGGCATTAAAATGTGTCTTTGTAGGTTATTTTTCAACTCAAAAAGGGTACAAGTATTACCACCCTCCATCAAAGAAGTTCTATGTCTCAGTGGTTGTTACTTTCAATGAACAAGAGTCTTATTTCACCACACCTTATCTTCAGGGGGATAATTCAATAATTGAAGATAAGGATGGGGATTTCTTACTTGATTTGTCATCACTTCCCATGTCTAAATCAATTCCTATGCCTCGTTCCACTGTGCCGAGTCCTGTGTCTGTGTCGTCTAACCCTAAATTCTAGTCCATGCCAAATCCTGTATTTGAACCCGTGCCTGAAATTCCAGAAAATCCCCAAGAAAATTCCAACTCTGCTCTTAAGAATGTGAGATTTGGCAAAGGCAAGGTGTTTTCAAGAAAGAAAATGGATGTCCCTGAATCTGAGAATGAGCTAATAATGCAAGCTGAAACTAAATCTCATGTGAGCAAAAATGACCAGGATCTTCCCATTGCTATTAGGAAAGGGATAAGAGATGCACAAAATGACCTTTATATCCTCTTGTACATTTTCTATCCTTTAAACATTTTTCACCATCTCATAGAGCCTTCCTTGTTAGCTTAAGCACCATTGTTATCCCTTCCACCTTATTCGAGGCTTTGTCCAATGAGAAATGGAAACAAGCTATGAATGTGGAGATGGAGGCATTGGAAAAGAACAAAACTTGGGAGTTGGTGAAGTTGTCAGCAGTAAAGAAACCCGTGGGGTGTAAATGGGTCTATACAGTGAAGTATAGAGCAGATGGATCGATAGAGAGATACAAGGCAAGGTTGGTCACCAAGGGCTATACTAAAGCCTATGGGATTGATTACTTAGAGACTTTTGGTCCAGTTGCGAAGATGAATATTGTTAGAATCTTGTTGTGATTAGCAGCTAATTATAGTTGGGAGTTACAGCAGTTTGATATCAAAAATGCATTTTTGCACGGAGAACCAGAGTAAAAAAATATATATGGAGGTCCCACCAAGTTATACGAATAATTTGGCTGCTCATACTGTGTGTAAATTGAAGAAAGCCTTGCATAAACTTTAGCAATCATCACGGGCATGGTTTGGCAGATTTGCAAGAGTTATGATAGCCAAGACAAAGCCAAGGGAATCACATGTTGTTCATTAAACACTCAACTTCAGGGGGAGTCACATCACTCTTGGTATATGTTGATCACATGTAACGCCACAAATGCTACTTAACTATAACGTTAGAGAATTAACATTAGAATTAACATAGATATGTGATGAGATAACAATTTCTTCATTCTAATGTTATGTTGAGTTATTTTTCACAGGTGACGCGACGAGGACTCGATGTGCTAGAACAAGTTCATGCCAAATTGATAAATTTTTATGATGACTTGATAATTTTGTGTGATGGTTTATATATATATATATATGGTATGTAGTATTTGTGATGATGTTAATGTTTAAAACAAAAAAAAAAAAAAAAAAGAAAAGAAGGGAAAGTATGTTATCCGAAAAAGGCATGTTTTATATGATGTTAATTTCCAACTCAATTATGAATCTTTGAATGTCGAAAAATTATATTGTAATTTAAATAAACTTATAGAGCTTTTCATAAGCTTTCCAACGCCTACTCATTTGTGCAAATCCGATATTGGAGTAAGAAGTTATGACCAGTTTACTATCCGGATACCTGCTAGTCACCAACCAGTTTACCATGTGTGATTGTAAGTGCGAAAATTCTAGAGGTGAACCTAGTTGTTTCCTTTTCCTCCCACACGTTTTCACACCCTAATGACAGCCATTCCACAGCAATTAAGAGACAATTAAACCAAAGAATTCAACCTCAATTAATTCCAAAATTTATTTGGGATTAAATTACTCATAAATTGTTTTTATAATTTTCAAAATTTCTCTTTTTACATCCTCTCTCTCTCTCTCATTTCCCTTGCCTCCATTTTCCTTCTTTCCCATTCTCTTTGTCTGCTCTCTCTGCCCCTCTCTCACACACACAAGAAAAAAAAAAAAAAAAAAAAAAAAAAAAAAAAAAAAGGGAATCCGCCAAACCTCCAAATTCTTCCAAGCCGAAAATCAAAGGATTTCAAGGTATGTATCATATTGTTGATGATGATGACTTTATTATTTATTTTGGTATGGGGATTGGATAATTTCATATGTTAGAAATATGTCTTAGGGCTGTTTTCGTGTGTGTATGAATTATATAAATATTGTGATGATAATTTTTATATATATATTTCTATTTATTTTCGGATTTGACATTGCTACTGGAATTTCCAGATTCTAAGGTAAGAATTCCAAACGGTTTTAAGGGTGCAAATGGACTCCATTTTTAATAAATTTGATATTGTTGGAAAGCCCTAGATGTCTATTTTCATTTGAAATCAGTTTCATATCTTTTGGAGTTATTTGTGAAATTTTATGATTTTTCAAATAGGCAGAGGTCGGACTGCCAAGTTCGGTAAAATTTTAATGATCAGAATTCAAAACTGATTTTGGGAATCTAAACGGTCTCCGTTTTTAACAAATTTAATATTGTTGGAAAGCCCTAGATGTTTATTTTCGTTTGAAATCAGTTTCATATCTTTTGGAATTATTTATGAATTTTTATGATTTTTCAAATAGGCAGAGGTCGGACTGCCAAGTTCGGTAAAATTTTAATGATCAGATTTCAAAACTGTATATGGGAATGCAAACGCTCTCCGTTTTTAACAAATTTGATATTGTTAGAAAGCTATAGATGTCTATTTTCATTTGGAATCAGTTTTATATCATTTGGAGATATCTGTAAATTTTTGTGATTTTTCAAACCGGTAAAGGTCCGGCTGCCAGCTTCAGAAAAGTTTAGAAATCAATTTCAAAACTATTTTTGAGGGTCCAAACGGTCTTCATTTGTTTCAAATTAGGTACCATCAGAAAGATCTAGATGTCTACTTTCATTTAAAATTATTTTCAGATCATTTGGAGCTCTGTATGAATTTTTATGAGTTTTTGAAAGGACAAAGGTCTGACTGGCAGATTCTAACAAAATTGAAATTTCATGAAATTGTTCAATTTTTGTGTTTTGATGTAATTAAATGATGAAATAGGCCTTGTAGGTGCTGCTATGATCTGATGGATGTGTTTGATGAATTATTTTGAGCTTTTGTTGATTTTATTATATTTATTATTTATGGCATGAACGGTTCTAAAGACGAGCACTCGAGACCTCAATCGCGCGTCACCATCGGAAAATTCAAAAAGGTTAAGTAAGGCGTTTAGGTAAGTACACTCTCACCTGCAACATGAATTAAAGATTTGAGAAGTATATATTTTGATGTTGATGATGATGTTATGATGTTCTTAAATAATACTTCTCCTATGATGATGTTTGATGAAAAGTATATATATGGTATGTATATGTATTTTTATGTTTTAAAATGGCGTTGTACACCCTTGATGATGATGTTGTCCGGTGAGCGGACTTTTGTCACCGTTGGTTTGGGATTTGCTACCCCAACCCTTCCGTGACTAGCGCGCTATGATGGTACAACGCCGGGCCCAATATATGATGGTTTTAAAAGTAAAAAAGTTTTTAAATTATGTTTATATTTATGATGATAAAATAAAAATGTTTATTTACATTTGTGAGATTTAAGTGTCTTACTAAGCCCTTGCTTATATAAGTTAATTCATGTTACAGATAAAGGAAAGGGTAAGATGTAGTGTTGGAGGAGCTTGGAGCGGATAGCGGGACGATATATGATGGGAAAACGGGAGGAACGATCTTGAGATGGACATTTATAATTTCAAATGAAGTTTTGAGATTTTAATTTGTTATTATTTGATTGAAGGTCTCATATGGACTTAAATTTTATTTCATGAATTTAGTTTTTAAAATATATATATATATATATATATTAATTATGAAGTTTATTTCAATATAGTTTAAAAAAAAAAAAAATTTTCTAGAGTTTTCTAAAATTATCTAAGTAAAGTTTTCTGTTATATAAAGATTTTTATTTCAAGCTTAATCTTTTCCGCAATTTTATAAGAGATGAATGATTAAATAAGAAGTCAACTGTAATGGTCCGTGAGGGGTCGTTACAGATATGGTATCAGAGCGGTTTCCTATTTCCTATCATGCATCGCCACGTATCCACTTCAAACTTCTTCAAGTAAGTAATTAACTAATTTCCTTAAATAGAAATGTAAGAGTTGTGAGGTGATGTTCTATTTATGGAAAGTTTGAATCCTGACTCGATATCAAAAAAAAAAAAAAAAAAAGGGTCTTTTATTGACATTTTCGCTACTAACTGACGACTAAGATAAGATAGTACGCGGACGAGAACGTGCAATTCGAGGACGTGGTAACGGCCGAGTGCAAGCCGAAGATGAAGTTGCTGCGAAACCTAACTTCACGTCCGAGTGCAAGCCGAAGATGAAGTTGCTGCGGAACCTAACTTGACAGAAGTTATGGCGCAGTTACGTCAAGACCAACAAAGAGGTCGTGGACAAGTTGAAAACGAAGGATGGCAGAGCCTAAGTGAGTAGAAATGGTGGTTCAACTTCAGAGGCAAGTTTAGGAACAACAGGCCCTCATTAACAATTTGCAAGCTAATGCCAACAGAGTGGAAGTCCCCATTAATCCACCGGCTGCACAACCAACGTAAGATAGAAGAGTTCAAGCAGCTACAAATCATGAGCCCCTGTATCTGCGATTCAAGAGGATGAAGCCTAAGGAATTCAATGGTTCAACTGAGCCTTTGGTAGCTCAAGGATGATTGAAGTCGATCAAGTTAGTCCTTAATTTAATAGGTTTAACTGAGAATGAGAAAGTGAAGTGTGCTTCATACTGTTTGATGGATGATGCTAGAATCTGGTGGGAAGGAATAAAGTTGAGCAGGGATATAAGTCAAATGACATGAGAAGACTTTTATCCAGAAATTTAACGAGCAGTATTTCAACATGTCTGTGACCAGGGAACACTATGACGAGTTTAATAACTTTCGTCAAGGAAATCTATCAGTGACAGAAGCAGCTGTTGAAACATCTACTGTTGTCACAGGTCAAATACTTGTTAATAACAAGTGTACTAATGTTCTTTTCGACACAGGAACCTCACACTCCTTTGTGTCTTCTACTTTTGCTAAAAGACTAGGAATAAATCAAGATATCTTGAGCCAGGGATTCACTACGACACTACCCTCTGGGGAAGTGATGATGTTCACTCATTGGCTACAAGCAGTGCCAATGAGAATTGTTGATAGAGAGCTCTACAGTAATCTGATAGTGCTCAAGATGTTTGATTACGACATAATTTTAGGTATGGATTTCTTGGGAAAGTATAACGCGTCTATTGAATGCCGAAGACGTAAAGTCGTGTTTAATCTTGAAGGAGATGATCGATTTGAATTCATTGGTGATGCGAAGAAGAAGACGAAGTTATTCCTGTCAGCAATGAAGGCTCGAAAGATGCTAGCCAATGGCTGTAACGGTTTCTTAGCCAGCATCGTAGATAAGAAGAAAGAAGACAATTTGAAACTTGAAGATGTACCTGTCGTACGAGATTTTGGTGATGTGTTTCCAGAGGACTTGCCAGGTTTGCCGCCAGATAGAGAAATCGAGTTCGAGATTGAGTTAGCACCAGGCACTGGGCCAATCTCCAAGGCACCTTATCGTATGGCACCTGCTGAATTGAAGGAATTACATGAGCAACTTCAAGAGCTGTTGAACAAGGGTTTCATTCGCCCTAGTCATTCACCGTGGGGAGCTCCGGTTTTATTTGTGAAGAAGAAGGATGAGACAATGAGACTCTGCATCGACTATAGAGAACTAAACAAGGTGACCATAAGGAACAAGTACCCATTGCCGAGAATTGATGATTTATTCGACCAATTGCAAGGAGCGACTGTGTTTTCGAAGATTGATTTACGATCTGGATACCACCAACTGAAGATCAAGGAAGGAGATATTCCCAAGTCAGCCTTCAGAACTCGATACGGTCATTATGAGTTTGTGGTCATGCCATTTGGGTTGACCAATGCCCCTGCTGCTTTCATGGACCTGATGAATAGAGTGTTTAAGGAGCATCTGGATAAGTTTGTGATAGTGTTTATCGACGATATTCTCATTTATTCAAAGACTCGAGACCAACATGAGAAGCATATAAGGACAGTTTTGCAGACATTGAAACAACACCAACTGTATGCCAAATTCTCTAAGTGCGAGTTTTGGTTGGATCGTGTGGCATTCCTTGGTCATGTGATTTCTAAAGATGGCGTAATGGTGGATCCCGCGAAGGTTGAGGCCGTTAGTAATTGGAAGAGACCAACCAACGCAAGTGAGATCAGAAGTTCCCTTGGTTTAGCGGGATATTACAGGAAATTTGTAGCTAACTTTTCGAAAGTTGCTATGCCACTTACGACACTTACCCGAAAAGGAAAGAAGTTCGAATGGACAGAGGACTGCGAAAAGAGCTTTCAAGAGCTGAAGAGACGACTCACAAGTGCTCCAATCTTGACGACTCCGGATGGGGATGAAGGGTTCGTAATTTACAGTGATGCTTCTAAAATGGGGCTTGGTGCAGTCTTGATGCAGAATGAGAAGGTAATTGCCTATGCTTCAAGGCAATTGAAGAACTATGAGAAGAACTATCCCACTCATAATCTAGAGTTGGCTGCCGTTGTTTTTGCATTGAAAATATGGAGGCATTATTTGTATGGAGTCCGATGCCAAATATTCACCTACCACCAAAGTTTGAAGTACTTCTTCACACAGAAAGATTTGAATATGAGGCAAAGGAGGTGGCTTGAGCTAGTAAAGGATTACGACTGTGAAATCCTATACCACCCGGGGAAGGCAAATAGGGTAGCTGATGCATTGAGTCGGAAGACCCCAGCCACGTTAATGTCCTTGAATGCGATGTCCAAGCCTCTTCAAAAGGAGGTTTTTGATTTTGGGTTGGAATTAATAGTTGGACAACTTTCTGCAATGACCTTGTCTCCAACTATTTTAGATGACATTCGGAGCAAACAAGACCTTGATCCAAGCCTTGTGAGAATTAAAAAGGAAATGCTCGAAGGGAAGTGTGAAGGATTTAGTGTGTCTGATGATGGAGTGCTGAAACTTAAGGAACGATTATGTGTTCCTAAAGACGAGGAGTTGAGGAAAAAGATTCTTGAAGAGGCGCACAATACCCCGTATACGCTTCATCCTGGTGCAACCAAAATGTACATGGATCTTAAGAATAGTTTCTGGTGGTTCGGAATGAAGAAGGATGTAGCACACTATGTGAAGCATTGTTTGACGTGCCAACAAGTTAAGGCTGAGCACCAAAGGCCAGGAGGGGTGCTCCAGTCAATTCAGATACCGGAATGGAAATGGGAAGACATTGCGATGGACTTTATTACTGGATTGCCAAGGACTACGAATGGATATGATGCTATATGGGTGGTCATTGACAGATTGACCAAGTCAGCACATTTTCTTCCTATACGATTGACGTTCTCGATGGAACAGTTGGCAGAATTATATGTGAAGGAGGTCGTGAGGCTTCATGGTGTTCCCAGATCTATTATTTCGGATCGAGATAGTAGGTTCACCTCTCATTTCTGGAAGAGCGTTCAAGCGGCTATGGGTACGAAGTTAAAATTTAGCACAGCTTTTCATCCGCAAACAGACAGTCAGACGGAGAGGACTAATCAAACACTTGAGGATATGCTTCGAGCTTGTGTCTTGGACTTCAAAGGGAGTTGGTATAAGTTTTTACCGTTGGCTGAGTTCGCTTATAACAATAGTTATCAAGCGACGATTGGGATGGCTCCCTATGAGGCACTTTACGGAAGACGTTGTAGGTCCCCAATTTATTGGCATGAGGCGGGGGAGAAGAAGCTAGCAGAGTCGGAACTTAAGGAGAAAACTGACTTCTTCAATAAGACGACCGAAGCATTGAAGGTGATTCAGCAGCGGATTGCCACAGCTCAAAGTAGGCAGAAAAGCTATGCAGATGTGCGTCGAAGGCCTTTAGAGTTTGAGGTTGGTGACTTGGTGTTTATCAAGGTCGCCCCGATGAAGGGTGTGATGCGATTTGGGAAGAAAGGCAAGCTTAGTCCCAGGTATGTGGGACCATATATGGTGATTGAGCGTATCGGCAATGTGGCTTACAAGTTAGATTTACCGCAGGAGATGACATCCATTCACAATGTATTTCATGTCTCGATGTTGAAGAAGTATGTACCAGATCCATCTCACGTCATCCAACCGCAATCGATTCAGATTCAAGAGGATATGAGTTACGAAGAGAAACCAGTTGAAATTCTTGATCGAAAGACGAAGACCTTGAGAAACAAAGAGATCCCCTTAGTGAAAGTTCTTTGGCGTAATCACAAGATGGAGGAAGCTGCATGGGAGCGAGAAGACGTTATGAGAACGAATTATCCAGAATTATTCTAAGTTTCGAGGACGAAACTTTTATAAGGTAAGAGGGATTGTAACGCCACAAATGCTACTTAACTATAACGTTAGAGAATTAACATTAGAATTAACATAGATATGTGATGAGATAACAATTCTTCATTCTAATGTTATGTTGAGTTATTTTTCACAGGTGACGCGACGAGGACTCGATGTGCTAGAACAAGTTCATGCCAAATTGATAAATTTTTATGATGACTTGATAATTTTGTGTGATGGTTTATATATATATATATATGGTATGTAGTATTTGTGATGATGTTAATGTTTAAAAAAAAAAAAAAAAAAAAAAGAAGGGAAAGTATGTTATCCGAAAAAGGCATGTTTTATATGATGTTAATTTCCAACTCAATTATGAATCTTTGAATGTCGAAAAATTATATTGTAATTTAAATAAACTTATAGAGCTTTTCATAAGCTTTCCAACGCCTACTCATTTGTGCAAATCCGATATTGGAGTAAGAAGTTATGACCAGTTTACTATCCGGATACCTGCTAGTCACCAACCAGTTTACCATGTGTGATTGTAAGTGCGAAAATTCTAGAGGTGAATCTAGTTGTTTCCTTTTCCTCCCACACGTTTTCACACCCTAATGACAGCCATTCCACAACAATTAAGAGACAATTAAACCAAAGAATTCAACCTCAATTAATTCCAAAATTTATTTGGGATTAAATTACTCATAAATTGCTTTTATAATTTTCAAAATTTCTCTTTTTACATCCTCTCTCTCTCTCTCATTTCCCTTGCCTCCATTTTCCTTCTTTCCCATTCTCTTTGTCTGCTCTCTCTGCCCCTCTCTCACACACACAAGAAAAAAAAAAAAAAAAAAAAAAAAAAAAAAAAAAGGGGAATCCGCCAAACCTCCAAATTCTTCCAAGCCGAAAATCAAAGGATTTCAAGGTATGTATCATATTGTTTGATGATGATGACTTTATTATTTATTTTGGTATGGGGATTGGATAATTTCATATGTTAGAAATATGTCTTAGGGCTGTTTTCGTGTGTGTATGAATTATATAAATATTGTGATGATAATTTTTATATATATATTTCTATTTATTTTCGGATTTGACATTGCTACTGGAATTTCCAGATTCTAAGGTAAGAATTCCAAACGGTTTTTAAGGGTGCAAATGGACTCCATTTTTAATAAATTTGATATTGTTGGAAAGCCCTAGATGTCTATTTTCATTTGAAATCAGTTTCATATCTTTTGGAGTTATTTGTGAAATTTTATGATTTTTCAAATAGGCAGAGGTCGGACTGCCAAGTTCGGTAAAATTTTAATGATCAGAATTCAAAACTGATTTTGGGAATCTAAACGGTCTCCGTTTTTAACAAATTTAATATTGTTGGAAAGCCCTAGATGTTTGTTTTCGTTTGAAATCAGTTTCATATCTTTTGGAATTATTTATGAATTTTTATGATTTTTCAAATAGGCAGAGGTCGGACTGCCAAGTTCGGTAAAATTTTAATGATCAGATTTCAAAACTGTATATGGGAATGCAAACGCTCTCCGTTTTTAACAAATTTGATATTGTTAGAAAGCTATAGATGTATATTTTCATTTGGAATCAGTTTTATATCATTTGGAGATATCTGTAAATTTTTGTGATTTTTCAAACCGGTAAAGGTCCGGCTGCCAGCTTCAGAAAAAGTTTAGAAATCAATTTCAAAACTATTTTTGAGGGTCCAAACGGTCTTCATTTGTTTCAAATTAGGTACCATCAGAAAGATCTAGATGTCTACTTTCATTTAAAATTATTTTCAGATCATTTGGAGCTCTGTATGAATTTTTATGAGTTTTTGAAGGGACAAAGGTCTGACTGGCAGATTCTAACAAAAATTGAAATTTCATGAAATTGTTCAATTTTTGTGTTTTGATGTAATTAAATGATGAAATAGGCCTTGTAGGTGCTGCTATGATCTGATGGATGTGTTTGATGAATTATTTTGAGCTTTTGTTGATTTTATTATATTTATTATTTATGGCATGAACGGTTCTAAAGACGAGCACTCGAGACCTCAATCGCGCGTCACCATCGGAAAATTCAAAAAGGTTAAGTAAGGCGTTTAGGTAAGTACACTCTCACCTGCAACATGAATTAAAGATTTGAGAAGTATATATTTTGATGTTGATGATGATGTTATGATGTTCTTAAATAATACTTCTCCTATGATGATGTTTTGATGAAAAGTATATATATGGTATGTATATGTATTTTTATGTTTTAAAATGGCGTTGTACACCCTTGATGATGATGTTGTCCGGTGAGCGGACTTTTGTCACCGTTGGTTTGGGATTTGCTACCCCAACCCTTCTGTGACTAGCGCGCTATGATGGTACAACGCCGGGCCCAATATATGATGGTTTTAAAAGTAAAAAAGTTTTTAAATGATGTTTATATTTATGATGATAAAATAAAAATGTTTATTTACATTTGTGAGATTTAAGTGTCTTACTAAGCCCTTGCTTATATAAGTTAATTCATGTTGCAGATAAAGGAAAGGGTAAGATGTAGTGTTGGAGGAGCTTGGAGCGGATAGCGGGACGATATATGATGGGAAAACGGGAGGAACGATCTTGAGATGGACATTTATAATTTCAAATGAAGTTTTGAGATTTTAATTTATTATTATTTGATTGAAGGTCTCATATGGACTTAAATTTTATTTCATGAATTCAGTTTTTAAAATATATATATATATATATATATATTAATTATGAAGTTTATTTCAATATAGTTTAAAAAAAAAAAAAAAATTCTAGAGTTTTCTAAAATTATCTAAGTAAAGTTTTCTGTTATATAAAGATTTTTATTTCAAGCTTAATCTTTTCCGCAATTTTATAAGAGATGAATGATTAAATAAGAAGTCAACTGTAATGGTCCGTGAGGGGTCGTTACATCACATCACTCTTACTATTACAACTTTGTAACTTAAACTTTAAAAGTTCATAGCTTTACATAGACAAGTCCAAATGAAATGATATTTTTTTTAAATTGCATATAATTTTGAGATGAACGAAATAAGCTCTATATAAATATTTTTTTTCCAAACATATTTTAAGTTTTTTACACTTTTTAACTCCAACAATTCAGATGTCTCACCAAATGCACAAACTCAATTCCAACCTAAAAAATTCTATTCCAACGTGCACCAAAAACATGCTAATATAATTAGTTGACGACATCAATCTCATAGAAAACGAAAGATAAAAATGTGATTATAATTTTTACAGTCTCATAGAAATCATAAAAAATTATAGCCAACAAGGCGCTACCTTCAAAATAGCCGTTCGTCAGAGAGAGACCTCGCCATTCTCGTCGGCCTCGTAATTCTAGCGCAATGGTGACAGCAGCGACGATGACGAAGGAGAAAAGCTGTGTCGAGGAGAGAAAGAGAGGGGGGACCTCGCGATTCTTGCCATTGCCAAGTCGAGCTCTCGCTGTTGACCTCTCAATTCTATAGCTTAGATGATGGCGATGATAAAAAACGACAAGCTTTATTGTTTGCAATGGCAATTTGAGATGAGGTTTAACTCCGGCAACAAGAGCCGTCATGCTCGCAATGAGGAATAGCGTCGGCCTCCCCATCGCGATGGTGACGACAATCTCCTATCAATAGAGAGAGACAAATGGAGAGAGAAACGTGTAAGTGAGATAAATTAAATATAAAGGGTAAAAACAGAAAAAAAAAAATTATTTTAAAATGATAATCCAATTTACGCTATAAATTGAAATACCCTAATTACCCTTATATCCAAACCTGCCAAACATATATGGTTTTCAAATATAATTGGTACAATCACAGTCAGAGAAGACGGAATCGCGACAGAGATCGTGACGGAGGGCGATGTGATCACGACGGGACATGATCTAGATGGTGCCGACGACGTGACTGGGATGATTTTTCTTTCTCTGTCACAATGGTAGCGCCGTCGACGAGCTTTTGACGAGCCTGGGATTGCGATCTAGCCTAGCCCGATGGTACATATCCCATGGCTTCTCTGGCTTCCTCGCGTCGGTCGAGCTGTCTCCTCTGGTTTTTTGACTTCTTCGCGTCGTCTTTTTCGACTGTCTGGTGTTGGCACTTCTGGCGATGGCAAGCGACAGAGTTTGGACATTGGGATTGTTTTGGGAATATGGAACCCATTGTCGATGAGGTCAGCGAGCTTAGGGATGGAAACCGCCGTCACTAAAGGCGACTCGGATGCAATTCTTGCCGTCTCAAGGAGCACCATTGGTAACAGAAGAAATGGAGGGTGGGAGAGGGAGAGAGAGACAGACAAAGAAATAGTGTGTGTGGAAGAGAGAGATAGGAGAGAGGAGGGTAAAATTGACAATATAATATTTATTTTAAAGAGAAAAATTAGAATATGTTATAATTTATCATAATTAGAAAAACTAGTTATAAACTTCATTGATGCTTTTGAAATATTTTATGAGCAGTGCTAGAGATACCAACTATAATCTCAATCTTTTGAGTACTAACTCATGTGTCATATTTTCATTCGTAGATACAATTGATTGATGTGACAATACTATAAACACTTACCAATAAAATAACGACAACTCATATGTCACATAAGTTAGTAATCAAAAGTTGAGATTAAAATTGGTGTCCCAAGTATTTTTCATATGCTAAATGCTACCTTTTTCCCAATATGCCATACCTTTCCATTTCAGTTGAAAAAAAGACCCAACCCCTTCTTCCATCTGGCACAACCAACCAAGTTCTCTATCTTTTTGAAAACCCTAACTCTCGTTTAGTATCTCTTTTCCTCTCAAAGACAAACTCTTACTCGCCCACTCTCTCTTCCTCTTAAACTTTCGCTCCAATGGCCGAGTTCCGTCTTACTCTGATGCCGAGTTCCGTCTTACTCTGACGCCTAGTTCTTTAGTTAGGTTGGGTTCATAACTGAGCTTTTAGAAATCAATATATAGCGAAAGAGAGAGGAGAGATTTTAAGGTAATGGTTTTAATGACCTTGCTCTGATATATGTTGAAATCTTTAGCTCTTACAGTGTAAAACTCCATAACCTGATTTCAAACCCGCCTGTAAGGGCCGGGCCAAGCCGCCCGAATTTACAGGACTATTCAGCATCACAATCAATACTGATATTCAAAAAAGAAAAAATAAAGTAAATAAAAAAGAGTAATTAGCCTAAATAGTCCCTAACTCTTTCAAATGTGACAGTTTGATCCCTATTCTATTTCTTTCTGCTGAGATAACCCTAAACTCCTATTTTCTTGGCCATTCCAGTCCTTTTGTCTGGTTCCATTAAAAAACCCATGAAATGGTCATGTGAGAAGCACATTTTGTGCTTATTGAAGGAAAATACCCTTATTTATATACTAATATTAAATAATAAAAAAAACAAAGAAGAGAGAAAGCACTCAAAGCCCCACCCCCACCCCCCCCCCCTCCCACCTCCCCTCCCAGATCCACGTCGGAGCCGGTGGCCCTCTCCCTCCCTCCCCCCCACAGATCCACACTGGAGCCGGAGGCACTCTCCCTCCCCCACAGATCCGCACTGGAGCCGAAGGCACTCTTCCTCCCTCCCCCCCACAGATTTATTCCGGAACCAAAAGCCTTCTCCCTCTCTCCCCCCACAGATTCACGCCAGAGTCGGAGGTCCTCTCTTTCCCTCCCCCCACCCCACAAATCCATGCTGGAGCTGGAGGCCCTATCCCTTCCTCCATCGGCGATCTGGGTTCAACCCCCCTGCTGCCACGATCTGGGTTTGGCCCCTCCTCGTCGGGCCCCGTGATCTGGGTTTTGGGTCCCAACCACCTCGCGCAATCTGGGTTTTGCACCCCCCACCACTGCCGCCAATGTGATTTGGGTTTGGCCCCCCATCTTCGATTTGGTTTTCTCATGAAGAGAGAGACAGAGGGAGGAGAAAGATAATATAGTTTAATTTTAGTTTTTTTAAAAATTTTTAAATTTTTGTTAAATTAATTATTGTTAAATTATTAAAACACCCTTATAAATTTTACATGCATTGCATATGACTCATTCCGTTAAAATGACTATATTGCCCAACATTTTAAGAGTTCAGGGTCTTCTCGACAAAAAATAATAACAATAATAATAAAACAGGGACCAAACCGTCATTTTTTAAAGAGTTCGGGAATTATTTGAGTCAATTACTCAATTAAAAATACAAACAGAAGATTTTATTATTATTATTATTATTATTGTTGTTGTTGTTATTGTTATTATTATTATTATTGTCATTGTTATTATTATGGCTGGCAAGAAACACTTGCGTCCAGTTATTATTTGTAACAGTCTCACAGCATACAAATTAGTGAATTGTAACTTAGTACTGCTATTTTGGCACGACAAAGTTACAAAACTGTAACTTTGTCTCACAGATTTAATGTCGTGAATATTTTGTGAATAAGTGGATGATTTATATCATTATGTTGAGAAAAAAAAAATGATCGTTATTTTTTTAAGTTATTCTTTAATTCTTATAGGTGAATGTAGAATGTATTTTCGTAGTAATTATCAAGGTTTTTATAACATTTGTATTAAAAAGGCCATTAAGCTTAGTTTAAAAATGGATTTTTCTTCTTATTGAGTTCACAACTTAATTTTGGGTTCATGGATTGCAAGTCATTCGAAGAATGGTCCTTTTAACATGGTATGTGCATATCATATAGTTAATTTAAGAAACAAGTCGTGTTAGCCTTCATATTTTTCAACTCTTATTCATGTCATGAACCGTTGTGGAATTTTTGGTTTTCTACATTATTCATCAAAGAGGTTTATACACGGTTTTATACATAAGCTATCCAACTAATTATGCTAATTGGAAGAAAGAAAAAAAAAAAAAAAAAAACTAACTAAAGAAAAGGAAACTATCCTAGAAGTCAGAATTCTGAATTAATGGGATTTTCTAATGATTCCCGATATTCTAGTAAAATCAAATATACAAGTTTTCCTATTCTATCAAAACCGAAGTTTATGGGATTCGGTTTCCAACACTCCCCCTCAAGCTGGTGTATATACATCTTGCATTCCCAGCTTGGAGATTAGTTCTTGGAATTCTGTACAACTGCGCCCCTTTGTGAGTACATCCGCGAGTTGGCCATTGGTTGAGACATATGGGGTGCAAATTAATCCGCTATCCAATTTCTCCTTTATGAAATGTCCGTGTACTTCAGTATGCTTTGTTATGTCATGTTGAACAGGATTGTGAGCAATGCTAATAGCTGACTTGTTGTCGCAATACAACCTCATTGGCCCTTCCTAGCTGATCCGAAGGTCTTCTAAAATTATCTTGATCCATAGTAGTTCACACACTCCCTGAGCCATTGCCCTAAACTCTACTTCTGCACTTGATCTGGCTACCACATTCTGCTTTTTACTTATCCAGGTAATAAGATTGCCTCCAAGAAAAGTGCAATATCCTGTCATGGACCGTCTATTAGTAAGAGAACTTGCATAGTCTGAATCAGTATATGCCTCAGGAACCGCTCCTGTATTTCTTCTGTATAGGATCCCTTTGCCAGGTGTAGCCTTTAGATTGTGTAATATCCTATAGACTGCTTGTAGATGAACTTCTCTCGGACTGTGCATAAACTGGCTAACCATACTCACAGCGTATGCAATATTTGGTCGCGTGTGAGCAAGGTATATAAGTTTTCCTACCAGCCTTTGGAACATTTCTTTATCTACAGCTGGATCTTCACTCGCCTCTCCAAGTTTGTGATTTGGGTCGATTGGTGTAGAAGCTGGTTTGCAGGCGGATTTTCCTGTTTCTCTTTGAAGGTCGATCATGTATTTTTGTTGTGAAATAGATATACCTTATTTGGAGTGGGCCACTTCAATTTCCAGAGAGTACTTCAACCTCCCGAGCTCCTTTATCTCGAATTCTTTGACCAAGCATCTTCTCATAGCCTCCTTCTCCACCTCATCATTTCCGGTTATTATTATGTCATCCACATATACAAGAAGAGCTGTGACTCCCCCTGAATCTGAATGTTTTATAAAGAGTGTGTGATCTCATTGGCTTCGTTTGTATCCGGTAGCGAGCATCACCTTGGCAAATCTTCCAAACCAGGCCCCTGGTGATTGTTTAAGCCCATAAAGAGTTTTTTTAAATCTGCACACTTTTCTTCCTTTCAGGTTTCCGTTGAATCCTGGAGGAACATCCATGTATATTTCCTCCTCTAGATCACCGTGGAGGAATGCATTCTTTACATCAAATTGCTCCAAATACCAATTGAAGTTGACTGTGAGTGAAAGTAAGATTCTGACTGTATTCATCTTGGCCACTGGAGCAAATGTCTCCTGGTAATCAACACCATAGGTTTGGGTATATCCCTTTGCTACGATTCTGGCTTTGTACCTTTCTAGAGATCCATCTGACCTGTACTTCACTGTAAACACCCACTTGCACCCCACAACTTTCTTTCTGGATGGTAAGTCAACGAGTTCCCACATTTGATTCTTTTCTTGTGCCTGCATTTCTTCTCTCATAGCATTTCTCCAATTCTCATTAGATAATGCCTCAGATAAAGTATTAGGAATATGGATATTATTTAGGTTGACAAGGAAACTTTTGTGTGATGGTGAGAATCTTTTGAATAATACAAATTTTGCTAAAATGGATGTTTAGTGCATTCTCTTGTGCCTTTCATAATGGCAATAGGAACATCATAATCAGGGGGTAACTGAGAAAGAGTTTTTGAAACTGTATTTACCTAATTCTCAGGATTAGAGGTTGAGTCTTGAACTTGCACGGGATTAGGATTCAGGTTTCTTCTTCTTGAATAAACCTGCGAAAACATTTTAGGATCAAGAGATTCATTACCTTCTGCCACAGACTGGGTTGACTCGGGCTGAGAATGAAATGACTAGGGCTGAGAAGGTTCGGTAGACTCGAGCTGAGAAGGTTCGGTAAGTGTAGATTGGTTTAGGTAAGGTGCTGACATGGGTTCTGGTGGTGGTAAAGATGGTAATTCAAGCAAAAAGGACTCTAAATGTCTATTCTTATCTTCTACTAAAGGCTCCCCCTAAAGATAAGGTTGGGTGAAGTATGGTTTTTGTTCCTCAAATGTGACATCAATAGAGACAAAAAACTTCCTCATAGGTGGGTGACAACACTTGTATCCTTTCTGAGTGGATGAGTGTCCTATAAAGATGCACTTGATAGCTCTTGGATCTAGCTTCCCTCTATTATTGCTATGAATGTGGACGAATGCAGTCCAACCAAAGACTCCAGGGGTAAGATTACTAGTGACCTTTATATTAGGATAAAATCAAGATAGTGTTTCCAGTGGTGAATGAAATCCCAACAGTCTAGAAGGTAACCGATTGATGATGTAAGTGGCTGTAAGTACGACCTCCCCCCAAAATTTTTTTGGAACGTTTTGGTGGAATATAAAAGCTCGGTTTGTGGTTAACAAATGACCATTTTACCTTTCTACTACCCCGTTTTGTTGGGGAATGTTAACACAAGAAGACTCATGAATAATCCCTTCTTTTTGAAAGTATGGAGATAAAATGCGGTTGAAATAATCCCGTGCATTATCTGATCTAAATCTTTTTATCTTAACCAGAAATTGATTTTGAATCATGTTATGAAAATTTGGTAACACACTACTCAAATCCGATTTTTGTTTAAGAAGAAAAATTCAAGAAACTCTAGTGCAATCATCTATAAAGGAAACAAATTATCGTGATTCAAACACATTTGAAATTGTGGAAGGCCCCCATATATCACTGTGTATCAAATAAAATGGAACTGAACTTCTTTCATTATTGATTGGAAAAGGAACACGTTTATGTTTTGCTAACTCACACACATCACAATGAAAAAGTTCTATACTCAGCCTTTTAAACAATGAAGGAAATATGGTTTTCAAAACTCCAAATGATGGATGTCCTAATCAAAAATGATGAAGCCAAATGGTGTCTTTATTAGATGATGAAAGAAGTGACAAAGGTAACTTATTTTTGACAAAACTAGATGTTCTTGGTTCTTCAAAGTAGTAGAGCTCGTCCCTCTCCTTAGCAAGCCCAATCCTCTTCCCCGAAACCTAGTCCTGAAATATACAGTGAGAGGGTAGAAACAAGCATTACAATTCATATCATGGGTAGGCTTTGTATGGATATTAGATTGGTGGATAGTTTCGAAACATGCAAGACATTTTTTAGAATAATGGATGGACTGATGTGAATGTTTCCAAGGCCAGCTACGGTGATAAGAGAACCATCAGCTACTGTTATTTTCCGATTGCTTGGGCAAGGAGTATAGGTACTAAAATGTAATGAAGAATGGATCATATGGTCGGTTGCTCCAGAGTCAATCACCCATAATTCCTGAATAAATTTATCTGAGACATATAATCCGTGAGAAGTAGAGAACTTACCTGAGAGTGCAAGGGAACATGCACCATTAGATTTCTCCAAGGAGCCTAGAAGTCCCCTTATTTTCTCTATTTCATCCTTGTTAAACTCAATCTAGTTTTGGGCTTTTTCTTGACTCGGCTGATCTGTAGACTGTCCATTGAAATAGGCTTTACCTTGAGGTTTTGTCTGTCCTCCATTGTAACCCCATTCTCGGCTTGGTGGTTTCTATGTAATTTCCAACACGTTTCTCTGGTATGCCTAAATTTTTTGCAGTAGGTACACCAAAGACCCTCCTTATTCTCCCGTCCTTGTCCTTCAAATCTTGAGAGGTCAGCTCGTCCATTTTCTTGTTTTGTTGATGATGGTTGATCCTTTTTCGTTGATATGGCAGATCCTTCCACGTTTTGGGGTTCAAGTATAACGCCCCTTTTGGCTTTCTTCTGCATGAATCAAAAAAATAGTCTCATTTAGAAATGGTACCTCTGCTTTTTCGAGAATCTGAACCCTTACCTGGTCAAACTCCACATTGAATTCTGCAAGAAAATCATAAACTCAATCTCTTTCAATAAACTCTTTTAAGATTGCTGCATCTGGTGCACACTAGGTCTCAATGCACCAATAATGGTCAAGTTCCTGCCATAAATTCTGTAGTAAATTTGCATATTCAGTGACTGTCCTGCTACCCTGTTTCGTTGCTCCCGCCTTGACCTTGATCTCGTACACTTGCGTCGCATCACGTGCCTTTGAGTACGTTTGTCAGATGGCATCCCAAATCTCCTTTGCTGTAGACAAAAACATGCAGGTGTCACTAATGTCCGAGTTCATTGAATTCCATAACCATGACATGATCATAGAGTCCGCTTCATCCCACGCATCGAACCTGGGATCTCCTTCCTTCGGACCTTGTTCTAGAAGATGGCTCAGCTTCCCTTTGCCCTTCAGATAAGTGCGGACAAATTGGGACCACTTCAGATAGTTTTTCCTATTCAAACGATACACGGCCTAAATATGTTGGAGGTCACCAGTCGGAGGATTAGACGTAATTTCGTCGGAAGTAGTTATCTCGGACATATTGGATTGGTGTTGGAATTATAAGAAAAGAAGCAGGAAGAGAGGAAACGAGCAATGAAGGCAATATAATCTGGCAATGAAGGTCGAAAAAAAATGGGTTTCGGTTTTCCAGCAATGAAGGCTGAGAGAAAAGAAAGAAAAGAAAAAAAAAATCAATAAGCTTTATTTGGCTCTGATACCATGTGGAATTTTCTATTTTCTATATTATTTATCAAAGAGGTTTTATACACGGTTTTATACATAAGCTGCCCAACTAATTATGCTAATTACAAGAAAGAAAGAAAAAAAAAGGAAACTAACTAAAGAAAAGGAAACAATCCTAGAAATTAGAATTCCGAATTAATGGGATTTTCTAATGATTCCCGATATTATAGTAAAGTCAAATATACAAGTTTCCCTATTCTATCAAAACCGAAGTTTATGGGATTTGGTTTCCAACAACCGTGTTTAGATTGACAAAAAAACTTAAACCTCAACTTGACTCAATCACGACTCTCTTGACCAGACTTGTTATCCCTAAACTCATTTACACTCATTTAGAATAATAATAAAAGCATTGACACATGCTGTTTTTATTTTTTAATTAGGATTTAATACCCATCAAAATATTCCGAAACAGTAGTACTTAGGTTAGCATCTTTCTTCCCTTGTTTGTTTAGCTTCAAAATCAGGCTTAGATAATGTAGAAGAACCATCAAAAGAACCAAGAAAAGAATATTCCAAAATAAATGTAACGCCACAAATGCTCTCTAACTTTAACGTTAGAAAATTAACATTAGAATTAATATAGATAATGTGATGAGATAGAACTTTCTTAATTCTAATATTTTATTGAGTTATTTTTTTCAGGTGACGCGATGAGGACTCGATGTGCTAGAACAAAGTTCATGTCAAATTGATGAATTTCTTTATGTTGATTTGATAATTTAGTGTGATGGCTTAAAAATATATGTAATAAAGAAATTGTTGCATTAATTTTGTATATTATATAAAGCATAAATATACCCTATACGATTATCTTATACGTTTATATATATATACACTATATGTGTAAGTATATTTTATTATATATGTATAGATTGTACTATATATATGTCTTTATGTATATAACGTATATATATTAAGTTTGATTAGTCAATGAATATATAATATTATATGTATATATATATGTGTATGTGTTTAATAGGAAATTTGAAGGAGAAAAGGGAGGGGATGTCAATTGGAAATCATGAAAAAAGAAAAAAAAAAAAAAAAAAAAGGAAAGTATTGCAGCCGAAGAAGGGAGAATGTGGAAAAAGAGAGTTGACAATTTATATTTCATTAACTCCAAAATTTAATTGAAATTAATAGCTCATGATTTTATAGGGTTTATTGTTTTAATTATTTCCCTTCCACGCACATTTACACAATATCTCTCTCTGTCCCTCACTCACACACAAGCCCTTCTTGTTATCTGCTCTCTCAGCCCCTCTCCCACGCACACACAGAAAAATAAAATAAAATAAAAAAAATCCACCAAACCTCTAAATTCCTCCAAACCGAAAAATCAAAGGATTTCAAGGTATGTTTTGTTATTGTTTGATGAAGATGACTTTATTATTTGTTTTCGTATGGGGATTGGATAATTTTATGTGTTAGAAAGATGTCTTAGGGCTGTTTTGTGTGTGTGTGTGTGTATGAATCATATACATTGTGATGATATTTTTTTTATATATACTTTTAATGATTTTCGGATTTGACCACTGTTACTGGGATTTCCAGATTTTATGATAAGTTTCAAAACTGTTTTTGAGAATCCAAACGGTCTCTGTTTTTAACAAATTTGATATTTTTGGAAAGCCCTAGATGTCTATTTTCATTTGAAATCAGTTTCATATCTTTTGGAGTTATTTGTGAAATTTTATGATTTTTCAAATAGGCAGAGGTCGGACTGCCAAGTTCGGTAAAATTTTAATGATCAGATTTCAAAACTGATTTTAAGAATCTAAACGGTCTCCGTTTTTAACAAATTTGATATTGTTGGAAAGCCCTAGATGTCTATTTTCGTTTGAAATCAGTTTCATATCTTTTGGAATTATTTGTGAATTTTTATGATTTTTCAAATAGGCAGAGGTCGGACTGCCAAGTTCGGTAAAATTTTAATGATCAGATTTCAAAAATGTTTATGAGAATGCAAACGGTCTCCGTTTTTAACAAATTTGATATTGTTAGAAAGCTATAGATGTCTATTTTCATTTGGAATCAGTTTTATATTATTTGGAGATATCTGTAAATTTTTGTGATTTTTCAAACCGGTAAAGGTCCGGCTGCCAGTTTCAGAAAAAGTTTAGAAATCAATTTCAAAACTATTTTTGAGAGTCCAAACAGTCTTCATTTTTTATGAATTGGATACCATTAGAAAGATCTGGATGTCTACTTTCATTTAAAATTAGTTTCAGATCATTTGGAGCTCTGTATGAATTTTTATGAATTTTTTAAGGGACAAAGGTCTGACTGGCAGATTTTATCAAAATTTGAAATTTCATGAAATTGTTCAATTTTTGTGTTTTGATGTAATTAAATGATGAAATAGGCCTTGTAGGTGTTGCTATGATATGATGGATGTGTTTGATGAATTATTATGAGCTTTTGTTGATTTTATTATATTTATTATTCATGGCATGAACGGTTCTAAAGACGAGCACCCGAGACTTCAATCGCGCGTCACCATCGGAAAAATTCAAAAAGGTTGAGTAAGGCGTTTAGGTAAGTGCACTCTCACCTGCAACATGAATTAAAGATTTGAGAAGTATATATTTTGATGTTGATGATGATGTTATGATGTTCTTAAATAATACTTCTCCTATGATGACGTTTTGATGAAACGTTTTGATGAAAGTATATATGGTATGTATATGTATTTTTATGTTTTAAAATGGCGTTGTACACCCTTGATGATGATGATGATGATGTTGTCCGGTGAGCGGACTTTTGTCACCGTTGGTTTGGGATTTGCTACCCCAACCCTTCCGTGACTAGCGCGCTATGATGGTACAACGCCGGTCCCAATATATGACGGTTTTTAAAAGTAAAAAGTTTTTAAATGATGTTTATATTATGATGATAAAAGAAAAATGTTTATTTACATTTGTGAGATTTAAGTGTCTTACTAAGCCCTTGCTTATATAAGTTAATTCATGTTGCAGATAAAGGAAAGGGTAAGATGTAGTGCTGGAGGAGCTTGGAGCGAATAGCGGGACGATATATGATAGGAAAACGGGATGAACGATCTTGAGATGGACATTTATAATTTCAAATGAAATTTTGAGACTTTAATTTATTATGATTTGATTGAAGGTCTCATATGGACTTAAATTTTATTTCATGAATTCAGTTTTTAAAATATATATATATATATATATATTAATTATGAAGTTTATTTTGATATAGTTTTTAAAAAAAAATTCCTAGAGTTTTCTAAAATTATCTAAGTAAAGTTTTCCGTTATATAAATATTTTTATTTTAAGCTTAATCTTTTCCGCAATTTATAAGAAATAAATGATTAAACGAAGTCAACTGTAACGGTCCGTGAGGGGTCGTTACAATAAACCCTAAACCAGCTCAAGGTTTGAACTTTCACCCACCTTGAACCCACAAACGAACATTCTCCTCACTGAATGCTTGGGTTCGAGTCGTCATCGTCGCGTTGGTCGGGGTATATGGACAATCCACTTCATGAGAAATCCATATATCATGTGGGAAGCATCCACCTCCCCGGGATTATTTGGGAATTCCAACATCTATCCCTATAATTCAATTTTTCTTCAGTGAAAAAAAAAAAAAAAAACCATATGTTTCTTGTGCCGGCCTCACATGTGCCAATCACATTTCCCAAAACCACACACACCCATTCGTCTCTATATGTCCTTCTCGAACTTTCCCACTGCTTGTTATTATCATTAAAAAAAAAAAAAAATATTAACTACAACGACACCCCTTATGTTTTGACAAAATTACAGCGACAACTCCTTAATCAAAATTAATAACATCAACACCCTTTGACTTTTCTTTAAACTACATAGACACCCTTTTTATTAGTTAACTGTTAGATAAAAGTTAAGTTTGACTGTAAAATTTTTCTAAATTTTGAAAATGCCCTCCTTAAATGAGAAAACAACTAAGCCTTTGTTTGGTTCAACAGTTTGAACTCAATTTTTTGAGTTCAAACTCAACTAAAGGCATTTGGAAACCAAGTTTGGTTCCAACTTTGAGTTGGACCGTTGCACAGTAAACCAAACTTGGTTTACTATGCGCCCAACCCATGTGAAACTGTCCTTGGTTTCGACGAGCACTGTTCACCCACCACCTTGAGATCCTCCTTCCACGCCTTTAGGACGAAGGCGTCGTTGACTAAGATGCAGGCGATGGTGTCGACGCCCTTTGATCTCAGCTCCGTAGACTTCTCCACGAATCCGGGGAGGTGCTTCTGCGAGCAGGTCGGGGTGAAGGCACCGGGGACGGCGAAGAGGACGGCCTTCTTCCCCTTGGTGAGGTTCGAGATGGTGATGGTCTGGACGTCACCGGCGGAGTTGAGGTAGGAGAGGGTGGACTCCGGAAGCTTGTCGCCGACGGCGATGGTGGCGGAGATTGTGGCGGATTTCGCGGTGGAGAATATGAGCGGGTTGGGGGAATGGTAGTGCTTGAGGCGAAGGGAGGAGGCGAAGGAGAGCTTGGAAGAGAGCGCCACCGTCTTCGGTGGGAGGAGAGTGGTGGAGAGGTAGAGAGAGGTCGGGGAGGCAAGGAGGCGCGAGATGGTGGAGAGAGAAACCGCCAATGATGTTTGGAGAGAGAGAGAGAGAGAGAAAGAGAATAGTATGAAGGAAGGGAGTGTGTGTGAAAGAGGGAGAGATTGGTTTTGTTTGGTATGGCTTTATGTTCGGTTGAGATTTTGGGCGGAGGGAACAATGAGGTTCTCACGTGAATTCTGAGTGAGTGGGAAATGAGATTTTTCTTTTTTCTTTTTTCTTTTTAATTTTAATCGATAATTACAATTTTTTTATTAGCACTTTTAGTTAGCAATTGACATTATTCTTGTTGTATGTTATGACGATGTAAAAAATATTGTAAAAATTTTGAGGTATGTTGTTGATGTTCAAATTTTATTTTAGTTTATTTTGTTTTTTCCATTTTTTCATTCACAACCTACAATGGCATGTTAGCCTCTGTTTGGTAAGTTAGTTGGAGATTAAATTTTTAAGTTGGAGTTGATTGACTTTTCAAAAACTAGTTATAATTTTTTTAAACATATAAGAAAAAGACAAAAACTGAGATGAAATTTTTGACTTGGAACCTAATTTACAAGTACACCTTTTATCAAGTTAAACTTTTTAACTCAAACTTTTTACATCTAAACACTCAACTCAAGTTAAACTTTTTAACTCAAACTTTTTACATCCAAACTCTCAACTCAAGTTAAACTTTTCAACTCAAACTTTTTACCAAATGCTCAACTTTAACTCTCAACTTAACTTATCTTCAACTCAAATTAAAAATCTTAACTCAAACCGTTTTACCAAACGGAGGCTAAATGTATATTTAAAGATAGAAAATGATGTTTTTACCCTTTTTGGCATAAAAAAAGAAGAAAAAAAGAAAAAGGTTCAAGTGGTTTTTATACCCTGGTAACAATTAATTTACACTCTAATAATTTTCTCCTCTTTTTCTTTTTTGTTAAAATCTCATTTCTTAAAGATAAATTCTTCAAATCCCTCACCTTTTTTTTTTTTTTTTTTAAGTATTCAAATCCCTTTTTATATCAAACAAACTCACATTATCGTTTCTATTAAAAAAAAAAAAAAAACTTACATTATCGTTTTTTTAGGGGCACGTTATCAATTTTCAACAGCAAAGAATTCACACCAACTAATTTTAAACAAAATCAATTTCACTTTTTAATCACAAACTAGTCCTTTTAAAAAAAATAATCACTGCAAAAATCAAATTACTATTTTTAGTAAATAAACAATATAATCAGACAAATATCAAAATCAATACTTTTTTTAAGGTAAAAATCAAGTACTTCTTTTTTTAAGAGTCCAAATCAAATACTTTTATCAATATTAAATTCAAAAAATATTCTAATAAAAATGACATTCTCATATTTCATATTTGGAAATTAATAAAACATCACACAAACGTACTGCCCTCATCCATAGCAAATTATATATATATATATACGAAAAGATATTAAATATTCCCATTTTTTACAAATTATTTGAATTAAAGCCTCAAAAATTTTTTTTTTTTTTTGAAATAGGCACGGTGGGAGGGCAATGATCTCCATGCCGGTGGACGACGAGTTGCATATGGGGCTTGAAGAAGAGGGTCTCAGGCTCGGGAGAAGAGGGTCGCGGGCTCAGGTAAGGGGGCTCCAACGAAGAGGGGTCGTGTGCAAGGGGACTTGACACAGAGTTCACGCGTATGTGGGTTCGAGCTCGGCCGAAGGGGCTCGCTCAAATGCATGGTGGATCCGACAATATTGGGATGACGACGGTGTTGGAAATCCGAGGTCGCCAGAGGGAGGCACGGTTGGGGGGTGGAATGAACTGCCATTTCTGTTGCTAGGTTGTTATAGTTTATCCTATGTTTGGATGACATATCTAATTTCCGAAATTAGAAAATTTTGTAAAAAAGGTAATCGTTTGGATGGAGTGTCCATTTTCAAAAAGAAAAATTTTCTTGTTTTAAATGAAAAATATTTTCATTTGAGAATAAGATGGTATTTGGATATGTAAAAAAATTTATTATTGAAAACAATAAGTGGTTTGGAATGAAAAAAAAAAAAAAAACAAACAAAATTTGTGTTCGAAATTGTGCATTATGGGAAGATTTCAAAAAGATTTTTTTTTCTTTTTTTCAAAGGAAACTATACAAAATAAGTTTGAAAATGAAATAATTTTTCTTTTCAAAATGAGAGAATAATGAGAAAAGTTGGGAAAAACACTTTTTTTTTTTTTTTTTTTGTAAAAATTTTTTCAATTTCCAAAATTGGATATGTCATTCAAACATGGGGAAATTTTTCAATTTTTTCATTCTCTTATTTTGATGAAGGAAAATTATCTTATTTTCAAACTTACTTTATATAGTACTCTTTTGGGAAAAACAAAATGAATCTTTTTGAAAACTGCCTATAATACACTATTCCCAATAACATTTTTTTCATTATAAACAACTTTTGTTTTTAGCAACAATTTTTTTTTACACATCTAAATATTATCTTATTTTTTACTTCAAAAAGAAAAAAAAAACTATCTTATTTTTAAAATGAAAAGATTTTCTCATTTAAAAAAAAAAAAATCGACACGTGATCTAAATCTCCCTCACGTGAAAGGGAAAGAGAGTTAAAAGAAATCAAGGGTTGTGATCACGTCTAACAAGGTCAATGGCTGATATTTGTTGGGGGTATTTTTATATTTGCAGATGTTAAAATAACAGAGTAGAGAAGAGATAGTATTGATGTTATTAATTTTGATTAAAGGGTGTCTGTTGTAATTTAGTCAAAACATAAAGACATAAAGGATTTAAGTAAAAAAAAAAAAAAAAGTCTTTGAAGCTTTCTTCCTTGTCTGGGTATTTTTAATTCTCATTATTTGTTATCAATGGCGACCAAGAGGAGTGTGGGAACTCTCAAGGAGGCGGAGCTGAAGGGCAAAAGGGTTTTGGTGAGGGTGGATCTGAACGTTCCGTTGGACGACAACCTTAACATCACCGACGACACCAGAATCCGCGCCGCCATCCCCACTATCCAGTACTTGATCGGCTATGGTGCCAAAGTCATTCTCTGCAGTCACTTGGTGAGGCCTTCTCTTCCATCTTTTTTTTTTTTTTTTGGCCGTTTTGATGGGTTCTGCTCTCTCTCTCTGTCTCTTTCTATCGTGTTGATGGGCTTTGCCGATTTTGTGTGATTTTGTCATTTTGCAAATTGCCTACATTTGGTTCGGGGTAAATGTTTTTTGCTCTATTATCTTGATGAATTAGTGTTTTTTTTTTTTTTTTTTCAGATGTGAAATTTTTGAGAATCTGTTTGATCCGTGTAGATCAGTCTTATTGGTCATCACATCAATTCACTTTCTTGTTTTCTTCATGAATTTTCAATCTTTGTATGTCAATTGATTTTTTTTTGTTTTGTTTTGTTTTGTTTTTTGCTTTGTTTTGTTTTGTTTTTTATTTTTATTTTTTATTTTTTATTTTTTTTATAGTCTTTTTCTACATGTATAGCTTCCTCTATTTTATTTTATTTTATTTTTTTAGTTTTTATTTTTTAGTAACGAAGATTTCTTGTTCCTGTAATCAAATTTTCAACAGCAACTTGTATTGATGTTCCTCGCTTGGATGTTTCAGCTTTTCTTGGAAATTTGAGATGCTTGTTTATAGTATCTGTTAGCCGTTTACTTATTTTGATTTTCTTTCCATCAAGTTTTATTGTTCTGTATGTTGTGGGGCGGTTTTTTTATTGTTCTGTATGTTGTGGGGCGGTTTTGTTCTGTATATGATTACTTTTGAATTTTTCTACTATTGGACATTTTATATTTGTTTATCCGGAAAAAAACGATTTCTTTAACATTTGAAACTGTTTACTTAATTTCAGGGACGCCCAAAGGGTGTCACACCCAAGTACAGTCTAAAGCCTCTTGTGCCAAGGCTGTCTGAGCTTCTGGGATTCGAGGTTAAGATAGCTAACGACTGTATTGGCGAGGAAGTCAAGAAATTGGTTGCCGAGCTTCCAGAAGGAGGAGTTTTGCTTCTTGAGAACGTGAGGTTCTACAAGGAGGAAGAGAAGAACGACCCTGAGTTTGCCAAGAAGCTTGCCTCTCTTGCGGATGTGTACGTTAATGACGCTTTTGGAACCGCCCACAGGGCTCATGCATCCACTGAGGGCGTGGCCAAGTACTTGAAGCCTGCTGTTGCGGGATTCCTTATGCAGAAGGTATGTTGGCTTTAGATCTCTTTGTTGAGACATTCTGGTTGTGTTAAAACTTTGTGTCGATCTTTTATGTATTTTGCGGTTTTAGGAACTTGACTACCTTGTTGGAGCCGTGGCGAATCCTAAGAGGCCATTCGCTGCTATTGTTGGGGGTGCAAAGGTGTCGACTAAGATTGTAGTAATTGAGTCCTTGTTGGAGAAGGTGAACCTTCTCTTTTTGGGTGGAGGAATGATCTTCACTTTTTACAAGGCCCAAGGCTATTCCGTTGGATCTTCCCTTGTGGAGAACAAGCTTGACCTTGCCACTTCGCTTCTCGAGAAGGCCAAGGCTAAAGGGGTGTCCATTCTGCTCCCAACAGATGTGGTCATTGCAGACAAGTTTGCTCCTGATGCTAACAGCAAGGTTAGTATATTTACTTTGCTCTATTGCATTTTCAAGCATAGAACAAAAATTTAATGGCGTAGGTGAATTAAGCTTATAAAGGAAAATGTTCATTAGAGGTTTTTTTTTTTTTTTTTTTTTTTTTTTTTTTTTTTTTTTTTGTGGGATGTTTTGCCATTATGCAATTGCTGAACCATTAGTTGAGAGATTTTCTGATAGTTTATGAAGATCTTAGGAAGCACTGATATGTGTGTTTGCAGGTTGTGCCGGTATCCGCCATTCCAGATGGCTGGATGGGATTGGACATTGGACCGGACTCCATCAAAACATTCAGTGAAGCTCTTGACACCACTCAGACCATCATCTGGAACGGACCCATGGGAGTGTTTGAGTTTGAGAAATTTGCTGCTGGAACTGAGGTATCTAAAAAAGCTTTCTTCTGAGATTCAAGCTGTTATGCATTCATTTTGCCTGAATGTGGACCACTTTCATGTAACCGAAAATGTTGTATTTTTCCCATTTGTAGGCCATAGCCAAGAAGCTGGCCGAGCTCAGCGGTAACGGAGTGACAACCATCATTGGAGGAGGTGATTCGGTTGCTGCAGTGGAGAAGGTTGGGCTTGCTGACAAGATGAGTCACATCTCGACCGGAGGTGGAGCCAGCTTAGAGCTTCTTGAAGGAAAGCAACTCCCCGGAGTGAACGCCCTGGATGATGCTTGAGCATTTTGTCCATTCTCTATTTTCCTTTTTTTCGTGCAATTTTATGTCTTACATTGGTTGGGTTTTCAACCGGTAAATAAAAGTTTCCTCTGATAGAGTTTGATCATGTAGAGGCTATATATAGGGTAGATTATAAAGAAGTGCTTTTCTCATGGTTATCATCAAAGGGAACAATGTTTTGGTGGAATGTTCTCTTTTTTTAACTATTTTTGACAACTAAACTGTTGAGTGTGTAGCTGTTGGTTTTCCTAATGAACTTGTCCTTTTGTTTTGTGCAATTCAGACAGCACTTTTCAAGTCTTCGATTAAATTTTTATGGTTTTACCTTGACACATTACAAGGGGCATTCAGGTTTCGCCTGACTGTACTAAAAAGGTGGTACCGCAGTCCTTTGAACGGAAAGAAGATTAAATCAAGGAGAAGATCAAAGTTGTGTGTGTGAAGAGGATAGCTATTAGGTCATTAGTCAATTTGTCGCACTGGTGCTTGCTCGCTACAGCTATAGCATGCCGTAAGCACCCTCTGTATAGAGACCAAATTCAATGAAATAGTTGCCATCAGCTGTATTCATCCAATAGTGGGGCCATCTTTTCTAGAAATTGATCTGACATTAGGTTGTCAAGTTTGCCTATTTTCTTGTGTATATCATTAAACTTTGAGTTAATAGAATGATGCAATCATGTGGCTTTAGTTTTGTTTTGTTTGTTTGTTTGTTTGTTTTTTTTTTTTTTTTTCTGATTAATCATGTGGCTTTAGTTGCTTTCTGAAGTATCTGAACCGTATGGTATATTCCGCGAACAGTTTGTCAGTCCCAACTGAAAAAAGAAAAAAATAAAATGAAAAAGCTGTTTATCCACAAATGACCAAATGGAAATTATATAATATGTACTAATCTTATATCTTTGATATATGTTGCTTCATTTTTTTTTTCCTGGAAAATTTGATTATGCCTGATCTTGAAAAAATAGAAAGTAAAGTTAGCTTTACAGACACATATGCATCTTTATTTGTGTACACATGTACGAAGACTTTATAAAATGCAGAAAAGATGGACATATGCACCCATGTAGCACACACACATATATAGATACTATATATATATATATGCGTACATTCATGTGCATCTATTTGTATACATATATTAAGACATGTGCATGTTCAAAAGTATTACGTATATATGTGTATATATATTCCATTTAAGGACACACAAGTACAAAAAAGAAAAAAGTCAATTGCTCTTTGTAGTCTTCTGCAATTATTCTTTAAAAAGATCATAAAACACCATATGTTTGATGAAATTTGCTTCTGATGTAGTTATGCACCTCTCTCATGATTTGAAAGGTGTATATACACACACACGGTTTTAAGCATGCATCTCGTTGTTTCTATAAATTACCTTTTGCTAATTATGTAGTCTCACTCGGTCTTTCTATCTTAGGATATTGTCAATCTTAATGAGTATATGCAACCTCTTTTTCTTATCTAGTGCTCTGTTATAACAGGGAACTCAAAATATGAAGGACTTGCTCTAACTACAAAGGCATTTGCGGAGATGCGGATACTGAGATTGCTGCAACGTAATTTTTTACAACTCAATGGAAGTTATGAACACCCTTTCAAAAGTTTAAGATGGCTTTGTTGGAATGGATTCCCTTTCTACTTCATTCCAAGCAACTTTAATCAAGTAAAACTGGTTGTCATTTGAAATATAGCAATCTCAAGCAGGTTTGGGAGGATCTACAGGTACGATTGGAAAACAATCCTTTTCAAATTTTCATTATTTGTTTATATTAGAGAGATATGTTTGTACACACGACATTTGATCAAATCCCATTAATACTCCCATGTAGCATTGTAGAACACAAGCATTGTGGAGTTGCAATTTACAATGAATATATAATGCGTACTAGCTAGCTAGTGCTTATTGTTGTGAGATGTAGGTTTAAAAGGGAAACTGTGTATAGTATAGGAGACTTTGTGTAATCCCTGATTTTTAGGGATTAGATGAGCTATATATTGGAGTGTATATTCTGATTAGAGTAGTTTCCTAATTTTGTAGGGTGATAATCGTGTATATAACTACATTGTACATGTAATTTTCTAATCAGTTAATAAATTTTCTGATTTACCATTCCCCACATGGTATCAGAGCCTTCGGCTTGATTATGGAAATCTCTTTCTTCCTACGTTCATCCGATTCCTCCATATTTCTCTTCGTAACTACAACTCTTCCAATCAATCATGTCTGAGTCTACCGAAACTAGCCCTGTCTCGTAGGTGCCTTCAATCGAGAATTCTGCTGCAGTTTCAACAAGAGACCTGCAAAATATACAAGCGGCATATTGACTGAATGGAAGAAATTATATGAAGTGGTCACAATTGGTTCGTATGTTTTTGAAGGGAAGAGGCAAACTGAGCCATCTGCTTGGTACAGGACCAGCAAAAGAAGACCCTAAGTTTGAAGCTTGGGACGAACAAGATTCGTTGGTGATATCTTGGTTGTAGAATTCGATGATTCCAGAAATCAGCAATACTTGTATGTTCCTTGGTACAACCAAGGAAATCTGAGACACCGTCAAAGAAACCTATTCTAAGGTTCGTGATGCTTCACAAATTTAAGAGATTAAGACCAAAATCTCTGCGACCAAGCAAGGAACCCATACGGTCACAAAATATTCAAATCTCTTGCAGGGCTTCTGGTAGGAGATAGATCACAACCAGTGCATTGACATAAAGTGTAGCACTAATGCAGCGATTCTGAAGAGTTTTGCTGAAAAGGATCGTATTTATGATTTTCTTGTTGGTCTTAATATTGAGTTTGAAGCTGTAAGAGTACAGATCTTAGGAAAAGAGGATCTGCCATCTCTAAATGATACTATTTCAATGATTCATGCTGAAGAAGGAAGAAGGAGTGTTATGCTCGAGATTCACGCTGCGGATGGATCTGCCTTGGTGACAAAGTCTGCTGGAGTGAAAGATTCGGCCTTAATACAGCTTATTGAAGGATCCAATAGGCAAGCTGACTCGTCAAGGCGCTTCAACAAGCAGTCAAAAGACTCTCTTTGGTGTAGCTACTGTAAAAGGCATGGCCATACGAGAGAGACCTGCTGGAAACTCAATGGCTGACCTCCAAACATGAATTGGAATTTCTCTGATAGAGGTGCAAATGAACGGGGACAATCACATGTTGCCAGTATTCATCTGAGCAGTGAAGGAAACCCACAAAATTCAATTTCTGAATTGAACAAAGAAGATATTGACAGGCTAAAGAATTTTTTGGGATCGCTTGAAAAACCTACCACGGCAGGTACATGTTTGTTAGCTTTCTCAGGTATATCTTCCTCTTCTTGTATTGCTAATGTCTCGAATAAGATTTCTCCAAACTCATGGGTAATTGATTCTGGTGCCACCAACCATATGACATGTTCTTCCAAGAAAGTCATCTCATATACCCCTTGCTCTAGCCATAGGAAAATTACTATTGCCGATGGGTCCATTTCCACCGTTGCAGGATAGGGAGATGTTTTTATTAATAATTCCCTTACACTGAAAAACGTCCTTCATGTTCCCAGGCTATTTACAAACCTTGTTTCAATCCCAAAACTCACTAAGGATTCTAATTGCAGTGTAACGTTTTACCCTTCTCATTGTGTGTTTCAGGAACAGGGCATGAAAAGGATGATTGGACGTGCTAGTGAAAGAGACGGTCTTTACTACCTGGCAGAACAAAGTGGGAGAACTAGAGTTGAGAGTTCCCTTCCTTTATCATTCATGTCCGAGTCAGTCATGTTCAATAAAGAGAAAATTTGGCTTTATCATTGTCATCTGGGTCATCCGTCCTTTAATGTTCTTAAGCTTACGTTCCCTTCATTGTTCAAAGGGTCTTTAGTTGAGAGTTTTCATTGTAGTGATTGTGAACTTGCTAAACACAAGCGTTCTTCCTTTCCGATAAGTAATACAAAAATTCTTGTCCCTTTCTCTCTTATTCATAGTGATATTTGAGGTCCATCTACCGTTCCTAATGTTTTAGGTGCTAAGTGGTTTGTATCGTTTATCGATGATTGTACCTGTGTGACGTGGATATATCTTATGAAAATAAATCTGATGTTTGCACAAATTTTCCCAATTTTTACAACATGATCAAAACACAATTTGTAGCTTGTTTGAATGCAATGTGCAAATAATGTAAAAGAAACAAGTCATATGCTCATGACAAATCTAATATAATATGCTTGCTTGCCTCGGAAGTTATATGTATGGTAAACAAGGACTTCATCCTAAAGCCATTAATTTCTGTAATTAATGATGAGTCATCATCATAAAATAATTCTTATGGGTGAATTGATACATAATACAAGTGACAACTTGATTTGTAAATAGTAAGGTAATTAGTTTGGTAATGCTTTTGAAGTCTCCAAAAGTCATTTGCATAAACTATCGATGTAATTATTGTGTTTAGTAAAAGTACTTTAAAATTATTTGCACAAACACCAATACATTTTAATAGTTATTTGGAAAACTAGAATTTCTAACTTTTGTTTTGAGCTTTTACTTCTCTTTTTGTTAAAAGTAAAAGTAGAAATTTTGACAAAAACACAGCAACCCAAAACTAAACATTAGTTACTTTGTAAATAGCCTATATTTATTTGAATCAAAGCAACTTCCAAAGAACAAATTTTTAATGTATGATTTGTCTCCTCATTAAATAAATTAAATAATCCAAATACTTCATTTAGGATCATAAATAGATGCTACATATTGTGGTTTGCATTAGGCTTTACTATGAAAAGAGGAGCTCTGATGGATAGAAAATATAAGGGAAAACTCATAATTGTTGCGATCATCGCAATTATGATTATGATCTCACATGTTGCATTTGGGTGATGATCATTTTCAGCTGCTACCAACTCCAAAGAAAAGAAGCACCATTTGTAATAATTATTCGCCGAAGGTTTGTAGGTCAGAACATATGCATATCCGACTCAAAAACCCTGAATTGTATACAAAATGTGTGAAAACAAAGTTTTATGAGTGCATGGAGCATACAAATCCTACACTGCCGACAGACCAGCCTTGATCAAGGTAAGCACAACTTGACTTCTATCTCATGTATAATATTCATGAAAATAGATTTGTCCATGTATAATTTATGTACCTATGGTGGTTATATATGTGTAGCCTTTTTTATAAAAATGTTTAACTGTGTATCTTTTTTTATTATGACAAGATTTTCTTTTTGTTAAAATTTAGGTGAAAATTTTGATACCTAAATATTATAGCTGTTTTTAGCAAATGAATAACTTCATTTTGAAGTTATCATGTTCAAATTACAAGTATAATCTAGTACTTTCTGATTTTAAATTAAATTGACATTTATAGCTAGATAGGATTGGCATCAAAAGCAGTTATATATCTATAATTAATCACAATGTAACAAAATATCAAAAAAAAAAAAAAAATTTAGTCACAACATTTTCTTAGAACACTGTCATAATTGTACTTGTCTTTAAAACAACCATATGCTGGCCCTAGGAAACGAGAAAAAGAGAAAAGGAAAGAGTGAGTCTGTCGGGGTTTCAGAATCATCTTCGGGCACGTCATTGGACCTCCTGCCTTAAAAATTGGTCACTGGGCTCTTGTCATTGTGAGTTTTTTTGATAGTGGTGGCTGTGTTTGGTGGGGTGGCTTAATTGCAGCAGATTTGATGTCGTTTCGATGATGGTTTCCAGATGGCTTGAAGGCATTTTGTGACGTTTTTCTTGTCGGGTGGTTGTACTCTTTCGGGATTTTGTTCCAAACGGTGGTGTGCTTCTTGTGGAGGTGGTAGTTTTGGCTACGGATGCTGATGGTGGTAGCGCTAGTATTTCACATTATGCTATTTGAAGGCATCTCGTGGGCTTAACCGCTTATCCCCCAAAGCATTCCTCTTACTCTGATGGTTCTCTTGTCGACTGCACTTTTATTGAAGACTTGCGACGGTCGTGCTTTAGTCTTTAGTTTTTTGATGTTTTAGTCTAATAAAGGTGTTGATATTTCCGCTATATAGTCTTAGTATTTTCATTGTAATAATGGAGGTGGTTCTGATCCCACCGTTTGAGTTTTGTTTTGGTCCGCCAGATTTAGGTCTTGGCGAGTTAGAACTTCCATTAGCTATGAGTCTTAGCGAAAATGTTTGTGGCCTTAGTGCTACATGTTACATGCTCTCGATGGATCGAAAGCTTCCATTGATTGTAGTAGTTTCAAAAAGAGTCTTATGCGTGCTCAAATTGATATATTGAGGAATTTTCTTGATATCAGGTCTCGTCTTGCATCGTTTTCCTTGTACTTCATTAGATTTTACTGATGGAACCGGTTTTTATCGAGTGCTTTCTATCGTGTACCAAAAGGTCATCCGCATTATGTTTGGTATATATAAGAATTTTTAGTTGAATGAATTTTATCTTTAAAAAAAAAAAAAAAAAACACTGTCATAATATTTTTATGTGTCTAATATGCAATTAATCATAAATTTTTGTTGTAACTAAAACTTTTAGTCCCAGAGGTTTTAGTCATAGAAAAGTTTTAGTCACGACGTGACAAAATCTTGTAGACATGACACATAACGTTTCAAATGTTAATAATGAAAAGTTTTAAATGAAATGTGGGATACCAAGGAAATGCTAAATATTTGTCGAATTAATTATAATTATGTTATTCATGCATTATGGTTTATTATTGAATCTTAGCTCACTAAATTATCTTTAACATTTTCAGCTGATGGGAGATCGTACGACGGTGAGTTGGCGTGGTATAGTGGTTAATGACCAAAAAAAATATCTAGTTTGGGAGTTTGAGAATTATGACTTGGACTAGTAAGAACTTTTATTTTATTTCCACTTGAATGTTGAGATTTAAATTATTCTTGTTTAAAAACTGTTCATGATATTGTTAAATAAGTTTCTTTTTTTATAGATTCCGGTTACTAGAGGAAAGTTATAATAGAAAATATATTGGGCTTTGAGGTAAAGTCGATGGTGTGGACGCTCTTGATTTCTATAGTTTACTGAATTCCGAGTACATTCTTGGTTGGCTAACTAGTGTGGAGAAGCTCTTTGATTGGAAATAACTATCCTATATTTTACCAACCAAATAAAGAAAATCTTAGGCGACATGTGAAACTTCATGCCGAGAGTTGGATTTCGATCAAAAAAGATGATTCAGCTTCACGCTCTTCCTAAAAGACAAGAACTATAAGTTAGTAAAGAAGTTGAGATTCTAGCCATAGCAACAATTTCCTATATTTTAAAGAGGACCTCCCTCGCTCTGTCCCCAACTCTTGTGAGCCTGGTGCCTTACTTTTGGACTGGCGTCGTTGTTTGCCTTAGCCTGTGAAGCAATAGAAATGATCGTTTCCATCTTGCACTTAATCGGGAGGACCCATGAGCTCTTACACGGAATTCTTGTTCTCAAATCATGTCGATGGAACGCCAATCATTTTCTCATATCTGTGCTAGAAGAATTGTACCTAGCGCCATGCGAGACAAAAACCAATTTCCATATGATACTAGAATTGCGGGTCATTCCCCATACCTAGCAGCAAGTCTCTCGCACAAGGGAAAAAAAAAATAATAATAATTTATCTAAAATAAACCCATTTGACTCAACAACGATCTTGCTTTCCTTGTGGATCAAGTAGTCAAAGTGAGTGCTCCATGTCGTTGCCATACACGTTAGAATATTCACTTGCGAAGAACATACTAATTTTTAATAAAGCCTGATAGCAAGCCTGTAAGAAGTGGGCGCGGAATGAGGTACACTTTTTAAGTGGCAGGGTCATAATTCATTCAGGTGCGCTACAGCAATAAAGTGCATCTTGGCGTGGTGAAGGGCATAAGGTAGGTCCATGTCAGACTACTAATATGGCAATGGCATCAGTCAAAAATAAAATAAGAGATGGCTTCAAAAACTCAACCAAAAGTGTTCCTCACTTGAAGACAATAATCATCGTTTCAAAACCATTGCAGTGGCATCTGTCTTTTAAGTCGTATAACGTTTCTCTCAGGCAAGAACAAGCTATTTTGACTGCATGGAAAGAAAGTATTTCATGCGCCTAAGCAAGATACTGATAATTGATCTAGTAATAACAAACAAGATTTATGTTACACGCAAACCCTAGGCCTTCAATTTTGACAAGTGGGAAAGAATTTATTCTCCATAATTGCATTTCAAAGGAGAACCTACAAATACACCCAAATTAGAAAAAGAAACAACAAATGGTTGGACTTGGGTGCATTAGCACTAGTAGAGGAGCATTTTAAAGCTTCATATGTAGAGCTTACGTATAGACCTTGTATGGTATATTAAAATTGAAGTTCTACGTTATACACAGCTCTCTAATTGATAGAAAGGTGGAAGAGTTGACGGTTGGTGATTTTCTCATGGCAACGAGACATGTGACTCAATGCTGTTCATGGAGTCTCCTGTCCCCAAATCCTGAACCTGTGCTGCAAATTGAAGAGTCCAAAGAATATCTTCAATGGAAGGCCTGTCGACCGGCTCATTCGACAGGCACCTCACGCATATCTCCATCATTGTCTTCAACGATTCATCAGAGCACTGTTTGTGCACCACCGGATCAACTATGCTCCTTCGACCAGTGTCGTCGGTTGTTATGCTTACTCTTAACTGCAAAATGTGAGAAAGAACGCATATTCCCTGCTTTGGTCATAACAGAAACGGAAATTGCATGCTAAAATCAATGGTAGGGCTTAGTTCTGACTTTAGAGACTTAAGTCCTGCTTTACCTTTCAAGAGATTTTTTTGAGTGATATGGTTTCAAAGGGAAAGGCATGTCCTATCAATCCAAGAGAATAAACTTACAAGATCTTTGAGAGCACCAACTTCATGGTAGAAGACAACCGGCCTTCCCAGAATGATTTCTAGTAATATAACTCCTATGTCATAGACATCATGCTTATCCTCATGTCTTTCCCTGCAGAAGTACAAAATAGGATTGGAGAAACAAAGTTGAACTTGTAAGTGTTTGAGAAGTGACGAAACATTTTGTTCCAATTTTTCAATCTAATTGATAAGTGATCACCATGTTCATGGTGCGTGTGCAATATTTGTATACACAAAGAGCTACAAAGTGAACAAACACAGTGTACAAGATCGACTCCTGCATCTCGAGTAAACAAGGGGGTGGTTTTTGTTATTTTCTTTATATTTTATCATGACCAGTGCAAACTGACTATTTAAGAATATTTTTGTCGCTTTGCCCAATTTTTTCCATTCGCTAAGGATGTGATGTGAGGTGTTAGTTTATCAATCCATCCCAAAAGCTTAAGCTGTTAGGAAGTGGGCCAACTATACTTTTATATTTCAACATTCCCCTTCACGGGTAGGCCAGCCTGAAACATATTAAAGGCCCAACACGCAACAATGATAAAGAGGTTAAAGAGTGCAATTGCAGGTGTTCGAACTTAAGACCTCCCACTCTGATATATTATTAGTTTACCAATCCATCCCAAAAGCTTAAGCTGTTCGGAAGCAGGCTAACAATAGTTTTATATTTCAACATGAGGAATGAAATTGAAATTAGTTTTTCAAATTCAAAGATACCTTTGTAGTTTTGAAAAACAAAGTGATAAGTTGAGAAATAACTAAAACTAAGAAGTATAATTGGTATTTAGTTTGCTATCATTACCAGTCTTGAGTACTTCCTTTCGGCGTAGTGGAAGAAACTACAGAGCTCACCTTAAAGGCAAAAAAACAAAATTTTGTAAAGAACAACTGACATTTTGTTCATCTAAACAAGATCCATTAAGTTTGTTCCTCACATACCGTTCCGATATTTTCAGCTAAGAGAGGCAGGTTATAGCTGCTGATTTTTACATGAAGATTATGATCCATCAATACGTTTTTTATCTTCACGTTATTTGAGTATATGCCGGGAACCATGCCAGTGTGCAGAAACTGAATGCCTTTTGCAACTCCAATTGCAGCTGCAATTCTCTGTCCCCAGTTAAGCTTTTGTCCTCTAGGAGCTGCCAAACTAAACAGTTAGAAGAAATTTTTGTGCATTTTCAAGTATGACCTAGAGTACGTTAAAGAGTAGCTCGATACACATGACATATAAACAGTCGTCCCGTTTTGTTCTTTTTTCACGTGAAGTGAACATGCCCTAAGAGAAATCACTTTACCTGAGATAAAATCTCTTAGAGTTCCATTTGGAGCAAACTCGAACACAAGAAATATTCTGCTAATGCCCGAGTCATCAAGCTGGAACTCCAAACAGTGTCCAAGAGCACTAACTAAATGACAATGTCTGATTTTTGAGATCAGCTCAAGGTGGTGAGTATAAGCCTGTGGACTACGCCTTTTCTTCATTCTTAAGCTTCTAATGGCAATGAATGTTCCATCAGAGAGCTTGCCTCTGTACATCTAGCATCAGAATTGGAGCAAGATACACATTCTTGTGAAGCGGTATGATCATTTATGGCAATATCATTACAAAAGACTAAGAAATACTTGAATTATTTATCGTGTATCAAATAGTTATGTAGGGATCAAGAATATGAGTACAGTCTGGCCTTTTTCTTTATTAACTTTGTCTATCAACTTCTTATTTAATTACAATTATATATCTTCAATTTTGTTCAACAAATGCCATCCACAGAAATCAGACAAACACTTGCTCTCCTGAATAGCTAGATTTAATTTTCATGGTTGAAATGAATATATTTTATGTAACTGTTTATTGGAATGCTTACCTGGCTATTGGAAGTTTCACCCATCAAAGTTGAAGTATCAAAGTTATTAGTAGCCTCCTTGAGCTCCTCCAAAGCGAACGTTCTATAAGCGGGAAGAGCAGCTCCCAGCTTCATCGTCTCAGATATGCATTCTGCAATGGTGAATAACAATAAAAGAAGAATTTTAGATGCATTATCAGCTTAAACTATTTATATCAAGCTAAAAAATTAAGATGAAGCTTGTGTAAAATAATTTTACCTCAGCATTCTCAACTTCAGTCAAAATTCCAATTCCAATTTTTTTTTGTTTTTTTCTCTTAGTTTTCTTAACTTTCTGTTCCACTTTTTTCTTTCTTCAATAAATTGCTAGAACAGAAATAAAGTGAATTCTAATTTGCCAAACTATAATAACAAACCAATTCGTTTAAACTTTACAATATGAACAACTGACTCTGTCAAAGCACGGACAAAAAATAAATGTCTCAAAACTTTCTTCATGTGCAAAAGTAGGTGGTTTTAAATACATTTTTGGCGCAAAAAAGTAATCAGGATGTTGCCACTCGTAATTTTTTTCTTACTAAAAGTTAATATTCTCGTTCTAGTATTTGGTTATCAAGAGATTTCATTTTTAATTCGAGAAACTTACGTCCCGGTAGTCTCTGTTTTATTAAAGGGGTCGATTGGTACCTTCATGTTTGGATAAAACTGTTACCTCGAACTTTAAGAAAATGCAGTCTAGGTTCCATGAAAGATGCTAACTTTCTGTAGATGAATTATGATTTTGGTAAGATTATTCTCCACCACGCCCCTAAATTTAGGTAGGTGTCATTATGACTTTATCCCTTAAATTTTAAAAACGCTCACTTTGTTCCCTGAGTTTGAATCTGTCCTACTTAACATTCTTAGTAGGAAAGTTTTAAGTGTTTTTAACCGAAATCCTAATGGAGAATTTAAGTGAGACTAATTCCCCTCTTTTTTTTTGTGTGTAATTAACCAAAATTCTAATAAATCGGGCATGACCCTAAAGTTCGCGAGATTAATCGAAACATATATATTGTCACCCAAGAAAACAAAAACAATATCTATGGACGAACAAGAAGAAAGTGGTAAAACTTACTTGCATTCGAAAGCATTTTAGCTGTATTCACTGTCAAAGCACTCTCAGTAATCAACCTAGTTGAAGGCTTTTTCACATTATCCTTCCCGTAAATCCTCTTAACAAACAAGGAAACCAGACCAACAATTGCAACAACACCAAAAATTACTCCGCCCACGCTCAATGCAACGGCCGGCTTACTATTATTCAGTACCTTATGCTTTTCCCCGCGAGGCATGACTTCCACAGCCAGAGCTTCATTGTGGCAGAACTCTGCAGGGTGTTGTTTCTCATCATCATTTGACAAACAATTCCCAGAATACATAGCAACAACCCTGCTCTCCTTGGAACCTGACACTAGACAAGAAGGTAACTTGCCCACCAAGTAATTAGAGGTCAAGTTCACAAAGGCAATATCAGCATTACAAGACATGTTCTGCAAAAGCACTCCGGTGAATTTGTTGCCTGAAATGTCAAGGTATCTAATGGAAGGAAGTGACAACAAAGACGGCGAAAATGGGCCCACAAATCCATTCAATGAAATGTCCAGCTTCTGAAGCAGGTAAAACGAGCCTAGTTCTTCTGGTATGCCTACGCGGAATTTGTTGTTTCTGAGCACAAGAGTGACTAGTTTTCTAGGCAAACCGGGGAAATGAGGCCCAAATTTGTTATCTTCAAGGTCAAGAACTTGCAAGTTTCTCAATTTACTCAAGTCAGGGACTTGCCCAAATAAATAATTCTCTGACAAAGTAAGAACCCTGAGATTCTGCAAAGTTCCCAAGGAATTTGGGAGAGACCCACTTAGCAGATTGTGCTTAAAACTCAGAACAGTCAACAATGGGAGTGAACTCAGCCAAAATGGGACTTGCCCAGTGAAGTTATTGTGGTCAAGAACAAGTGTCTGAAGATTTCTCAAAAGCAGAATCTCTAAAGGAATGTCTCCATTGAAGTAGTTTGAGCTCACATTGAGAATCTCCAAAGAAGATAAATGCCCAACGTTACCTGGCACTGGGCCCCACAGGCCAAGAGAGACCAAGCTGAGAACTTTCAAGCTTGAAAACTCCACCAGAGCTGAGAAGAAAGAGTGAATGGAGAAATTCTGAGGCAGAGAAGGAAACCCATTATTGCCTATAATGTGAAGCTGAGTTATGGCTCCGTCATAGCATACAAGAGTGAAAGATGAAGTCGGTTCAATTTCACAAAAATCTCTGGCGATGTTGAGGCTGCTCAGAGCTGAAGGGTTGTTCAGAAGCTCTTGGATTTTGAGAAGAGATTTGGTCTCAGAGAGTTGTAGCTGGTTTGAAAGGTTCACTAAAAGGAAACCCATTAACAGAATGTGAAGAAGAAGTGGTTTAGCCATGGGAAGGTTTGGTTGAGTTTTGCACAAGTTTTGTGTGAAAAAAGTAAGCCAAAAAGGTTTGACAGAAGAAGAGGAAAAGCACCAACTTTGTAGGCCTATTTCTTGATGTGAAATGGAAGGCCTTTTTCGTTGCTTGCTCTGTTCCACTTGTTATTCTTTTCATTTTTTGCTTTTGTGACAAGTGTTTTTGGTTCTTAGCTTTGCTTGTGTTTTGAGTTCACGGGTTCCTTTGGAAAACAACAAAAGAGTCTGAATCAGCGGTCATGAGAAGGATAAAAGGTTGAAAAGTGTCTGATACATGGCAGTGAACAGACTCAGCACGTGTCTCGCTAGCATTTATTAATTATATTGAACAACAGAAAAATTAAAAATTAAAAATTAAAACTTCTGTATTGCACACCGTTGCAATGACAACAGTCTCCAACTGTTCCGACTCCCGGGCAAAAAAAAAAAAAACACGTGACGATGATCACGTGATTGTCACGTAATAAATAGAAAATGTATCATCCAAAAAATTATTGACTCTTTTAAAAAATAGTATAGATTATTTTTTATTTAGTCTTTTATATGTTAAAGTTAAATATGAACAAATAAAAATACAAAATAGACAATCGTGATATTCAAAACCATAGATTAATGAAGAGTAAATCTATTGATAAAGAATGAGTCCACCATCACAAGACTCATAAATGAAACCTACTCTTTATTTTAACACCACTGATAATGCAAAGTATTTTTCTTACAAGATCAATTAGTTGATGAACTAACTAAAAATGTCAAAAATTAGTTCCTTTAATACCATCTGCAATGTATTTGTCTATGTCAATACTATATTTATTATAAAGAAGTGTGAAAAATGACATTATTCAACTTTAGACTCTAATGCATAATGTTATTTTTACTTTTTGTCATTGCTATTGTACTTTGGAACTTGTAAAATTAAGCATTTAGTATTTAAATAATTAAAAAAAATAAAACTATTGTAATAATTATATGACAAAAATCAAACCAACAACTAATAAGAATCAAATAGCAAGTTTAAGCACTAGCTATACCTTGTAGCAAATTTCCCATAAAATTTAACATTTGACAAATTTGACATCAAATATAGCACTTTATTTGAGAGTTTTTTTTTTTTTTTTTTTTCATCCAAATATCAAAATTTACTATTGACACAATCTTTTAGCATTTTATTGGGGATCCTCTAAAGTAAATGGGTGAAGAATATTTAATGTGGGTAGCTCAAATATTTTAGGTGATTCCTTCCAAAATAAAGTCAAAAGTTCATATTGCATTTCGAACTTGATTGGTGCCGTTTTTAAGTGAAAAATTGGAATTTTGCTCCAATATACTACAATATGGACACTTCATGATTCCATTTCATATTTTGATCATGACTTTTTTTTTATTTTTTTTATTTGGTGAATATTTTGATCATGACTAAATGATTGAATGCTTGACTATGACCTCTGTCGACACTTGGCAATAATTAATCGCAGAATAATATGAACTCACGAGTGAACATAATCCCAAAATAATATGAACTCACGAGTGAACATTCATCAACAACTAATTTCTTGTTATTGTTATAGCAACAAGTGCACAAAAATTAAAAACACTAGAAATTTAAAGTGCTCCGTCTATAATGTGTGAGTACGTTTAATAAAAAAGGGATTCACTATTGGAGCTAAAGTACACTAGGGACTTGGGATTAAAAATAGAAAGTACCCTTGTAGGTGGAGAATACAAATAAATGCCCTAATTGATAGTTATTCTTCATTCGTTTATCTCTGAGGTTACCAAATCTTGAATTTTAATTTGAATATCGGAATATTTTAGAGGATTTCTTAATGATTTCAAGGATTTAATAAGCATATCGTCATTTTCAAACTCTCGTGGTCTCTTAACTCGGCTACTGCCTTGAGTTAATGGTTCTTATAAAGTGTGCAGTAGCTCCACATCATTTAGAAGACACGTGGAAACTGTAAACAGACCCTAATAAAACAACATTAAAAGTCCCAGGTTTCCTTCATAATTAGTGAACAATAATACAAGGGCTGTTTGGGAACATCTGGAAATAATATTTTTAAAGTTTGATTGTATATGTGAGATTGGAGGGAAAACTTTTGAAAAAATTATGTGCTATAGAAAATAATACAAAAATTTGAAATGTTTTCAGAAAAAAATATGCAAAATGAATATTGTCTTATTCGTCTCGTCGTTACGAGTATTTCGACATAAAATCATCTCATTTCGATTTGAAATGAGAAAGTTATGGACTTTTAAAGTTTAGGTTTTTTAAAATGTAAGAGATAGAAAGTAAGTAATCTTTTTTTATTATAGTAGGTGTTTAAAAGATCAGATGCCACATCTATTGATTACATCTTCCAATGAAAATATAACAACTTTGTGTCACGTGAGTTGGTACTCAAAAGATAAAATTAAAGTTGGTGTTCCTAGTATCACTAAAAAAAAAATTTCATAAAGACTAACTATTAGTAAGATACCTTATTGCTCATGTAGAAAGGTTATAAAATTAATTTGGAGAATTCTATAATAGAGCATGGTTCAATTTTAAACCATTAGATTTTGTGTTATTTCATTATATTTCATAATTTTGCTTAATTAAATATGATTTTGATTATTTAAGCTAATGGTTAAGAACTAGGTAAGATATGTATTTTCGTACTCCATGTAGCAAAAATTATCCAGGTAGTTTTATAGTACTATTATTATTAGGTATATATATATGCTCCTATCCTCTTCGGTACTAGGAATCCAGCGACGTTTAAATACTACTTTTTCATGATAAACAGGAAGAATTTTTATGGGAGGATAGGAAAACTAAATTACTGATGGGATTGTTAAATTTTTATTAGATTTTTAAATTGATTATACTTTTATGTTTATAACTATATCCTACCTCCATGCATTCACCAATGAATTATTAAAATTTTTAAATGTATGTAAATTAGGTAAATACAAGATATCTTTATTTTGAAAACATTCGACTTTTTTTTAAAAGCGAAAGATATATCATGTACTGTAAATTTTATTTGCATATGTTACATGTATGTCTCAAGAGACACTACCATTTATACTTTAATAAGATGTTAAATTAAAGTGAAAATCACTCGTTTGTTATACAGCTGCCTTACGGAAACATATATTTATCTTCAAAAAATTTTAACGAAAAACATTATTTGAACAAGTCATGTATTAATCATAGTATTTTTTGTGTAAATAAATTTAATAATAACTTTTTATTTTTGTGGACTTGCTTGTATGGATAAAATAAAGGTAAGTTGCTTATTTGGTCACTAACCTTTTCATAAATTATAATTCAATCCTAAATTTTTTTTTTTTAAACTAAAAGCTCCCTAAACTCTCTTCAAAACGGTGCATAACGTGTTTTTCTTTTTTTAACAAACGTTAAAAATTTCACAAAAAATATCATGTGAATCACAAATGATTTACCATTTAAGGGTAGTAAAAAAAAATAATTTTACATGATTCACCTTAATTACATGTGCCATACATATAATTTGTTTATTCAAGTTTTTAACGTCTATTATAAAAAAAGACTATTTTGCACCCTTTTTAATAGTTTGAGATAATTTTAGCCATTAAAAAAGGTTGAGAGTCAAAATGCAACTTTATAAAAAGATTAGAGACCAAACAAGCAATTTAACGTAAAATAAAATATAAAAAAAGAGTAAGATGGGTAGAAAGTTTACGAGAAACCATTCTGGCAGTCACATGCATTTATCTCAATTATGCTTGTCCTATCTATGTATGTTAATAGTGCTCAACCTTTCTTCGCACCTCTATCTCTTCTTGATCTTCATTATCATATGCTTATTCCCTGCTCCAAAATTAACGATGCTGCACAACTTTTACCAATGCCACAAAAAAAAAAAAAAAAAAAAAAAAAAAAAAAAGAACATATTTTTGCAAGAGGTATGCCTATAAAACTTGTTGAAGAGACTTACTAGATGATGCGTGACGGCGTGACGGGTTCGTGATAGAGAGGCTTGAGCGGCGGCATAGTGGGTTCACGATGAAGGAACTCGCACAGCGGGTTTGCAAAACAAGAGATCGGACGGCAGGTTCTTGATAGAGGGATTCGTGTGGCGGTTCTTCTTTTATTTTATTTTTTAAAAACAGTGTAATGAGTTTTTGGGTTTAAATTCATGATTATGTTTTTGTGGCCTATTAAGATAAGACATAATAGACATTTTTCATGTCTCTGACGTTGGAAAATTTTTGTAAAATGGGTAAATTTCTTGTCGATCTTTGGATGCGAAATTAAAAATTGATTGAATTTTTCATTTTTCATTTTCTGAGTCTTAGGATTCTTTCTTTACTCTTTGAGAGTTCTAGGTTGGGATTTGGAAACTGATGGCAAAATAAAGACGAAGTAGGGTGGTTGTTATGAATGAATATCTTGGATCCATGTCTCGAAGAAGACGATGCTTTTTTTCTTTTTCTTTTTTCCTTAAAGGATTTTTAACTTTTAAAATGATAAAGCATATTATTTTGGTTTACTTACAGCCATGTCTACATGTGAGTTTTTGCAACTCTGTCATCCTTACCAGAGAATTTAATTTTAACGGCTCAAATTTGACAACTATCATATCCCTTAAAAATATCCCTTAAAAATAAAAATAAAAATAAATCAAAATAAAAATCAAAACTTCTTTATGAATCCCCCATAAAATCATTGGCAAAACCCTTTTTTAACTAGGTTAACAAAACCTAGACGACACACCTTTACAAAACTTCAAAGAAATTTATTCTCACTTTTAATTGCGTATATGTAATAAAGTAATAGATAAGAGATGTGTAAAAAATAATAGAAGAGATTGACTTGTAATAGAGATAGAAGTGTGACAGCACAATCAAGAGAATGACTTGTCCACTCAGTGATAATTGATTTTTAGCATATACAATTAGGAAAACATTACATACTAATATAACTTTGAATATTTAGATTCTTTTTCTTAAATAAGACAAAAATCATATTAGCAGGTCAGCACAATCACTATTTTTTCCACCTATTCTTATGTTCATTTCATTAGTTCTTGGATTGATTAAGTATTAGATTTTTCCTAATGGTAGGCTTCCAATTTTTTATTTAAGTTTTAAAGAGGAGAAAGTTTTCTAAAATACCCCTAAGTAAAATATCACAAGCTCTCACATTTCTGTATATCCATTGAGAACCTAACGGAAGCAGTTTTTTCGTTAATGTTTCATATAAACGTTTAAGATTAATTTCTTTCATTTGGATGTACCATAGGTCTTATAACATTAAGAGCTTTGTAATCGTGTGACAGATCAAATAAATAAATAATATCAACCTATGTATGTTCTTGAAACTTGTTTTCTGTAAACATTTTGTTCGCCTTGAAACATATGGAATCGGCCAATGGCTAGAATCCAAAACAATCATTTTTCATGCACAGAAATCAAATTGTCGAAAATGACAAATACATGTGAATATTGTTTGCCATTTAGAGACGAACAGAGGAAATTAAGGGGGCAAAAAAGAAAAAAAGAAAAAAGCTTTTGTCCTTTTGAATAGACTGATTCTCACATGTGAGAGTGCTCACGGGTGTCTCAAAGAAGTACATAGGTCCATCTTACGTGGATCAGCTTTTGGAGATTTGATTTAGTGGTCGAGATTTATTCTATATGTATGTATACACAAACACACATACATATATCTGTTGTCTTTGGAGCTTCTATTGCATATTTTGAATGGTTTTTTGGTAAGTGGTGCATATGTTGAATGTTAGATCTTGCAATTAAAACCAAAATAAACGAATTATATATATATATATATATATGTATATAAAGTTGATAGAAAGAATCATTTGATGGCATTTGTTTTCTCTCATCTTATTTTCTTTCATTCCTACCAAACAAAGTGTTAATGAAGAATGTTGTTTTTAACAGATAACAACATAGTTAGGATGTACTAGTCTCTCGTCACTTACCAAAAAACTAAAATAAAATAAAATATAACACACACACACAGAAGAAAGAAAGAAAGAAAGAAAGAAAGAAAGAGAGAGAGAAGAAAAAGGAAATAAAATGACATAAATCCTAGAATATTGTCATCCTAAAATTCTTTTAAACATAGCTCTATAGAGTTTGCTTTAGTTAAATATAGGTTGATCTATTTATAGGGAGATTATTTTCATTTTTAACAGCTTCCTCATTCCCTGAATCTATTCTAAATAATAGAGAGAGATGGGGGTCAATTTCTTTCCTATCAAGCATGAAAAGGTTACTGGAATTTTGTGGAATTTGATCTTAATTCAACTAATCCGTGGAAAACATTCTATCAGTTATAAGGAATTGCCACGAAAGAAGTAATTCATATATTGTTGAGAATAACTCTAATGTTGTAAATCCTAATTCAGCCATCAAAACAATGACGTAAACAAGCAAATACCAACCATCAAGACCAAAATCTTAGTCAAAGTTAAAGCTCAAATCTAAATAAGACAACAAATCTTATATCGTAAATCAGATATAAGGGAACAAAAAGGCGAAGAGCTTGTTTCTGATAACAATGATAGTCCATGCCATGGTGTTCATGAAGAATATCCCAATTTTTCTTCTTCTTCTTCTTTTTTTTTTTTTTTTTTTTAATAAACAAAAGAGAATGGACAACTGATATCAGGATAAGATAAGCATCTAACTAAGTTGCACTCCGAATCCTAACGCATCCCTCACCAAACCCCTAACTCAATTTATTTAAATTAAATTAAATTACAATAGTTTAACCGAAAGAAAACAAAGCTATTACAAAATTCACCTAAAACTAATGAAATCATTCACAAAGCAACGTGATCACCATTTTCACAGCAACTAATGACCATGAAAAGTACACTAATGTAGGAACTGTGATTACGATCAACAATCATATTACTGCTCAAAAAGATATGAAAATTGAAGTCTTAGTTCTTGGACTCACTTGGCGAAGCTGGATATATTGCAGAAAAAATATATATATATTAACAAAGACTATCTGAAGGAAAAGCCCTACAAACTCAAGGTTCGAAGTGTAAAAGAGGAATTAAGGAAATAGTCATGTAAGGTTGTTTTTCCTTTTTAGTAGTACTCGTATTTTCTAGCTTTCCTATTATAGGTTGTTTGTTTTATAAGATGATGTTCGCATGTTACCAATGCCAAGAAAAAGAATTGCAATTTGCAACAAATATTCGAGTAAAGCTTGTAAACAAGAATTTAGACTCGGTGAAAGAAATTCTAAAATGTTTCACATAAGTAGGAAAGAAAAAAAAAATTCGACGGGTTCATGGAAAGAAACACCCCCTACACCCAGTGAGCACTAACCAATCCTGATCGTGGTTTGCACAGGAAGTTTTTCACTCTCATGTTTGCAAATAGATATTCTGTTATGTGTGAAAATAAGGTTGATATTACGTTTGAATCCCACTGGGTTGGCTCAGTAGGTGAGAGTGGAGAGATTTGAATAAAAGCTCTCGAATTCAATATCTCTGAATGTTTTTATTTCTCTTCTATAAATAAGAGTCATACACCATATCTAACAAAAAAACAAAAACAAAAACAAAAGGTGGATATTATGTTTTATTTATTTTCATTTCAATGTTCTGTAGTTTATATCCAAAAAACAAAACATAAATATATATAATTTCTCTCCAAATATATATGCCTAGATTTGAAGACATATAGATATCGCTCTTAGCAATGACATAGGTGCAGTTTATTTCCATTAAAAATAATTAACCTCATTATTAATTGAAAGTGTTTTGCTATACATTAGGTGGTAGCTCGAAACTGTATGATTTGTTAATAACAAAAAAGAAAGAAAATAATATTTTGTTTTATAATTAAAAATTTTCTTTTACACGGTCTAAAGCTAAATAATTATGACCAAATAAGAAGAAAATATTAACATTAAAAAAATCTTATGCATTTAAGCTTAAACTAAAATAGCGTGCGTCAAGTATTGTATCAAGCGCTTTTATTGCATAATGTTTAATATCATTTTATCACCTACGTATATCTTACTTTTATAATATGTGTGTATACAAAGAAATTATACAAAGGGGTTTTGCTAAATTCCGAAAACTTTAGAATTGATATTTGGTTCGGTAAGCCAGAATAATTACAGTATTCTAATTATAATTTTTTTTTTATATGAACTGTTAAAAATGACCCAACAACTGACTTTATATAATCCTAAATAAATTTTTGTTTTCAATTTTTTACTAAGCGGAAAAATATATGGTTGACACTTGTATGGTAATTCTCCTTCGGAGAGACAATTTCGGAATTACTTCATGACAGTCGTAAATTTTACTTTTATCTTTTGTAATTAGAATTGAGCAAAAAATTCCTTAAGAATTTTCTGAAAAGTTGAAAGACATTAAGAAGAATATGCAAGAAGGTTTAAGACAAGATCGAGATATGTGTCAGTTGGTGTTTCTGATTATTGTCTTTAAATGTGCAATATGCAATATCCCAAAACCACTACATTTCCTAGTAATAATGAGTCATTCACTATAATGTAGGTATGCAAAAGTCATATATTACATGTATGGTAGCCATAAGTGATTATTAAACGTTCATGTCCTTTTAAGGTTTAAAAGAAAAAGTAAAGATTTTAAAAGACAAAATATGGTTAAGAAAAAATATTTGTGTTAGGACTTTAAGTATAGGCAAAAGGGAATGTATTTGTGCATATATATATATATATATATATATATTGAAGGAGACTAGATAAGTAGAAAGTAAGACGATAGGAATCACTCATTAAGGCTTTCTATCAACCTCTATCTTATCACAATCATCCTTATGATCCTCAGCTTATGCCCTCATCTGAATTCAATGATGATGCCGGAAACCCCAACGGGAAACCTTTTCACCGTTCGGATGTTACCGATGCCGAAAAAAAGATTTTCAATTTGCAACAAGTATTCGGGTAAAGCTTGTAAACCAGAATTTAGAATAGGAGATAGAAATTCTAAAAAGTTTCACGAATGTACGAAAAACAAATTTGTTTCGTTCGTGGAAAGTAAAAACCCCCTACATCCAATGGGCACTAACCAACCTTGATCGTGATATGCACAAGTAATCTTTCACTCTCCATGTACTTCATGCAAATAGATACTCCGTTATGTGTCAAGATAAACCCCATTGGGTTAGCTCAGTAGGTCGTAGTGAAGAGGTTTGTGTTACTTACATTTTTTTTTTTTTTATTTGTTGTCTTTTGAAATTATGATTAAGGTGTACGTGATTTTCTTTTGGTCTGAGATATCTCTGTCTTTTGGAATTATGATTCTCCCTAACGAACCATCTTATACTTTCTTATTTAGGAAAATAAGAAAATTTTACTAAAGACCATGCAAATCTCTCCACCAAAAAATTAAAAAATAAAAATAAGATGCCTTTTCTATTTCTTTTTTATTTTTTTTCTTTTTTTTTTTTTTTTTGTGCCAAAAATGGGTAATTATTTTACAACAGAACTAAAAAGATCTAAGCATTGTACATTTACATCCAAAAGATACCTATTAGTACATTTCATTGTCATTTGCCATTCAATCTTCAAGCAGATATCTGTTTCTTCTAGCACCAAAAGCAAGTCTCTGTACAATCATGGAAACAAGGCAAAAGTTGGGGAAGATTACAAGCTTAGAAATTAATTATGTAAAACATGAAAACAAGATTCATTTATTATTTAGAAAAAGTAAATATTCATAATTAATTAATTGGTTGTTCAAAGTGTTGGAACATAATTGAAGAAGAGAATCGCACCAAGCAATTAACTAATGACGTTAGGCAATTTAAAGACGGGAGCTAATTTTCCCCCTGCTACACAGTCAGACCTAATGCTATAAAAAAGACCTTTAGTGGTCTCTATTAGGTCGTATCTTTTTTCCCCCCACCATCTAGGCTTTCTAATAAATGTCAAAATTCAAATAAAATTATTAACTAAATTAGAATTCAAAGAAAATTGATAATAATGAACATATCCAACCAAATAAGGAATATGTTCGTACATGGAGAAAAAAAGTAATAAAATAGGTACATGGTAATGAATTAAAAACAAAAAAAAAGTATAGGCGTAATATTATGAACAAAACTGACATATATTAAAAATGAGTCTTAAAAATATACAGTTTGTGTAATTATTTCTTTTAGAAGCTGAGTCAGTTACCTCCTACCCATAGAACTACACTAAGGGCGTGCTCAATAGTCAGGAATTCAATTTAGAAACAGTGCATTACGTTTCTGATTTTAGATTCTAGTGTTTACTTTAACATATTTGAAAATTAAATGACATGGATCTCATTTAAAAATAAGAAATAAAACTCACGGAACTTGTCTCTCACTTCCTATCTAAGGAACCAAGTTTCATCTCCTAAAAAGTAAAGACCAACTGACCACTCTGTACAGACATTGAAACAAGGCAAAAGTTGGGGTAGATTTACAAGTTTAGACCTTTGACACAATTTTTAAGATATTCTTAAATAATAAATAAATAAAATAAAAATAAAAAAACAAATAAAAATAAATAAATAAGTTCAACTTACAGAAAATATTTGAGTGTAGGCTTTCAACCCTGTGAGGAAACGAATATAAGTAGGCTTCATGGATCCATTTGCCATAATTGATCTTATATTTGGAACAAGGTATTCTGCAACCTGAGAACACACCCAACAACCACAAGAAACAAAACCCTTAAAACAATGAATCAGATAAATAAATGGGTAAATTGTTCATTTAGTCTCTAACTTTTTTACAAAGCTGTGATTTGGTCCCCTACTTTTGTTTTTCTTTGTGATTAAGAGGTCATTAAATTCTTTAAAAGGGTGCAATTGGGTCTTTTTAACTAATAAAAATTAAAAATTGAATGGAATAAATTACGCGTATGATACATGTAAGATGAATCATGTAGATTTTTTTCTTAATTATTCTTAAATAATAAATCATGTGCGATCAAAGTGACATTTTCTATTAAATTTTTAATGTTTGTTAACTAAAAGGACTATTCAGCACCATTTTAAAGAGTTTAAAAACCTCTTAGCCACACAAAAAAAAGGGGGGGAGGGGGGGGATTCAGGCCAAATCGCAACTTCGTTAAAAAAAAAATAGGGACAAAACGAGCAATTTACCCTAAAAAATTATCTTATAAAAAAGAGCAATAAGGTTGAGGATTATATTCATCAATGCCCCCTGAACTTTATGGTCACTCCCACTTAGCCTCTTGAATTTTAAAAACTCAGAATTTCAGTTTAAAAATAGACGTAAAAATATGGGAATTAGTCTTACTAAACCCATTCTGTTAGGATTTCTGCTAAAAACAAATTGAAAAATACCACATGACTGTACTTATCTCATTTTTTTTTCCGTCTTTTTTTTTTATTGAAATTTTGATATAAGGGAGGGGTAAATTCAAGGGTAGAGTGGGAGTGACTCTAGAGTTCCAGGGTCATAGATGAGTTAATCCTAAAGTTAAAAAAAGGCTAAGATAAAAGGTATTACTTTAATTTGTCCCGTAATGTCAATGAAATTGAAGGGAAAGTAAAGATAGAGTAAAAATGATAGTAAAGGAACATCTAAAGTTTCTTAAAGTTAACAAAGACTAGTTTGAATAATTTTATGGCCCAGTGAATTCAAAATGTACCACTGTTGCACATAGGGAAAGCATACACAAATTGCCGCCCATTAAAAAGTTAAAAATAAAAGCGAAACAGAAACTTACCACTTCGGCAGGTTCTGCCAAAACATTGATGAAAAACTTGGCCTGCAAGACACAAAATCATTTGTTGGTCCTCTTTCAATGAGCACGAATAAGATAGAACATAACAAAACCAATTAAAACTACTACTCAACCTGCTTTGTCGTAGCACCAGACATGAGAAGATCGGTGGTCACCATTCCCGGCTAGAAAACATCACAAAGAAATGATTAACTAAATTTTTAGGCACTGGCAAAGCCACATGTTAGTGAGTGGCAGGAAATGCCCCCACTTCAACTTAAGAATTTCAATTATCATCGCTAAATTTCTCAAAATTTATAGACTTTCCTCCACTTTATAATATATATGTAATTATGCTCGCAATCAACAATTGAAATCTATAACTTTGTCGTCATTCAATAGAAATTATCTCGTTTTTTCAAAGTTCTCCACCAAATAAAAAGCTTCGCGGCTGTAAACAGCTTTCTTTTATTTTTATTAAACTTGGGGGTGGGGGGATTTAAACTCTTCACCTTATGGTGAAGTCAGATGTGGAATTACCGCTACATATGCCTGCAACACACTGTATACAGATTTTGCCATAAGGAAAATAACAGTGTGTTTGACAAAGACGGAATCACAAGGGGAGAACTTTTCTTCAACCCTTGAAAGATATCGATTCTACATGGAATTTGTGGTCGGAAGCTTAATATTTCTGGTGCACATACGACAGCAGAGCCATAGAAATCTAACCATCTACACAGGTCCAGGTCCTGCTATACTGGATTGGTTCAGCGCAGGCCGGGATATGTGGAGCACCACCCTGTACTTTTCGAGGGCTCAAAACACTTGGTCAAGCACATAAAGTTCAGGAGACATATCTAAGAGAAAATAGTTTGATTCACTAAAAGCATGTGCTCATCAATCATCACAGAGAAGAGATGTTACATTTTGAAGACACTCCATATACGACGACCCTTCCCAGGTCTCATGAATCAACAAGTAGACATCATTGTGTACCCCCTATATCACGTTATAATGACTCAAGTCATCTATTGAAGGTCAAAAACCTAGGAAAGCAACCAGACTCAAGATGAAGTAACAGGCAAGTCAAATGTACTCCTTGAAAGGAGTAACTAACTTGTCCCATACCAGAAACGAGTACGACAATTAACCTTGCATGACAGTGACTGCTTAAAACGACCTTACAGTAAGTGAGGATGAAAATCAAATCATCCAAAATCTATTGCAACCTGTCAAAGTGCTCTGCAATCACTCAGTCAATTGGTTTTCATCTAAAGAACACTAACGCTTTCAGGTGTAGTAGGAATTTTTCAGTATGACCTACCAAATGATCTTTGCAATGTTTTCCGGAACGTGAATGGATGTAGGATAATGACTGAAGATTTGAAAGAACATACCGACAGATTATGTACTACAACATTTTTCACATCTTGCATCCGCAATTCTGCCTGCAAAATAAACAATCTTGCTATTACAGGGTTGAAGAATGTGCGGGAACATGTACCCTGCACATTCAGAAAGAAACTCAAATTTACTTGAACATGAGCAAGAATTTAATATAGACCTCACAACTAAATTGCATACTAGAATAAGGCTGATGATGATGCAGTTCGGGATTGTTGTGTTTTTGAAATAAACACCACTCTTACTTGTAGCAAAAGTAGAGACAGAAGCTAAAAAATCGAGCTTCTTAGAATATATGTAAAAGTTCACGGGTGACCGTGCAAAGCACTTTTCTATACTTTCACCAAACACACGTTTTGCATCAATTATGTGTAAAATGCTTTTAGATAATCCAAACAAGAAACAAAGATAAAAAAGAATGCGTCAATGAAAGAAATTGAGCAAGTACCTGCAATGATTTCGTCAAATGCACCACACTGCGTTTTGTTGCCCCATACGCAGCAAATCTACAGGAAAAAGGAAAAGAAAGAAAGCACTAATATCCCCAAAGATTGCAGATTAAAAAGCTAGTATAATATAATTTGTTCCCCTCTGCATGAAACTAAAAAAGACTATAAAATGGCACAACAGGTAGACGATACTTGAACACAATGTACTATTGGTAACATGAACCAGACATTCATCATACAACTTTGAAGAAAACAGAAATGGCACCTCGGGGTCGGTCTTCCATCTGAACCTGCTCCATCTATGTTGAAAATATGTCCCCCTCGAGGTTGGTTCAGCATCATCTTTATAGCCTAAATGGAGGAAACAAACATGCATAATCATCAACCTAAAGAGATATTAAAAACAAAGGGGGGAGAGAGAAAGAGAGATTTCTACCTCTCGACAGCAAATCATCAATCCAAGGGTATTTGTCGTGACAACTTCACTGCAAATAATGAATTCAAAACAAAATCAATCAGAAGTACGGTGATAACCAGAGACAGGAGTAAACAAATTTTAAGTAGAAAAAAGATTGAAAGTTCACATGAGGTCTTCGTCTGAAGCCTCAGCCAGTGGTTTGTAACTATACGCATTGGATCCTGCGTTATTTATCTGCATATATGAACACAGGTTAAGAAAATCAACACAATGAAACTCCAAAAAGAAATGTATCATTAAGAGTATTGGTTCAACAGTTAACCAGATAAATAATAACACAGACACGCAATAAATTTTTTTATAGACACTGGTGTCTAAACAATATGCATAAATCACGTACGGGTCTGTATGCAAATATGTAGAAAGAAGGGAAAAATGGAATACGGGGGACATGCATTGGTGGAGATGTAATTTGAACCGTGATAGAAAAGGATTATAAATATGTTATTCCCCGAACTATGAACACTATGACACTTTGGTCTCTTAACTTTTTCTTTGACAGATTACTCCCAAAACTTCTATTTTTTTGGCAGTTTTGGCCCTTGACCAAAAAACTGATGATGGGTTTCTATAATTTGGCAAAGGTAAATCATGTAATCATCACATGATAAATTGAAACTTTACAGAAATAGTTGCATTAGTGCAAAATATTATCTCCATTTTTTTAAAAAATCGTTGAAAACTAGAACATTTTGTGCTTGAGGTGACATAAATCTGCAAAAATTTTCAGTTATTATGCAATAGATATGCAATTACCACTATTAAATTCAATAAATCCTTCATCAATTTTAATGTCATGACCTAAAATGGCCAAAAAAACCAAGTCCAGGAGTCCATAAAAAAAATCAGGGACATACAGTTCTCAAGTTTAGGGACCAGCAGTGCTAATAACCCGACATTAAAAATTGCAACATCAAATTTGCAGAAAAGATGAAATTCGTATATCTATTGTAGTTTCAAAGTTAAGTTTCAACACTAACATGTAATTATAACCTCAAAATCAAGCCACCATTAGATGGGAGGAAGGAAAATTTGAAAAAAGTTATTCACAGTTGAGCATAATATGGGAACTGCGGGGCCGTTGAGAATAGAAACTGAATATTGAGTTCCTGTGTAAATTAAAACAATAAAAAATAAATGAAAAAAATGAAATAAAAGAGCACGTTTGGTGGAATAGTCAGTTCCTCTCCAAACACTAAAAATGGAGCATGTTTGTCGGAATTTTAGCAGAAGAACATCTAATTATTTGTGGATTCAAAAAGGAGTAAGTTGCAGAAATCATTTGAACTAAATCGTGATCGTAACATGGATGAGAAAATAACCTGTGAAAAGAGAAGAATTCATATGCTCAAGAAACAAAAAACATATGACACAAGTCTTTAACCTAAGAAAATGTTTCTTGACTGGTTATAACTGAAAAAGACCTAAAGTAAACAAAAATGCGGAATAAAGATGAAAGATCTGATGTTAATACCCATATATCAACGTGTCCTAGGTTTCTTTGCGCAAATGCAACTAGATTCTTGACATCCTGGCCTTCTCTAACATCGCACTTAGTACCCTGAAGAACATAAAGTGATCATACTGGAGTGAAATAAGCAGCAAGCCATGCCAGATAAAAACTTATGAAGAAGTATAATGTCAGAAAAACGAAATGAGAAAGAAGATGTTAGAGAATTTCAACGGAAAACAAAAAGTCCTATAGGAGGTACCCACACATGCTGCTCCCCAAATTCTTCCCTCAGGCTTTGTACAGCAGATTCCACTCGCTCTGCTGTGATATATAAAAACATATCAAGATATAAAGATAATCACATTAAGTAAGCAAATATAAACAGCACTCGTTCAGGAAACCCCAAAGTAACTTCCACATTATTATTATTATTATTATTATTATTATTATTATTTTTAATAGATATTTTCTTTTACTTTACTCACAAGACGAGAATATTAGACAATAAACACAACTCAATTGATCATGGAAGTCAGAGACAGTGAAGTGATGAAGAAAAAGGAGGAAACTCGTTAAACTAGGAGATTAAACTTGAGAAGGAAAGGATAAAAACAATCTAGTAGTCGCCAAAAGTGAAAAGTGATTAGCGATAAGGAGATCAGAACAGCACTGCAAACAATAACACCACATAGAATCTACAGAGCAGAAAAGGGGTATTCTACTTGAACCAAATCTTAAAGACATTCGACAAGATAACAGCATGCCAGTCACTGCACACCTGATCTTGAGCAGATAACAACATTGTCACTGGCTTTAAGAAACTCTTTCGCAAGAGCATATCCCATACCTGAATTAAATAAGAGGAAAATATAAGGCAAGGCAATAATCAAGATCTAACAACATTTATCAAGAAACAGATTTAAACAGAACCAACACCACAAGATTTCACAAAACAAAGCAACAATTCATTTGAACTCCGCGTTACATAAAATTGCCCCACATGTTCATCAACTACTTGAACAAATTGATTTCTAAAACGTCATACTAGTTTTATAATATTGAACCGAAATAATTGTACAAGGGTTTGGCCACAGAAAAGAACTACAACAGGCCTTGAAAAAATAGCTATGGGTCGCATCCATTGATATCTAAAGTTTTTTTTTTTTTTTTTTTCATTTTTTGTTTGGGGGCACGAAAAGAGAAGAGAGAGGGAGAGATCATTGGTGTCATCCTATACCCTGTCCCCTTAGTAACGATCCCAGATCCCACCATTAGAGTGGAAAGTACCTGACCGGTTCTACTCAAAGAATGGGCTTAGTTTCACTCCGACCACTAGAAGCCTAGCGTCGCACAATCCAGTGTAGCGCGGGGGACCTCAAAGTGTTACTATGAAGTTTCGGACCTTGAACCCATCCCGAGAGTGGAAGGAAAGGTATCCTCACTCACGCACCACCCAAAATGATGGTTAAAATTTTTTGAGGTTGGTAATGCCACAGATGCTCTAGAAAGCAGCATGTATCAACCAAACTGAATTCTTATCCAGCAAATTCTTTAAACATCCAATAAAACTCCTTTTACAACATTCTCTCAAGTCCCTTTCTCAACTTCACAAAAGTTTGTGCCAAGCATAATCTCCACTGAAAATCCTTAGAACTTCTAATTAAAAAAAAACTATCTTTATCACAAATGGAAAACAACATAATCGTAGCTAAGTTTTCCAACTTTTGACAAAAGCGTAATTATTTTTCATTAAAAATATCGAAGGTGCCCCAATAAATGCGTTAGAAAAGGACTGTATCGTAAGAAAACAATGAGCACATAAAGAAAAAAAATCATCCCAACCAGCCCAAAAATCAGCGAAAAAATAGATAGATTACTAAACGCACTAAACTAAACCACCCACATGTTTTTATAGAAATCATGTCCAAATTATCCCCTACATTTTAGAAATCGTGTTACAAACCTCCCTGGGAAACATCCCTCTGAGATGGCTTGAACATGATTTGTAAAACTTAAAAGATCAGTGCAATATCCTCCTGTAACATTAAGGACGTAACCAGGGACGAAGCTAAAGAGGGCGGAGCTTAAGGCCCCCCTGAACTTTTTATTTTTTATTTTTTGCTTTTTAGCCCACATATTTTTTGTATAAATTTACATATATTTTGACGTATACATTATATACAAGTTTACAAATCGCCCCCCATCTTAAACATTTAAACTACGTTATTTTAACACTTTTTGATTTCAAATATATTAGCACTGACATTACCGTTTACACCAGAAACAATCTTATGGCGATTTTTTCCCTCATTAACAAATGGCTTGCATTATTAATTCCAGTTTTTTTTTAAATTGATTTTTCTCACTAATGTATACATAAATTTCCAAAACAATCATACAACTTAATAATAAATCTTCCTTATAATTAGCCCCTCTCACCATAATTCCTGACTTGGTCACTGAACATAACATAACATGTCGATGAAATACGGAGGAAATTCTTGTTACTATCTCTGTTTTAACAACATAGTATAAGCTACAAACCAATAAATAAAAGGAGAAAATGAGAAACCCAAAATCAAGCAATCCAAAGAGCAGCATATTAAAAACAAAAGTAGAAAAAGGGGCAACCTTTACTGGAACCGGTGATGAGGACGTTGTAAGGAGGAAGGGTTGGTTGTCTTTCAGCCACAGAAGCTTGGGCTCTGACCACACTACTACTGCTCAGACCACCGACTGGAAATTGTGAAGAAATGGAGAGAAAACGGCAACTGTGGAAATGGTGAAGAAATGGGTTCTTCTGAAAGATGGGAGGAGAAGAAGAGTAGAAAGCGTGATGGGATTTGGTTTTGGTTTTGGTTTTGGAGAGAGATGATGGAGATGGTGATGGGATGAGAAGGGAAGTGCTCACCGTCGCCATTGCTCCCTCTTCCTGCAAAAGCCTACGACAAACCAACTGCCCATGAAGCGCCAAACTCACGGATAAAATATCTCTGTCCCACTCTCTCTCCCTCTCTTTCTACTTTTTGTATTTTCTTTTTTTTTTCTTTTTTTTTTTTTAGGAAATTTTGTATTTTCTTTTTAGAAAAATTAAATTTGGTAGTCTTTTTTTATCATTCAAATTAATATATAACTGATTTTTTTATTTAGTAAAATGATCATCCATCTTTTTTTCAATTTTAATCCATTAGTGATTGATTATAAAAACTAGTGATTTACATTATGATAAATTAATAATTAACTGTAATTTACTCAATTAGTAATTGACCATAAAAATTTATGTTACGATTAATCAATTATTACCCGCAGTTTGGTTAATCAATAATTGAATTTGAAAATTAGTGATTGATTGATCAAATTTATAATATTATGTGATCAATAACTGATTGATCATTTAAAAAAATTAATTGATCATTTTCAACGCCTAATTTTGACATTAAAGTTCACAAATTTCCCTTCAAAAGAAAAATTAAAATTGAGTATTATTTACATTCTTATATCATGCATTTTGATTTTATTCAAAAAGTATATGGTGCATTTTAAAGTCTATATTTTTACATTATTAGATTATTTTGGTACATAAATTTATACATTTTCTATATAAACACTTAATTTAGCTTTTTGGATACCCAATGTACCCTTGAAATTGAAGATAAAAATAGTTGAAAAAAAATTTAAATCAAATTAAAAGCCGAAATGGGCTGGGGGGAGGGGGGTGGGTGGGAAAGGGTGCATGGCCGCAGGTGGGAAAGGACTGGGCGGTTATGATGATGGAGTTTAAAAGTCTAAACTTTTTGTTGAGAAAATTAAAGGTTTTGTCGTTTATAATTTTTCTTTGTAAGGGAATTTTGGGTATTTTTAGATCAAAATAAAATATTGATCGAGAAAAGATATTGATGTATTTATTAAAATATTATATACTAATATAAAATGAAGTCATGCAGTGTATACTTTTTGAATAAAAATAAAATACTTGATATAAAAAGGTAAATAATCCAAATTATAGTTTTTCTTTTTAAGGGTATTTTAGGTATTTTTAGGTCAAAATTATGTGTTGACCGAGATATAATATAGATATATATACACTAAATATAATCTGATAACATAAAAATATAACTTTAAAATGCAAGGTATACTATCTAAAAAAACAAAATACATGATATAAAACTGTAAATAATACTTAAGTTTTATAAAATAACGTTACAGTAAAATCTGCTTTTTAATATCGATGCATCGCCATTTTTGACCTGAGTATCGCCAGTTTTGGTGAATGGCAAGCTCTACATAGGGCTCTGATCCAATCACAAGCTGTAGGTTCAGATGCTTGGTCACCACTCCAATCGGGTTATCTCAAGTTAAATATCGATGCATCGGTGTTTCCGAGTTCAGACCACATTGGTATTGGAGCTGCTATTCGTGATGACAAAGGGTCAATCTTAGGAGCTGTGGCTAAGTCAGTAGAGGGGTCCTTTTCCCCTTTGTGGTTGAGTGTTTAGCCCTTCGTGAAGGCTTAAGATTTGCAAAGGAAATCGAGTGTGCTAATATTGAGGTGGAAACTGATGCTATTAATGTTGTGTCAGCTGTTGTGGATAATCGGGAACTTTCTATGGAGGGTCCGATTCTGGAGGATGTTAAACAGCTGCTCGCTCAATTGCGGAGTACAGGTATTCATCATATCTGCCGTAGTGCTAATTATGTTGCTCACCTCCTAGCTAGATTTGGTTTCAATTCAAATTGTACAAATGTCTGGATTAGTGAGACTCCCAGTGTAGTCTCTAATGCTGTTTCTATTGATGTCATTGCTTAATAAAGTGATTCTTATTAAAAAAAAAATCTGCTTTTTAATCATTTACTTAACTTTTTTGTACTTTAATTTATAAATGTTCACCTTAAAGTTTTAAAGTTTCTAGCATAGATCTATTGAAAAATAAAATAAAATAAAATAGTTTCTTCCAATAATGAAAAAAATGAAAATTCTTATTTTAAAATTCGCTAATTCCTTTATAACCCTACAAAATATCTATTTTATTTGTTTGAAAAATATTTCATAAATAGCATTCTCTTTTCTTATCTTTTCTTTTTTTTTTTTTTTTTTTTTTTTGGGGTGTGAGGACACCACATTAGGAATTATCATAAATCATTATTGTAGTTATCAGCAATCATGATATCATACTCATACAAAAAATTATCATGATATCATGCACAATAATTACATATGATAATTGCTGTAAGTACTATAGTTGTTTAAGTTTGACAATAACCTATAAAATATTAAAACCAATATTCTTATCAAAATATTATTTTAAAGTGTTTTATATACTTATTTCGTTTTTACTTTTGACCATGCTTAAAATCATTTGAAAGAGAGAGAGAACAACACAACGTTTAAATTTCGACAAAGTATGTCTTCATTGAATAAACAAATAAATAAAACAAACCCGATCCTATACTGTGTAACATATAAAGTTGATGTAACTATAAAATAATCTTTAAAAAGGTGGCAAATATACAGCCAAATAATTATTAAATTTATAATTGCAACTTATTACACATGTAAAAGCAGTCCTATCGAAAGAAAAATCTAAAGGACAATTATGAAAATAGAAGTTAAAAATCATTCAAATAAAAGTTTTTTTTTTTTTTTTATCGCTTTTGCTTCCTAGACTTTTTAAGAATTTGACAGTTTACCCTTAAATTTTTTAATTTTGGAATTACCCCTAAATCTTGTAAGACACTGAGCACCCACAAATTGATTATAGAATGCTATATTACCTTCAAAATTTAAATAGTTTTGTTAGCTTCATGAACCCAATTGCCACCAAACCATCCTACAACCACACTAAAAGCTTCTTTTTTTTTCTCCCCTTCCTTTATTGGTGTGCCATTGTATTTTCATCATTAACAAAAGAATGAGTTCATTGGTTCATTTACGTAAATATGTAAAGAATTCGAAAAATAATCTAGTATTTTCCAATCCACTAATCACTCCCTCCACTTCCTTTTTCTTTCCTACCAAACCAAACAAAGCATTAATTTTGTAATTTCTAAATTTTGTAAAACAAAAGAGCGCCCACAAATTGATAAAAGAAAGCTAAAATTTTGAAAGAAAATGCTCCGTCATCAACGGAAATTTAACTGACTATATTTAAACGAACTCATATGATATGTATAAAGGTGTTTCTATCCAAATTTAGATGGTTTTCGTCACCTCAGTATGTTTGGTTGGAGGGAGAGATGGATGGATGGAGAGGGGTGGAGGGAGTCATCCTCCCTTGTTTAGTTGGGGAGAAGACAAAAGGGAGAGGAGAGGTGGAGGGAGACTTCATCCGCCCAGGCCCACCAATTTGCATCCTTCCGTAATTGAAAGGATGCAAACTCTCCCTCCTGTTAGGCTTGAAAAGACAATTTCATCCCCCAAAAAAAATATTAATAAATAATATAAAAGGACAATAAAGTAATTAGATAAAAAATTAATATCCATCTTTTTAACTCTCCATCCCTCTTACCAAACAACATAAAAGATTCATACAATCCTCTCTATAACTCCAACTCTCTCCATCCTCCTCTCCATCCTTCCTACCAAACATAGCCTAAAGCTATAACCCTACATGAACTCATCATGCCAACTTGAATTGCCACCAAACAATTCTTTTTTTTTTTTTTATTTGAAACTGCCACCAAACAATTCTACCACCACACTTGAGGCCTCTCTTTTTTCCCCCTTCTTTTATTGGTGTACCAGTGTACTTTCATTAATAAAAGAATCGAGTCTATTGGATCATTTACACAAATACGTAAAGAAATCGAAAACTAAGTTACAAAATTTGATCACAGTACCCCTATATTCTATCCCGCGGCCGATATATGTTCTCCCGACCAATGTCAAAAACAAAATTTCAGTTTTGCCTATTAATGAAGCTCCTCAATCATGCGTACTTCACCTAAATTTCTCCACCTCTACATGTGAGAAGCTCACTTGCAGAAAACCCTTCTCATCTCTAGACATCAATCTTTGACTTGCATATACTATCTGATGGAAAGAAGCAGTTATGCCTTTTTGTGTTGTATCTAAACAGATAAATACTTATGAGGAAACCGCTCTGCCACCTTCAGCCATTTACTATATCCATCTTGTTCTTCGCAAGAATCTCAAATCAAAGACGAGCGGAAACCCAGGATGGCAATGGCATATAGGTCAACCTATAACTGGAATCCATCATCAACCCTACCGACGTTTAGATCTCCTACGTTTTCCAAGAAGCTTCAGCATGTTATCGGTGACATCAGGTGGGGATTTGTCATCTTCGTCACGGCTGTTGTTGGAAGTGTGAGTCAACCACGCCAATGCCTCGATGGCAGCATCCCTCTCTGCAAGCTGCTTGTTTCTCTTGGGTTTCCCAACAAACTGCATACCTTTGAACTCTACCAATGCTCTGAACTCGTTTGTCTTGAGGTGCTTGGTTTTGTATTTGGGAGGAGAATGTCCTGCCCTCATTAGCAGAGTTTGAAGAAGGCTCTTCGGATTTGACCCGTCTCTTGTGAATCTGCTATTGTCATCGGTTTCCTTAGGCTTCTTGCTTTCCCTGCCAAATACAAATCTCCCTTCACATTGATCTCCAGATACCAGCTCCTGAACTGCAAGCAAAAGGTACTTCCCTTCCCTGTGAATGTCGAGGCCAGGATCTTGAAGCTGAATCATTGCAGGGACGACATCGCTTAATAAGTGCTTAATAATATTCTAATTTAAAACCGGTTTCAAAACATTAGTTGAGAATAAATACAGCATGTTAAGCAGCAAAGACACGCTATCCAATCCACTATGCTAGATCTGCCTTGTTATAACATCATCTAAAAACTCGGTATTCAATGATAGCAAGAAACAAAACTGAAAAATAGAAAATACAGAAGTTTTTTGTTATGGTATTTAAAGTTATAAATAAAAAATAAAAAATAAAAAAAATAAAAATAAAAATAAAAGAAAAGGGAAAGATATATCTGCTACCTTTAGGCAACACAATAAAAATTTGATTAAAACCAAACAAAACTGCAATATAACGAATAATATAAAGTTTGGGTAAAGACCAAACAGATATTGCCATAGATTTTTCTATTCCCCATCAACTGCACCAACTCACATATGTTTATCCACGCAAGTTTCCTTCCCTTACAAAATCGACTATAGGAACAAAGTCAACAAGACAACCATATCCATGTCAATTATGTATGGAAACAGACAAACTAAAGATATAAATTCATTATCAATTAGTAAAAGCGTCAAGCATGACCAAAAATATGATGTATGTTTTATGAATGTAAGAAAAAAGAAGCATACGAAGGAAGAATACAAGTGTTAGATAACCAGACATCGTGCAAAATGGTATCAGAAATACTTTTGCTAACTTACCTTTCCTTGGATAAGCTTATTCACTTCTTCCTTGAGCTTCAGATAGCACTCAGCCAAACTAGGATCCATGAAAAAGTCAATATAACCGTCCAACATTTTCAAATGCCCAGCCTGAAAAATGACTCGAAAGATGAAAACAAATTAGACTACAGAATCCAAGCAATAAATTTTCTTGAATGTAACTTGGGTTCTCATATGCCAGTAGAAAAATCACCTGTACCCCTTGGTGTAAAGAACCACCATAAAGCATGAGTATCGAATCAGAAACTCCCGTAGAATCACGTATGAAGACAGTATTGACCTTTACTTTTTCCCCAAAGACCAACCATGGGTAAGGAATCGTTTGGTAACGGGCATTTACAGAATTCTGAAGCAAAATCAATACTAGTATCAATTACTCACTTGCTAATTAAATAAATTTTTGCAAAACAATGAGTAGAATGAAGAAAATCAAAAAGTCACACTCATGAATCGTCAAACATCCAAATGTGCAGATTGAATTTCCATGAGCTCACAATCAGAAAGATGATCTCAAAAGTCCGCATTAGCACTCACCGCATATAGTAAAACCTGGCCATCATCCATTGTTTTGAACGACATCGATGTCTCTCGGTGCTGCACAGACGGTAACAAATAGCAGAAGTCAACAAAGGAAGTTTTAGAACACAGCCAACAAAAACGCATCACCATGTAGGAGCATTTTACCACTACAGATGCTATGCCAGGAAACAGGCCAGAACAAATGATTGCACGAACTAATGATTGGTTGTGAGACAATCGATTATTATTGCTGGCGTCAGCATCTATCAAGCCAGCATCTCTTAGAATGAAGCTAAACTGCTTTCGAAGAGAGTGGATGGCCTGAAGTGTCTGGGCTGAGAGGAAATTCCTCCAGCAATACTCATATGCTGATCCTTCTCTTTCTGCATCTTTCCATCCTTCATATGCACGAACAAGGGCCATATGATCACTGTAATCCTTTGCTGAAAATCTCGACTTTGCAGTTCCTGCTAACTGAACCACATAGACAGAAAGTTAGCTTATTATTTATGTTGCAGTAGAACTTTGAGTACCTATAATGTAATAGTTTTTAATACATTTTCTCCTTCAACTCTAATCTTTGGGAAACTTTCCACGTCATGAATGATAGATCTTAGGTTTTGTGCAGGTCGTCCCTGCTCATTGTAGCTCATTTATGTTGGAGGACGTTGTGGCATTTCAATCTAATTAAATGGCGAAACTAGTTCGGAAGTGCACAGTGATTTCAATGTTCTGGATAATTTGAATGGAAAGAAATTCTACGATTTTTGAAGATAAAGAAATGGAAGTGAGGAATATTCTTCAGAAAGCAGAGATTACAGCAGCTTTATGGTCTTTGACGGACAAAGCTTTTAAAGGTTTTCCTTTTTCTTTTCATAACTGGAAGGATGTGACTGGTCACTAGAGTCGATGCTTGTTTAGTGTTGTTGGTTTTTCTTATGTAATATTTTTTTTTTTTTTTTTGGTTTTGTTTTCTCTGCTTAAGAGGATACCTTATCCTCTATTACCTTGTAATTGATTCTTCTCTCAAGATAGGGAAGTTTTTCTTTTTTAAAAAAAATTTGAAAGATATTCTTCACTTTATGAAACTTGCAGGTAATATGTTGGATTTGATACTTACATCTTTCTTGTCTTGAGGCAATAAGAAAGGATCCCTGACACTAAGGCCGGATACAATTGTAAGAATAGGATCAAAACAACGAAAGATAGCTCCCATGATCAGCATTTTCCCCAGTTTGGGATCTACCGGGAGCACCGACAAAAATTTTCCTGATTAAAAGAAAAAGGGACCAGGTAAGGTACAGGCAATAATGACCAAATTTGATGATTAACGATGTTCAATGATCCATTTTATCATGCAGGTGATAATAGACAAACCAAGATCTGTTAAATTCTCGTTCTCATCAAGTGCCCCAATCATCTTTAAAAAGCCGATGGCATTTTGAACCTGTCAATGACGGAGTTGTAAATCAGCGCAATTAACCAATATCCGGTGATAAAATATTCACAAAAATCCATTACATACACAAGGAAATTACAAGGAAATTACAGAACAGGTAATGAGCAGATGTCGACGAAATGCAAATACAGAAAGTCACAGCCTCGTTTTTCTTGAGAACAATATACAGATGCTGACTAGGCATGGGACCGGTAAACTATGAGAAAAACAGTTAACCCAATTAACCTAAATTCTTCCCTTGAACACACACACACACACACAACAGTTTTCCTCACCACTGCTAACTAATGAAAATATCACCTATGCCACAACCTCAAAAATATAGTAAAAACTACAGGTATGATTTGGTAGAAGAGTCGAGAAGATTATCGTATGATTTGGTAGGAGAGTCAAGCATCATTTTAAATTAGTCATCAAGTTCAGGTCTAATAGTCAACTCAAGTTCGAAATGTTTACATGAAAGGTTGAGTTGCATATGTCGACCAACATAAATTTGGCATAGATTTCAGATGGTATCCACCTTACGAGGCTTGAACTTAACGAGAGAGCTTACCCCAAAAAAATCAAACCTGCAACCTTTGGCTTTTTTGAACTACTTGCTCTCACTCATGACATTGACATGAGCCTTGAATAGAAATTTTTAAACTACAATACGTGTTAATTGGGCATCACTTACTGTAAGTGGTTCAGGCGGTTGCAGAGCAGCTGACAAGAATTCTCCTATGCTTCCAACTTGCAAGCTTTTTATTTGCAAGCAGAGAGAGTTTAAAGGAGTTCTCAAGAGTTCAGGTAGCTGATATTCTGCAAAAGCTTCAAAAACACATTTGGGATAAAGGTGGTAACATTCGCCTGGCTGCACACGTCCTGCCCTACCCCTTCTCTGCAACCAAATAAAGTCAAAAAAAATTATAAGAAGGTCATTTGCATATTCATACAAACAGGGACATGCTAATATAAAGACAAATACACAACACTCAACAGGGACCACAATAATAGATGTCAATGACATCCAATGTTTAAAATAGCTCTTTTTGACGTTCGCCTAGAGGCCCGATTGTGCAATTTAGAACTTTGATGGCATCCTCATGCCTTCCCATAGAGTATGCCAGCATGCAGCCAGCCCCAACAAATCAGTTGCAACACTACCTAAAGTAAAGAGGCAAATCCCATGCAAACACATCTCAAACTAATTATAAGGCAAGAAAAAGATACCAGATAGTCAAAGCATATCCATAGGCGCACAGCATAGGCGCACAGCATAGGCGCACAAATAGGCCAACAATCAAATTTGGCAAAAGGTTGTGCTTTTCTGATTCGATGAATTGAACCAAAAAATAATAATAACAAAAAGATAAAAGAACAACAACAACAAACAACAAACAAACAAGAACAACCAACATATCTAGCCAGTACACAACTTTCATCGTTCATGCTTGAAAACTAAGCAGTAATTCCACACTTGACTGCACCATAAGGTGTATAGTTCGAATCCCCTTACCACTAATTTCAAAAACAACAATAATACTTAGAACTTTTTTAATCTAGGTGCAAAGAATCGATTGAGCAAAAGACATATATAAAGCAGAAGTAAAGTGAAGCGGACGTAGGGTAAAAACTCACTTGCCGAGCAGATGCTTGTGAAATCCAAGAAGGTAGTAGACAAGGAGTGTTGTTCAAGGCATCATATGTTGTCTCTTTTGCCTTTCCACAATCAACCACGAACACTATATCATTGATTGTAATGCTTGCCTCCGCCATATTTGTAGTGAGAACTATTTTACGTACATTAGGAGGTGGTCTCTCAAATATAAGTTTCTGCAGAGAATGACAACAGTAGACCATGACTGATATGATTAAAAATGAGCACCACCACAAAAAAAGACGAGGTTAAAATATTTTTTGACAGTTTAATTAGCCTAAAGCACATGTGCAAGCATCAAGCACTAACTGAAAGTTGGACACCAAAGCTAAAATTAATCACACCAAATATAAAACAGCTTGAAAATTTAAAAATAATAATAATAATAAAAATAATCAATACTTGGTGCAGCTAAAATACACCCGATCACCAAATAGACATCTTAACCTAATTTTAGGCATAACAAAGTCTATCAAATAAAATAAGAGTCCTGCACAGACATGACCAGCAAGAAACATTTAAAAGAGAAGTTACCATAATCAACCTCAGGACTATCTCCATGGCTTCATGATTTGCAGATCAGGATGTAAGGATAGGAAGAAAAGTCGCAGTTAATGAGTTCAAAGAATAATCCCATTTATCTGATAATGAGCTCATGATGTGAAAACAGCAAAGCTGTTGGGAGCTTTTATAATTTGGCTTTATTAATTTTAGTCACTACCTGGCTCAGTCACTCATTCCTTTGACAATGATTTATGAAAAAACAGAAAGAAGTTGCAAAGTTATTCGAAGCTTTTAGATTTGAGCTTCATAAATTTTAGCCTCTACTGCAGTCAATTATGCCTCTGATAATGTTTACTAAATACACAGATAGAAGTAGCACCAACTTTGATTTGAAAAACTAACAACACTGATCGTTTCTTATCAGTGTATTGGTAAAGAAAGAAAATAACAGATTAAAAAAAAAAAGGTTCTCAAAACAAATAGTTGATGAATTCTGTTACATTTTGTTAGTTAAAACAAAACTACATAGAAAAACCACAAGTTATTCTATGTCCTATGACACAGCCCTTAATAAGACATAATAACCAAAGGTCAAAAACAATGGCAATCTCGAGATCCTGCTAGATGACGTCAATATTAAATATGTATCAGCACATTGACAACTTCAAAGACAATGAAATTGCAACACTGCATGAGTTAATTCAAACACAAATTTTAACAAAAAGCCAACATGAAACTTAACTAACCTGTTCAGAAGTTGCCATTGAACCGTGACAGGTTAGAAGCAAAACTCTGTTAGGATCACCCAACAGAGGATGAGCTTTAAGTTGATCCCTCAAGCAGCTAATATCCTCCCACCCGGTCATGAACACTAAAACAGCACCAGGTCGTTCCTTTCGACATATATGGCATAGAACTGCCTCAATAAGATTGAATCCTATGCAATCAGGCACCCATGATGACAGAGAGTCACGTGCCCTTGCACTATAATTCTCAAAGCTTGATTTATTAAGAGCATCCTGAAAAAGTAACAAGGTAGGTAAAATAAGAGCAGTTTCTGATACAATACTGTTGTATCATCTTCCATAGAACCAATTCTGCTTCTTTAATATTTAAATTGTTTTATGCATAAAGCAACAGAAGAAAATTTACAGAATCGTTTTCTTTTAATCACAATAACCAAACGAATGAATGACCTAGGTGGGCATCGTAAACAAGATAGGCTATGTGATGCAAGACAAACACGTAACAAATATAAATAGAGACAGACAGACAGACAGACAGAATTTAGAACTTAAAGAGAGGAGAACAATAGAGAGGAATTGTGAATAATACTCTTTCTTATCCGTTTTCGAAAGGGAAATCAAAAGTCAGATACAGGCAGCAAAAGCAATTTTTCTGAAGAATTGCTATCTATTAGTGGAATGAAGCTCTTTATGAAGATCCACATAACCAGGACAAACAAAGAGAATGAAATTACAAATGAAAAGATGCAAGAAATTGACCACTAAGTTAATAAGAAGTTAAAAAAACTTTAATAAGAGTTGCTTACGAATTTAGTACTAATTAGTAATTACCACTAGTAACTTTATATTTGAATCACTCAGGTCTTATCTTCCATGCTTTCTAGTACAGGATAGAATCACACCTCAACAAGAGCAGTAATTTGATTTTTCCTTTTTCGCGGAGCTAGCTGCTTCTGTGTTTTCCACATTTTCTCTCGTCCATAATCATCAATTTGGTTGAAAGAAGACATCTTATAGCCTGTCATTTCCAGTACATCTTCTAGAAAGTGCGCTTGTACCGGATAAGTAAAGCCCTAGAGAACACACAAAGATAAAAGCTTACTTTTAGAACTTACTTAATTGCAGAGCACAGTTACTATTCATCCCACAACAAATAAAACTGGAAACATAATAAACACATGAAACTCCATTAACACTGTATAGTATAAATATCACTGTCACATTGATATTTAAAGTCAACTGCTACAGTTATCAACAATGTAGACTCCAGATTTTTTTTTATAGGAAAAAATGTTAGATAATCAAACAACTTGTAGTGCAGGCTCACAACTTATGAAAGATTAAAAAAATTAAGATATAAGTAAAAGTTTGTTATGAAACTTGAGTTTTAGCTTACTGGAATATGAATTGTTGGCGCCCCTTCAAAATAATTAGAAAATAGCTCAGCATTTAGAGTAGCACTCATCAAAATTAGCCGCAAATCCCTACGGCGTGGAAGCAATTCCTTCAGAATGATCAACAGGAAGTCTGTGAAAAATGCCAGAAGTTAGAACTATTCTAGGCCAATTTAGCAAGACCGGCCATCAAACTAAGAATGTCAAGTAACAAACCTTCATTCATGCCTCGCTCATGAATTTCATCAACAAAAACATGGGTTATTCCATTTAGGTTGCGATCACTCAGCAAGCGTCGAAGTAAAATACCACTTGTGCAAAAGAGCAAGTGAGTGTTTTTCCCTTTCATTCCCTCTAGTCGAACTTTATAGCCAACCTACCAAAAAATATCTGTTGTGGTATGGCACCATGCATAAAGAAGTATTCAATTTGGACTCTACCTTTTTCTTTTTAAGGAAAAAGAAAGAATCTTTTAATCAATGCTTACACAAGGAAATCTGTAGCTTCTTGTGTGTGTGTGTGTGTGTGTGTGTGTGTGTGTGTGTGTTGACGGAAACATGACTCACTGTTTCACCAAGAGGCTCTCCTCTCTCTGTAGACACTCTTTCTGAAACAGCCATAGCAGATATTCTCCGAGGTTGCGTGCAGATGATGCTACAGAATGCTCCTCGTCCAGATTCAATCTCCGACTCTAATACGTATTGTGGAAGTTGAGTGGTCTTCCCACATCCAGTCTCACCAGATATTACAATCACCTATCATTGTAAAGACTTATTCAGAATCTGACAGGCAATGTAAGTGGTAAAGATGGAAGCTCAGAAATTAGTCCTAAAATGTTTTAATAATTGTTGAAAGAGATAGCAGAGAACCAAATCATGAAAGTAGTGGAAACTATTTGGAAGATTAAATTTTAAAAGCATCTACTAAAAAACAAACTTTCTTGATAATAATCTTACAGTTAAAAAAAATTGCAATCAACCAGACCTTGGTGATAGATTTATAAGACCAAATAAATAAACATTTGAAGACCTAAAAAGATCAAATCAAGATGTCTAGAAATTTCCAAATCATAAAATTGGCTAGCATGAGCTCAAGAAAGAGCTATTTTAGTAGCAAAAACAAAGTATTTTCTACTTTCAATTTCAAGAACATAAAAAACAGTAGGGAGAGCGAGATGATAAAACACATTTGTGATCCATTTTAGGAATGACCGGAAACAATGTTTTCATTTACAAGGACTAAAAGGGATAAGTTCGCTATAATACGCTTAGAGTTAAGAGGCTATTTGTTAAACTACTTTAAGTGTGCGCATATGCAAACACGTGCTTAAAGTACCGGCAGATGCAAACACATGCTTAAAAAAGATCATAAAGAAAGCACCAAAGAACCAAAGAATCCATCAAGTCCCCCATCCATCTATCAAATTTATACAGCAAAAATTCAGAAACACAAAAATATGTGTGTGTAGCTGAAATAAGCAATGAGTTCCAGAGTCAAAGGATTCGACCTGATTTTGTGCAATAGCTTGGAGCAACCTATCCTTCTCCCTGAATGCTGGTAGAGATTTCCGGAATTCCAACATCTTCCTACCTTCAGGTGATTCCTTTGGAAGAAAAGGCAACATGTTTAGAAAAAAAGATCATATAACAGATAACGTATGTCAATGGCCCTCTGCTTTATGAAAGAATAATGGAAACTTCGCTAGCATCAGAAGAAAGCTAATTTTTCCTATGTCAATATGCTTCTTGCAAAGAATTAGACAAAAATGCCGTTCCCAGGCTCTAATCCAAATGAGGGAGTTTGCAACGTAATGATGATGAGAGGATAGCAGCTAACCTTATTTCATATTACACTTAGTGATGCGTTCATTTGATACCACAAGAAGTTTTTAGATGATAAATAACTCAAACAAAATTGTTATATGACCATAGTTTTTTGTTTTTATCAGGGGGAAAAAACTTCATTAAAGGAAGGAGAGAAAAAGGATAACAAATAAGGTAAGTGGCCATACTTGCCAAGATCTTTGCATATTACGCATTCGCAAACTCCTCCTCTGAAGAACCTTCTCCATGACAGATTGGTCAAAGAAGGGGTCTGTGTTCTCATCCAGGTTCATCTCAACCTGATCAATAGACTTATCATCACCCAAATTGTTAGTCACCTTTCCAGAACTCAACTCGCTTCGATCAAGGTGTTCCTGCAATAAACCCTCTACCCTCCTCTGCAAGCCTAGTGGTATAACCACCTGCAACAATAGTGAATCAAAATTACATCTCTCCGTACTAATAATTGCCTTGAAGATTCAATAATTATTACATTTTGATAACCCAGAAATGATTACCTCCCTCTGTGGCCGTTTATCATCCAAATCTGGCCTATAGTTAGGAAGAGGAACTTTGCTAGCAACCATGACTTTCCCATACATTTCACTAATGCAAAGAACAGTGTATTAGTTTAATCTCTTCTCATTTACGATCAGTGATCACATATAAAGTAGTAACCAAAATGATGATGACGTTGATGGCAATAACGGCAATGATGATGATTATGATGATGAATGGTTCTCTACCAATAAAGTCCCATTCTTTTGGCGAGATTAGATATCTGCTCATAGTCTCGTCTGTCTCTCTTATCTCTGGATACAATCTCTTGGTCCTTCTCATTTCGTAATAGAAGGCTGAGTTTCCACTTCCATTCGTCTATGTTGGCGACCGAAGACGATGCCTGAAATGTATTCACTTAAATTTCTCGTCTCCAAATAAATTGAAATATCATTTCTAGACTTCAAATATTAAAAGAAATCAAAATTTTTTAAAAAATTACAAAATGAACTAACTCCAAAATTAACTGGCAATTTGATTTGAACAAAAAGAAAAGCCATATCCATACCTCAAGGGCAGGTGATAATATGAACAAAAACTAATTTTAATTGTTTCAATACTTCAAACTAACTGTAGAAAAAACTCTATAGTCAATCCTGATAGTACAGCTCAGGCGACCACCTTCCGGTTAGATCTTTGGTGTGGTTTTTTATATTTGAGCTGATCCAACTTATTTTAATTGTTTCAATACTTCAAACTAACAGTTGAAAAAACTCTACAGTCAATCCTGATACAGAATGAAATTAATACCCACAATTGAGGAACACACAAGAACCGATATGAATAAATGAAAATACTCATAACATTGATTGGCTGTTAGGAAGATGTGGAAAGGGAAACTTGCAAAAAGAAAAAAAAAAAAAAATCGAGTTTGGATACGTATGATTCCCTGAGAATGGATGAAATAAGTGAAGCTCATCGAAACCAAATAGATTTTTTAAAACGGTTGAACCGTTTGGAGCTCCTACCCTAACCTCTGTTTTTGAGATTGGTTTCCAAAATCTCCTACTACAATTACAATCTACATCTCTCTTCCTCTATCTTCCATTTTCATGAAACCCAAACTTCAAAAGTCCATAACTTTCTTATTTCAAGGCGAAATGAGATGATTTTCAAATGTCATAGTTCATTTTCAATTCACATTTCAACCAAACACACATTTCCAAACAATCACTCCAAAACTTCAACTCCAACCTCAAGTCCAAGTGGGCCCCAAGGATGTGTTTGGTAAAAGGGAAAGAAAATAGGAAGGAAACAAAGGTCAGCAAGAAAAATAGAGAGGAAAAAGTAGTCTCCTATTGTGTATGATATGCATTTCTTCCTCCAACTCCTCCATATTGGAAGAGATTAAAACTAAAGTTCTTCAATTTGAAACCCCTAACCGAATCTATTTTCTCCTCTTTTCTCTCCTAACAAACAACCATGAATCTCAAAATCATTTTACTAATCCCTCAGCCCTCTCCCTCCTTCCACTTTTCCCTCACCTTCCCTCCTACCAAACAAGCTCTAAAAGTAAGCTAAACAATGAAACAAAATAAGAACAATTCTTCAATTCCATGAAAAACCCCGTTTCTTCCTTGAATTTCTCGGCAGCCAAACAATGCAAAAGCAAAAACAAATACAAATAACAAAACAACAGAATCAAGTTCCAAAAGACCTGGTGGTTCTCGAAATCGCAGTCGTACTCGTCGTCGGAGAACTGCTCGGCGGCGTACCCGCAGAAGCCCCGCTTGGCGGTGAGAAATCCGCCATGAGAAATGGCTGAAGAAGAAAAAGAAGAAGAAGAGAGCAGAAGCAGAGTGCGGAGGTTACAGATGGACCTCGTCGAAGAAGAGAGAAGAAGAGAAGACTGGGAATTGGAGGACAGGGATTTGGCGCGGGCTAAGAGAAAAGCTATGGCTGCCTTTGAATTGCGCATTCTAAAAGAGCAGAACAGAACCTAACGAGACATGTTGCCCTTCACTCGCTGCTTAATATATTTGAGTGTTGTGTTAGTAAAATAGTAACACACTGACAAAAAAAAAAAAAAATATATATATATATATATATATATAACACATTGACACTCTAATACCAAAATATATTTATATATAATAAAACCATATCTATTCACCAAAAAACCATATTTATAGTAACATGTCTCAATTTTTGTTTGGGTGGTGAGTTTAAACTCACCACCATCAACTCAATTTTTGTCTTTTTTCTCAAAAGTTTTTTGTCTTTTCTGAAAAAGTCAACCAAAATCACTATTTAAACTTATAAATCTTAACTCAAACTCAAACACCAAACACCCCCTAAATAGCATTTTCAATAAATGAGGTAAACAATCAGGTTTTACATTTCGGGGAAAAAAAAATTCAAAGTATTTGAAGTAAATTATAAATTTATTAGATAAATCTTGAAATTTTAAATAAATAATAGTGTAAAAATCCGTAGGTGTATTAAATATATTTTGAATTAGGTCGATATTTATTTAGCATCTTCATTATCTACTTATCTCACATGAAGTTAATAATAAAAGGAAAATACAATAAAGTTTGAGAAGTAAACACTAAACAAACCTACTCCAAATAGAAGAAAAAAACACATAAACTACTCTTATACTTTCTATAGGATTTACACGGACAAACCCGTTGATTTATTTAAACCCTTTGGCATAAAAGAAAAAAAAAAGTAAAATGAAAGGAAAAAAAGTGCATGATTTAAAATAAACAAAAACGTAAAGAAAACCAATAAAAAGTAAGACCATTCATATCCCTATGAAATAAAAGGAGAATAAAATTTAGAGTCGAGAACCACAAATTAAACTGACGATATTTAATCGAATGATTTACTAATTTTTTTGCAATAGCATTAGTGGCCTCACGAAAATTATGAGAGACCCTAACCGCCACATAGCATAAAAGAACGCAACCATCCGCTATGAAATATTCAAAGAATTTTATCTAATTTGGTATTGAAAAGATTAACCGCATAAATGAAATCACATTCGAAACACAAACTATGCAATTGAACTCTTAAATTTTTCAATTGTTAGAATAAAAGTAGCCAGTTCAGCCTCAAAAGCAAAAGAAATGTCCCGAGTAGCAACAAAGCAACATTTAACAAAACCCCTACAACTCCAAAATACAACCCCATAACCTGCGATGGCAAGAGCACCTCACATAACACCATCTATATTCACCTTGATCAAACCCTGAAGAGGAAGCAGTCATCTCACCACTGTGGTATCTAAAGCCACAAGACATTTGCTGATAACATGAAATTGATCAAGAATCAAGAGATCACTTTGAGAATTATTCATGCAATCGATATCAAGAGAATTAGTATATTTAACTACCGTCCAAATCATGACCTTAGCTGAATTTTTTGGGATGATTATGTCTTTGAAAACCAGCTTATCTTTATCCTGCCAAATTAACCAACAAATATAAATAATTATTTAGATTGCCATACTCTGAGAGAGAGCAAAATAGCCTATTTTAAAGGAATATAGCATATTTTAAAAGAATAATAAAAATTAGGGTCAATTTCAAGATTGTCCAAAAAAAAAAAATCCTTTGGATTAGTGTCTAGTTACAGTAGTTTCAAATTTTTTACCTCTAATTGAAAACGTCAAAGATCAATATAATATGTCTTATCAAATTTGCACCTAATCGATCAAAATGGATAGTACAAAATAGTCCTTACTAAAGTTAAAATTTAGATCAGGAAGAACTCCATCTCTTTTAGAGAAACTAGTTTTTAGGCATGTGCCAATGGATTTAATATGTTGATTTTTTTTTTTTAAAGAATACACACATGTTAATTTTTTTTTTATAAAATAATTAATAGATGTAAAATTTTTGAAGAAATCAATATCTTTTCTTAATTTATTTATTGTCTCTTAAAGAGTTTAATAAAATCAAGTAAACAATAACGATTTGAAGAATTGTAATAAAAAATTTATTGAGACATATTTAAAAAAGGTTATTTTACATAGAGACAAATTGAAAAACAATAAAAATAAAAAATAAAAAGTATTTTAAATGAGTCAACTATAAATATACAAAACTTTTGAGGAGAAAGAGCAATTCTATAATGAGACCCCCCTAACTTTACTTGATTAATGGGGAAAATATTTTTGATCCTTAGATCAACTTTCAGCGGTTCAGATTAAAAGTTTACATTAAAATTATTGTAGGATTGAAACACATGATCACACTTGAAATTGGGCCGGGGGGAGGGGGGCGGAATTGTAACGACACATGTCTCTCTTTGGTATGATATTATCCGCTTTTAGCCTCGTGTTCGTACGTTTTTACTCTTAGACTCATCCCTATATGCCTCATACCATTAGGAGGTAGTATCTTGACTTATGAATTATCACATATATTCATTCTCAAGTGATGTGAGATTGTATAGCTTACCATTTCTTTACAGGGACTGATGACTGTCACAGAAACACCACTGCTCAAGGATGCCGGCCTTCGTCTAGTCATCAACGCTGCCACATCTAACGAGTAGTCTGAGCCAAGGGGACTGGTCATGCCACCATAAGATGTTGACACCCAAATGCTGTTGGGTTACCAAGGGTTGCTGATTCGGTAGGTTGGACATAGGGCTGCCATCACCCACCGTGGGTCACACATATCCAGTGGAGGGAAGGTGCCAATTGTCCAAATTTGGCACGGATCTGGCACCTCTAGGGGATCGCCCTCATCGCTGTTAGAAATTTAATCCACTCCACACCCTTCCCAACATCGCAAGCTAAAATAGAAATCCAGATCTCTTCGCCACTTTTCACGCTAGATCTGTTTTCACCTAATTGGTGAGCTCGAATTTTGGATAAGGGATGGCGCCTACATTATGACCCATGACGGAAGGCGACTCGGAGGTCCGTGAGATTCGACGACTCGGAGGGTGGCGACATCTGTGTTGTGCTCTCGCTAGTGTCCACAAGATAGTGAGCTCATCGGCATTGAATCCCTTCAGCCCAAAAAATGGCGAGCTCTTGGCAATTCTATAAGAGTAATTGGCTAAAATGATCCCTGAACTCTTTAGAATGTGACAATTTGGTCCTTATTTTTTTTTTTAATTTGGCCAAGATAATCCTAAACTCTCTAAATGTTGACAATCTTATTCTTTTCCGTCTAATTCCATTAAATTTCTAACGAAATGAGTCATATGCAATACATGTGATCTAATTTAAAAGTGTATTTTAATAATTTAACAATAATTAATTTTTAAAAAAAAAAGTCACAAAAAAATTCATATCTCTCATTTTTTCCTCTTTCTCTCTCCATTTCCACTGCTCGAATCTAAGCAGTAAAAACCAAAGGGTTGGTGACGAAGAAGATGGGGGTGGGTGTGGGTTTAGCGGCGAAGGGTGGCAGGGGCTGGGTTTTTGGGGACAGCCCGAGGGGGGAGGGGGGTGGGTTATGGGGACTAACTAGGGGGGCTTTATCTTGAGTTTGGCGGGGCGGCAGGGGGGGAGGGGGGCTATCGGAGATAAAGAAGGAGGGGGTGCTGGGTTCGGCGACCGGCATGCGCCTGGGTGTTTTTTTTTTTTTTAGGGGGGGGGGGGGGGGGGGTTCTGGATCTTAAGATCGTGTTGGGGGTTGGGTTCAATGATCGGTGGGGGGCAATTGGCAATGGAGAAGGAAGGGGTGTGGATTCGGCGACCGGCGCGGGAAGGAGGGCAGCTGGATCTTGAATTCATTGGTGGGGTAGGGGGGTTTCTCTCTCTCTTTCTTCTTCTTCTTCTTCTTTTTCTTCTTTTTTATTGAAAATTGTGGGGTATTGTTTTTAATAAGGGTATTTTTGTTTTTTGATGACTAATATAACTCATGTGATGGGTCATGTAACTTTTTCCATTAAAAATTTGATTGGAAAGGATAAAGATTGCTAACATTTTGAGAGTTTAGGGTCATCTCAGTCAAAATTTAAAAAATAGATACTAAATCGTCACATTCTAAAAAGTTCAGGGACTATTTTGGCCAATTACTCATTCTATAATGAGGTGGTTGGGTGTCGTGGTAGGCGAAGAAGTATTCATCGACGCCAAAGGGGAAGCCAGGGACTGCGGGGGTGGTGTGGGAAGGGATGCTGCCTGATGTTTAGAACTGGGGCGGTGGTCGGAGCTGGGGAAGACGAAGTTGAAAGAAGGGCTGCCAATGGAGGTTTTTTTTTTTTTTTTTTTTTTTTTTTTTTTTTTTTAATTTTTTATATTACTTGAAATGTTTTGTAAAAGAAAATATGGTGTGGTATTTTTTATTTTTTATTTTTTGTATCTTTTCGATCTCAACCTTTCAAAACCAATCGAACGATCAAAAATTTTTACCCCATTTATGGGGAGGTCTCATTGTAGAACTCCCCAAAAAGAAAAATAAAAGAGAGAAAAAAGTGCACAAAAAGACAAAAGTAGAGAGACCAAATTTTTAAATAATGTCAAAATGCAACTCTCCTTTATAATATAGTTATATATATATATTATAAACAAATTATCTTTTTAGTGATTTATATTTAATATTTTTACAATATATTAGTATTTTACTAAATTATCCCCCTATTATCAAATGCATGTGACATTTGCGTGATGTGTTCCTTCTAATATTAATGGTATGTTAACAATTGTTTAGAAGTTATAACTTAACGTGGTTCATTAATGGGTCTACTTGATTTCTTTTTCTGAAGGTTCTTCTGGTTAATTTGCCTCATGAAAATTTGTCTTAAACTTTTGTTAACAAAACAAACAGAAGAGGAAATTTTGCTACGTTTTAAAGTTAAGAGGAACATATATTTAAAATTAAAGTTTAGAGGAAATTTTGTGACAATTCTTAAAAATTCGAAGGACAAACGTGAAATTTATCTCTATTTTTTTATTAAAAAAACATTAAGTTATATTACATGTATTAATCAAATATAACAGTTGTTTAACATCTTAACCAACACTCTTCCATAATGTGCCATGGTGTCTTCTCCATAATCTTAACACAAGGGAAATTTTTATTACTAGATTATGGATCATTGGACTCAATATTATAGTGTTACAAAAGTTCATTATCTAGAGGAGATTTTTAAAATTAATTCCTAAATAATAAAAGAAAAATTATAATAAATATAGAATACTTAAAAATAAATAATAAGATTTTAAAACATATAGAATAAACAACAATAAATAAATTTATTTACATTTTTTAAAAATAAATTTTTTATTTACTTAATAAATTTACTATTTAAAAAACTTATTATTTATTTTAATTATTTTCTAAAATTACTATTCACTCCTTTCCTTTAGATAACTTTTATTTATTTAATTATTATTTTTACTCCTTTTTTTTTTGGGCGGCGCATGACCAACCGGAACCCTTTGTTTGTTTGTTTGTTTGTTGGTTTGTGGGCTTGAAAATCAGGCTTTAGCCAGACAAAGTGAAAAGGGAGGGAGACCGAGATTCGAAAGCACTAATCAACTAGCAGTCAGGGAGGGTTTCTTCTTCTTCTTCTTCAGTGGCAACGTTAAACATGTCGAAGTCGGTGGTGTAGCTTTGTTTCAGAATTCAAATCTCCGTCTCCATATTACTAGAAACCCCAGCCTCTGCTTTGGCTTTCGAAGCCCTTAGAGATGATGAACGCTCCAATAATCGGTCTGCTCTCTCTCTTTCTCTCGTTTGTTAATATTTTCTTCTCTTTTTGTTTTTTTGTTTTTGTTTTTTTTTGTAATTTATTTGATGATTTTTTTCGTACTTTTTAGTATTCGTGATTTTCTCACCTTTTCTTTTTTATGTTCTCGGGAAAATTTTGTAAAGACCCTTTGCAAGGGGATTTTCCGGAAGTGATTGAGGAGTATTTGGAACATGGGGTCATGAAGTGCATTGCCTTTAATCGTCGCGGTACCCTTCTTGCCGGTAAATTTCCTTCTTTTCCCTTCTGGGTTTTCTAAATTTCATTTTAAAGCATTACTTTTTGGTTTTTGGTTTTTGGGTTTTCTGGTTTTTTCTGGTTTTTTTTATTTTTAAGTTTCTAACAATGTTGCCATGTGGGTTTCTGAAAGTTGCTAGAAGTTATTACTTGTTTGTTTGGAGGGTTTGAGCCATAGGGTTTTTTTGGTTCAAATTTACTCTAGAATGTTTTCTCTCACAAAAATTTAAAGACCGAGTAATACCCGAAACCTTCCCAAAACCTCCAAAAGAACTAGCGTCAAGTATTCTGAAATAGTAGGTTGTGTGTTTAATGTGCATAGTTTTCGCGGGATTGTTGATGAGAGCGTGGGTGTAGACTCTAAAAATTGCATTTGTAAAGAACTCTCTCTCTCTCTTCTCTTATCTTCCTATATTTTTATTTCATTTGTCATATAAATTTCTCTCTTCTACTTTGTGTTGAAAAATAACGGTAAAAGATAGTGATAGATTTGTCTCTCACAGGTAAGATTTAATGGGTAGCTGCGGCCATTTGTGCTTTTTGTTCGTGTATGTGGAAATTCATGTTGTTTCAATTATGCATTAATCTTTGCGAACCAGACAATCTTTAGCCAATTTATGAAGGAAATCGACAATTATTCGTATCCAGAAAGATGTAAGGGATAGTAGGCTCATTCTAGGTAGCCTTGACCTCCAGAGACACGTTTGTTTGATTGAGGGAATGAAAACCTCCTACCATAAGCACATACGTCAATAAAATTTAACATATGTTTGGCGTGGTATGGTTTAAATATGAACTAAATTCATCAAACCACGATTGCCATCTAAACTAGTTTACTAATGTAGAAGGATTAACTGGTGGAATGTGGTTTGGTGAGGACCTAATTTATAAGTTGATGCCTGATTGCTCTATTTGGATATAGTTTTTCGGAAATATTACAAAAAACGTGATGAGAAAACTTTCTTTTTTTTTGGTCCTGTTTATGGACTGGTTTGCATTGTGGATTCTGTGTACATTTACTTGTTGATTCCTTTGCCAGGGACTTAGGTTAAGAAAGCAGGGGAGTTTTTATGATGATTTCGGATTTTCTTCCTCTAGTGCAGTTGGATAATGGCTGTATTCTTTTCTTTTATTATTTTCTAGAGGTATGGTTTTGTAATTTGATTTCATGCTTATGCATTGGTTCTTTGTTTTCTATTCATGTTAGCTGGATGCTCTGATGGAAGTTGTGTCATATGGGATTTTGAGACGAGGGGTATTGCCAAGGAGTTGAAGGATAAGGATTGCAGTGCTGCGATTACTAGTGTATGTTGGTCAAAGTATGGTCATCGTATTCTTGTATCTGCTGCTGATAAGTCATTAACGCTATGGGATGTTGTCAGTGGTGAGAAGATAACTCGTACAACTTTGCAGCAGACCTCTCTACAAGCTCGCCTTTATCCTGGCTCTTCTACTCCATCTCTCTGCTTGGCGTGTCCCCTCTCATCTGCTCCTATGATTGTTGACTTAGATTCAGGAAGCACAACCGTGCTTCCGGTTTCTGTCCCTGATGCCAGCAACGGAGCTGCACCTCCGCCAAAGAATAAATTCTCAGATGTAACACCCTCATTCACTCCCACTGCTGCTTGTTTTAACAACTGTGGAGATGTGGTTTATGTGGGGAACTCTAAAGGCGAAGTGCTTCTTGTAGATTACAAAAGCGCCCAAGTGCGTGCTTTAATTCCGACTTCTGGGGCCGCTGTGATTAAGAACATAGTATTCAGCAGGAATGGGCAATACCTGCTGACAAATTCAAATGATAGAATAATAAGAATCTATGAAAACCTTCTGCCATTAAAAGATGGACTTAAAGCCCTTGACGACCTAAGTGAGGCCAGTGAGGGGCTAGATGGTGTTGAGAAGTTGAAGACGGTTGGGTCAAAGTGCTTAACACTTTTCCGGGAGTTTCAAGATTTAATCACAAAGATGCACTGGAAAGCTCCTTGTTTCAGTGGGGATGGTGAATGGGTAATTGCTGGCTCTGCAAGCAAAGGAGAGCACAAGATTTATATATGGGATAGAGGTGGACATCTCGTTAAAATTCTCGAAGGGCCCAAAGAAGCCTTGATTGATTTAGCTTGGCATCCAGTTCACCCTATCATTGTTTCTGTTTCCTTGACTGGATTGATTTATATATGGGCTAAAGATTATACCGAGAACTGGAGTGCGTTTGCTCCTGATTTCAAAGAGCTTGAGGAAAATGAGGAGTACGTAGAACGAGAAGATGAATTTGATTTGGTTCCTGAAACTGAAAAGGTCGAGGATTAATTATAGCTCTTAAGTTTGTTTTTTGTTATTTTCTCTTTTGAGCTCTATCACCAATATACATGTTTACAGATGAAAGAAACTGACATCAATGAAGATGATGAAGTTGATATTGTCACAGTGGAGAAGGATTCAGCGTTTAGTGACTCAGATATGTCACAGGAGGAACTATGCTTTTTGCCCGCAGATCCTTCTCCTGATGTTCCCGAGCAGCAAGAGAAATGCATCGAGAGTTCGTCTAAGTTAGCGGACAGTAATAATTCTGGATCCCCTCTTTCAGAAGAAGGTGAACCAAATGGTGGAGTGATGAATCATGCATCGAGTCCGCTTGAAGGTATGAAAATGTTAGATATTTAAATTTCAGCCAAAAAAAAAAAAAGGTTAGATATTTAGGTGCCCATATTATAGTTTAATGGCTTGATACTGTCTTTTAAAAGTAAGAAGTACAGTGGTCCACTTGGCAAATCTGCCTATAGGTTTGTGTTCTCAGAGCTCCAAAGTTAAGTTATCTCCTTCGTGCAGTTACTGTCAAGTGAATGAAAATATCCCTTTTCATCGTAAATGTTCATAAGGATCTCTTCGAAATAAACTCAGATTAAAAGAGAGTAGAAGAGAATCAAGGATTTACAGCAATAGCCATGGGATTAGATGTGGTTTTACTGTGTAATATCCCTTTCAAGTCTGTTCCATTATTATTACAATTATTTTGGTTCGGCTTACTTGTTTAAATGAGATATTGAAACTTTTTTCCTCCTTACAGTCGCTTTTGTGGAGGATGCTGGAGGAACACGCTTAAAAAGAAAGCGAAAACCTTCCGAAAAGGGGTTGGAGTTGCAGGCGGAGAAGGTTAGGAAACCTTCGAAATCTTCTGCTAGACCATCAAAGCTTAAAAATAAATCTGTGGTTGATGACGATACTAGTAATGGATTCAATGGAGATGATGGCTCGGATGAGTATCATTAGAATCTAATACTTAAGTAATTTTCTTTTTGTACCATGAAAGCTCTATCTCTTGCTGGTTGATTTAACAAGGTAGTCTCTAACTTTTTTTTTTTTTAAATTTTTCATGGTTTTCTTTGTGAATGTTTTACTACCATTAGAGTATATTGAACTTGTCTTTTAGAATTTTTCTAGTATGGTTCATCGATGGTCGCCAATGTGTTTCTTTGCCCTTGTGTCACCATTGAAGTCATGCAGGAAATATCGGTTGTATTGCTATTTTTATTTTGACTTACAACTTTTAGTAATACGGAGTAAGAGCATAAGTTGTAATTAGTTTGTTTTTCTTGAAAATATAATGACAATCAAATAATTGTGTGAAGTTGAAGCATTCCGTGTAACTGGTCCAAGTTAATTGTTGTCCTAGCATGTTTTGTTACTCCTATCTGAAGTAGTGTTCTTTCGAAAAGAGTTGGCGCGGGAGAATACATGCAAGCATCTTAAAAACAAAGCAAAGTAACAAGTACAATTGACTAAAGTCGAAGAATGCTATGTACTCATTCCACCACTTGGATGAAAACCAAGTAAAGCCATAACATGAGGGGTAGACAGAGATGCACAGATAGAAGTCTAGTTTTCGCATTTTGCCGAGGACCCAAATCTGTAGGAAACACGAGCCTGTAGTGCTACAATCGCTGGAAGTGTGGCACCAATATTAATCAACAACCTTGCCTTTCTCCATCATTAAGCCTCTTAACTTGCATTCGTCGACTTCTTTTCCAGTTCCCACTGGTTTCCCGAATCCCAACATATATTGCAATCGATGACATCAATGATGTTACCATTGAACTTTTCATCATCTCCAGGACCCATGAACATATTTCTCGATAGCTTTTTTCCCTCTAATATCTTTTCGACAACAAATACTTCGACTGTAGCTCCTACTGATTCTTTTCCTGTATGGGTATTCCCTTCTCTGGATCTCCAAGCCTGCCATTTTCACTCCTGTTTTCATCTATTTGCTCCCAAGTAATTTCTTCCTGAAATCTCTTAAGATTTCGGCTCGCTGCTTTCCTTTTGATGATCACCCGAAGCTTCCACTCTCCTCGTAACCAATATCCCTTCGTTTCGCAAGAGTCTTTTCCTTAACATCTCGTCCCTTCAGCTCAAACAATCCCTCTCCGAGGGCTCAAAGCACGGCCTATCTTCTCTTTTGTTTTTCATCTGTCTGTGGTTGAACTTGAGGTAACTGTTTAAAGAATCCTTCTCGGCCCTTTCAACCTTTTTCTGAAAAGACGGTTGCCTGAGATATTTTTCATTTGGCGAAATGAAACATATAAATTGAATGACCTTCGGTACGGGTTTTTCAGCAAGAAAAATATCAAAAGCAATAATAGAATGGCCTTCAGGATAGTTTATGGTTTGATATTGTGAATTTCGATCTTAATTTTTGTGGTGATGGTATTGATGTTCTGGTTTCCTTGGCGTAGAGGAGCCACACGCTGTGTCCCAAGCTTGGCCGTGATGCAATGGAAATCTCGCTCTATTATGTGAGATTAAAGGTAAAATGTTTACCACCGCATTTCAAGTAAATTTTCTTAACTTTTTTTAGTTATGAATCAGGAAAAACATTTTAGAGACGTATCTTAGGTACATCAATCCACAATGTTACCATGTAGATGATTGATTACGCCCGAATTGTGTCTAGATAAAGCGGTTAATTATAGCACAATGAGGACGGTCGATCTCACGAGTAGGTGACAAAGACACAAATTAGATAAATTATTTGAAATAAACGTTTTAAAAAAATAAGCAATATAAAATAAAAAGAATAAATATTTTTTGATTTTTGAAACAACTAAATAAATAATTAATTAAAAGAAAGAAAAAGATTGAGTAACTTTGAAAGCCTTTATTCAACACCAAAATTCTTATCTTATAACTCAATTACAAATTTCATGTCCCAAACCTGTTATTGGAAAAATATGAATTTGAAGCACAAGTGTTAAGAAAAAAATATTTGATTTAATTAATCTCCTCCCGCTAAAACAAGGACAATTATTTCCATAAGTTATCCTAAAGCGACAAACTACCACCGGCAGAATGCAGTAAAGGATATTCTTACAAAAATAATTAAAAGAAACCATCTCTCACTAGTGATTGTGTGCACAAATTATGATAATTAAAACTATTGTCACTATAGAAACAAAAATCATAAACATTAAATAGAAGAGAAGAAAGAAAGAAAGAAAAAAAAAAAGCGTTAAGAACGAAAGAGATTAGAAATTAAAGAAAATAACGCTTGTAGACAAAAATTTCTCCAACTTAGTCTTCCACTAGCGGTGTCTCCCTCACAAAAAGATGTACCACTCACCTCACACTAATAAGAAAACTAAGGAAATAAGAATCAGAACCCTCTATTTATAGAGTTTTAGAGGCTCAGCCAAACAGGGAAACAAAATAAAACGAGAAACTAAAAATTACAAATAACTATATATATAAAAATAAAATAAACACTACGAGAAAAGGAAACTAAACTAAATTGACATTTGGAGGTAGAAATCCGGATCCCATTGATATCAAATTGGCACAAAAACGGAATATACTGATGAAGAGATTCGGAGCAAATTTGCAGCAAAAGGTTGCCACGTGGCGATCTTGGATTGGAAGAAGATGCTGACGACGGCCACGTGGCTCACGGAGAGAGTGGTCGACAGTTGGGGCCCAACTTTGATACATGTGAGGCCCACCGACTAACTTGGGCTACTGTAGATGCCTGTGTGGCACACTCCGATTGGATGTGGAAGATGCAGCTTGGCTTGGCTCGCGTGGGTTGCTTTTGTGACTCAATTGATTGGCTTCCATACCTTAGAGCTTGTTTGGAACACCAGTTTAAACTATGTTTTCCTAGTTTAAACTCAACTAATGGTGTTTGGCAAAGCAGTTCATCTTCAATGTCCCTTTGAACCGTTATACAATAACCCCAACTTGGTTTACTGTTCATCGAATCTCCCCTGCCCTTCTGTCTCGCCCGTGCCTGGCTCCTGTGCCCGAATCTCTCGCCTCCACTCCGGCGCCCATGTGCTAGTGTCAGTGGGTCTGTTGGCTGTGCCCCCATCCCATCGAGCATCTGCTGCGTAGCAGGAGCTCTAGTTTGTGGCCCTCCTTCCTCTCTCCTCGCTGAGTTTAAACGTTGAGGTATTGCCCTCGCCCACTCCCATCAAGCAGATGCGGCGCCGGGTGAGGTTTGGGAAATGACGGCGAACCTTTGGGCGGATTACCCACTATTTCCAAGTTCGGAAAAAAGCTTGCCGACCTGTCAATTCCTGCCCTAATCCGACAACTTCTACTGTATACTCATCCTCGGGCTCCAATTCGGTAACCCTAGTATAAATTCTTCCCCTAATTCTCAAACAATATAGTTGCATTCTCATTTGTGTTGCTTTTATGTATTAACCATGACTTCGCCGAATCTCTAGACTCTAGATCCAAATGCAATTACGTCCCTTCTCTCAACATGTTGTTCTTTTCATGGAATTCTTTATGAATTCAAATAAGTTAGTATGAAGATCTGTGTTTAAGTTATCATTTTGATTTGGAGTTGAAGTATACTCAGGCGTCTATGTGTGTGTGTTGTCCGTGGGTGTTTGTATATTGGAGATCAATTGCATCGGTGAAGCTTGTTTGATGCCCTAGATTGTCCATTTGCTGCCTCAATGCAGTTTTTTTCCTCCATTTAAGCATGCATTGCAATGCTTAAGTTTGTTTGATGCATTAGTTTGTCCATTCGCTGCCTAAAATCAATTTTGTTGTCCATTTGAGCATGAATTGCAATGGTGAAGCTTGTTTGATGCCCTAGATTGTCCATTTGCTGCCTCAATGCAGTTTTTTCCTCCATTTAAGACTGTTTCTGCTTGTTTGATGCACTAGATTGTCCATTTGCTACCTAAAATGAGTTTTGGGATCCATTTATGCAGGATTTGCACTGTTTATGCTTGTTTGATGCACTAATTTGTCCATTCGTTGCCTAAAATCAGTTTTGTTGTCCATTTAAACATGAATTGCACTACTTATGCTTGTTTGATGCACTACATTGTCCATTTGCTGCCTAAAATGAGTTTTGGGATCCATTTATGCAGGATTTGCACTGCTTATGCTTGTTTGATGCACTAGTTTGTCCATTTGCTGCCTAATTTCAGTTTTGTGCTCCATTTGAGCATGAATTCCACTACTTATCCTTGTTTGATGCACCAGATTGGCCATTTGCTGCCTAAAATCAGTTTTGGGATCCATTTATGCAGGATTTGCACTGATAAAGCATGTTTGATGCACTAGTTTGTCCATTTGCTGCCTAATTTCAGTTTTGTGCTCCATTTGAGCATGAATTGCACTGCTTATCCTTGTTTGATGCACTAGATTGGCCATTTGCTGCCTAAAATCAGTTTGGGATCCATTTATGCAAGATTTGCACTGATAAAGCATGTCTGATGCACTAGTTTGTCCATTTGCTGCCTAATTTCAGTTTTGTGCTCCATTTGAGTATGAATTGCACTGCTTATCCTTGTTTGAGGCACTAGATTGTCAATTTGCTGCCTTAAATCTGTTTTGTGCTCCATTTGAGCATGAATACTACTGATAAAGCATGTTTGATGCACTAGATTGGCGATGATGTATACAACAAAATAACCTATATTGTATTATAGTCTAAATGCTGAGTCAGTTAACCGATATCTGTTGTCAGTTACCGGTATATAAGCACATGTTTGGTGTTTAAGGGCTTAACTGTAGGTTATTATAGCCATAAACATGTTGAACCCCGAACCACTGGTTTCTATGCCATGGTAGCCGAATATGTATCGGGTATTTGACATGCCTCAGATGAAATGTGTCACTGAATTTATACTGAGCCAACTCATCTACCTTCGCACTGTTTTTTGAAATTATTTTCCTATGTTTGGTTATCGCTTTCCTAAGGAGATGCCGCGCAAAGCATCGGGGGATCATTACTTTTGGGACCCTGCTAAAGAAAAAAAATTCCTTCTACAACTTAATGAGTACCTGGCCTGCAGTGGCGGTAAACATCCCCCCAAAGTAACTCTTGAACTTTGGGCCGCCCAGTTTAATGCTGAGTTTGGAGGGGTACCAGCACACGAAATGACATTATATCAAAAGAAAGAGAGGATGAAGAAAATATATAGGGGCTGGAAGGCGTTGCAACGTCGGACCGGCCTAGGATACGATCCGTCGACGGATCGTGTGATATGTTCTGACAAAGCGTGGCAGAGCTTTATAGGGGTAACTGCGTTGTGTAATATAAGGCCCTACTTTATATTGTTCATTCACGCGATGATTATACTTGTACTCAGCTAAAATTTCATTTGCAGGTTTTTAAGGAGTGCAACCATCTACGCTACGAAGGGCTACGTAACAAGGAGCTTTATTATAACGTGTTCGAGAAAAATCACGCTGCCAGTGCCTCGGGGTATGGATCAGTAACCATGCCAGTGGATAGTACTCCGTACGGCAACGTTGAAGCTTCAATGGATTACTCTGGAACCTGGGCGGATTTAGAAGAGGATCTAACGCCAACCACCGGTGCACGCCCTTGTAACAACATTAGATCGGGAGCCGATGCAGGTCCGTCGAGGTCTAGGGCAAGTTCTGGTAAGAGGAAGCAAAGAGACGAAACGGATGAGATGACATTCATAGCAATGCAGGAAATAGTGAGTCATTTCCGTGGCCAATCGCAATCGGGCCAAAGTAACGAAACCTCAAACCGAATGGATCACATGCTCATGTGTATGAGCATTATGACAGAGATGGGTATTCCACCAAATCAACGGTGTCAAATGTGGCACTACCTCAACTCTCATCCACAGCTCCAACGTATGTTCCATCAGCTGCCCGATGTCGATATGCGAGAAATTATTGCATCCGTTGTTCAATCCCAGCGGTCCCCCACCGATTGATTTTCTTGTTCGACTCCTTTTTTATTTCTTTTATTTGTTTATGGATATTTGAGGTGTTAATCTTCTTAGTGGATTAACTTTTATTTATTTATTTATTTCATGTTTGAAAATGTAGATGAGACTGTAGATTTCGCTATTTTATGTTTTTTTATATATGATATTTTCTATTACACTGTTAATGTTCTGTACCAGTTATGAGAAAAAAATTTAGTTAACATTCACTTCGGAACGGATAGTTGTGGTGACATGATGGTATTAGGAAATAATTTTTTATAGTTTGCTAACAATTTTCTTACAGTAAACATCAAATTTTAGAGCGGATATCAATATATTCTCAAAATGAACGAGTATAGTTCCGCATCCGATGAGGAACAAGATGATGTGTACTCCGAAAACGAGTATAGCGACCATAACAGTTATCTGATGAGGGCAGTGGTAGCCGTGACTGCCAACTGGCGTAACAGGCGAAGACAGCCACAACCAATGCATAACTCAACACTAACTGGGAGCATGCGTGTGGAAGAGATATTAAATGGTCATGCAGAAATAATTCAAGGATTAATAAGTATGAAATCATAAATATTCAGATCACTAAGTAACCTGTTAGCTAGTCGGGAGTTATTGAAGCCAACTCGCAACATGAATGTTAACGAGCAGTTGTTCATATTTTTATCCATTTGTGCACGAGGCGCTACGAACCGGCACATTTCGTATTTGTTCCAGCATTCGATAGAGACAACTTCACGTTGGTTCGATAAAGTATTGAAGGTTATTCGTTCACTAAAGGATGAATTCATTAGACCATCCGACTGCACATCGGTTCAAAATTTGATTCTGGAGCATTCGGACAAATATCGGCCATGGTTTGATGTACGTTATCAATGTTATATAAGCACATTATCGTACGAAAGAGCTTTACTAAAAATCTCTTATTGTTAATGCCGGTACGCATATTAAATAGTGTAATGTTTCCTGCATGGTTGTATTGGCGCTATAGATGGTACGCACGTCCCATGTGTCCCTCGACGCGAAAATGCTGACGCTTGGATAAATCGCAAGGGATATCACTCGCAGAATGTATTAGCTGCCTGTTCGTTTGACATGAAATTCACTTATATATTGGCCGGGTATGAGAGATCTTGTCATGATGCCAGAATGTTGGAAGAGACAATAGCATTCCATGATTTCCCAATACCTCCACCAGGTAAGCAGACTTATCAATTTGCTGCCAGTATTTACATATAATAAATAGGTTAAATAAATGATAATTGTCTTCATATTACGAGTTTTATTGTGTAGGGAAATTTTGCTTAGTAGATTCGGGCTACGCCAATAAAGATTGTTTCTTGAGCCCATATCGACGGGATACGTATCATTTACCGGAATTTCGAAGATGTCGTGCCGGGCTGAGCAACCGCCGTGAAATTTTTAACTACACACATTCATCGCTGCGGAATTGTATTGAGCGCACATTTGGTGTCTGGAAGGCAAGATTTAAAATACTAAAAGGCATCAACAGCTATCCAATGGACAAACAGGTAATGATCCTCGTGGCGTCTGTGGTTGTCCATAATTTCATAAGGATGGCTTGAAGAGTATGTGGCATATTGTGTGCCTGTAGGGGGAAATGTCGATGTTAACGCGGATTACGTGTTTCACGACGGGATCGATGGAACTGGCCCAAGTACAGGACCGCAGCAACATGAATCGAGTAGGGAAGCAATGAATCAGATTAGAGACCACATAGCTGATGATATGTGGGAAAGGTATCAAGCATCTCCATGGCATAAATCAACGTGAAAGCAAGACCCGTTTTAATCTACTTGTGCCAGATAACGATTGTAATTATTAATTTGTAATTATCAAATTTTAATGACCAACTACGTACTGTTTGTTGGTCTATTTTTTGGGCGATGTAAGAGTATTAGTTACAAAAAAAAATGATGTCTCAAGTTGATAGGTGTTATTAAATGAGCGTATTCTAATTTATCCGTTTTTCTTCATACGTTTGGTTCATGAGTTTGAGTTAAAATTTTTAAGTTTCAATAGTAAATTTTTTGGAATTTTCAGAAAAGACAAAAAACTTTTTGGGAAAAATACAAAAAAAGTTTGAAAATTATGGTTTAAGTTTATGAACCAAACAAGCATTAAAAACTACAATGGAATGTTATATACAGACAAAAAATTTGTTAAACTCATTTTTTAACATCCAAACAAGGCCATGTTTTTTTTTTAACTTTTATCTCAAACTTTTAAACTCATTTTTTTAGCAAGTTTTTTCCTAAGGATTCATTTCCCTTCAGAGTCTCTACAAATAAAACGAGAAACTTAAAATTACAAATAAATATATATAAAAATAAAATAGACACTAAGAGAAAAGGAAACTAAACTAAATTGACATTTTGAGGTAGAAATCTGGATCCCAATAATATCAAATTGGCACAAAAACGGAATATACTGATGAAGATATTCGGAGCAAATTTACATCAAAAGGTCGCCACGTGGCGATCTCGGATTGGAAGAAGATGCTGACGACGACCACGTGGCTCACGGAGAGAGTGGTTGACAGTTGGGGCCCAACTTTGATGCACGTGGGGCCCATCAACTGACTTGGGCTACTGTAGATGCCCGTGCGACACACTCTGATTGGGTGGTTGAAGATGCAACTTGGCTTGGCTCGCGTGGGTTGCTTTTGTGACTCAATTGAATGGCTTCCATGGCTCAATTACATGATTCTTTGGGTATGATTTTTGTACTTCTTTAAATCTGTATATATTATTGTATATACTAAAAGGATATAAACTTTTACTATTTACTATATAGTAATCTACAGTAATTTTTGGTTTTTTTTTTATATTTTTTTCTGTTTTTGCTACAGTATTCTACAGTACTCAAACAGTAAAACTGTACAGTAAAATGACGCTTTTGTTCTTCAAATCCCTTGTATTTTCCCTAACTGCACATTGAGTTACCGGTTTTGCCCTGTTGGCATTGTCCGGTCATTAGAGAGAGAGAAAGAGAGAAAGAGAAAGAGAAAGATATGTGGGATGTGTGGCGGAGAAAGAGAAAGACAGATAGAGATAGAGAGAGAGGTAAAATATATCTATAGCTACATTAAAATAAATTTTAAACAAAATAAAGAGTAGAAAAAGAACAAACCATAAGATAAAAAATTATATTTTATTAAATTATTTCCAAGTAGTAAAATAAAAATATATACGTTAAATAATATGTAAAATTTTTAAATTATTGAATTATAAAAATTTAACGAAAAGAAGAATAATACATTTAAGAATAAATTATACAGTTTAAATTATAATAATTAAAATAAACAAACAAACTATAAAATTTGAAATTAAATAATAATTTACATGAAATTCAAAATATAAAAAAGGTCTATAAAATTACAATAAAATTAAAATCAATAATATATGAAACATAATTATCAAAAATATATATTTATAATTATTATAGCTATTATTTATGTCATATATAATATTATTATTTAAAATTCAATTTTTTTAAATATTTAATGTCAGTTCTAGGTTTATTTATTGATTTAATTAATTTTGTTTAAATTTAAAAAATTTATTTAAGAGATTAATTTTTTTTTACTATTAAGTTTAAAAGTGTTAAATTTTATTTATTCTTCCTGATTTTTAATACAATCTATTATTATATTTATTCTATTAACAACAATTCTTACACTTAATATTTTAGTTTAATATTTGTTATTATTATTATTTTTATTGTGTGACTTCTTTTATTTTTTTCTTCTTTTTGTAAACAAAATGTTCAATAAGTTTCTTTATATTTATATCTATAATATTTAGAAATAAAGTTTTTTAAAATTTCTATTCATTTTTACATTTATTTGTTAATTTAATTGGTTTTTATTTTATTAAATTTACCCCCGCATTATTCCTTTCAAATTTTTTAATTTTAATTATTATTTGGAAATAAAAAATTATGCTTATAAATATGAACGTATGTACTTTAATATTATAATAGTAAATATTAAAAAAATATATACTTATTATAATTATAATATATATCTTAATTAATCGTTTTATTATATAATACTCAATTTTTTTTCATTTTTGTTTTTTCTTCCTTTCCCGTGTAACGCACGGGTATTAAACTCGTTTGAACTAAAACTACACATTTTCAGTTAAATATTTTTAATAAAAATCATGGAAATGTTTAATAAAGCTCAAATATTCAGCAATTACTCAATAATAAACATAAACGGAAGCGCACTTTTGTGTACTAATCAATGAAAAAACTAAATATATATATATATATATATATATATATATATATATATATAGGAAAAGAAAGGTGAGTAGTTTTACGTAGAGTTCATTTGTATACAATGCCAAGCCTGCTCCATTTTCTTCATTCGTCTCAGTTTGGGGCTGGAAGTCTTCATAAACGAGAGAATTTTTAGTAAGTCGTTGGTGGTTCTTTCCCTTTCTTTGTACTTCCTTTTTCCTTCCCCATTACCCCATTCTGCATCGTTCTTGTCCTTTTCTGTTTCTTCAGGTTTGTTCTTCTCCCCCGTTGCAGTATTAAAAGTACGAAAATTGGTTTCCACTCTCAACTTGATAAGTCAATTCGTGTGGCTTTAGATCCATTTTGTATCGAGTAACAAATTTTAGTTGTAGAAGAAACATTTTAAAATGTACCTAAAAAGATTTGGTTCTCATTTTTGCAGTCCGAAAAGTTCTGGTACTGACTCCTCAAGAGTAGGATGAAAAAACAATGGAAAACTAATATTATTGATTATTGGTAGAACAATAATAACAAATTTTGCATAAATTACAATATATCTTTAGTATAGCAGCCATGTCAGCTACAATTCAGTAGATGTTTGTAAGAAGACTAGTTTTCGCGTCTTGAAAGAGACCCAAGGATGATGGTAACCCCCGCTAGAATCGCCAAAAGTGCAGCACCAAAATTATTTAGCGACCACCAACTTTCATCTTCCGGCTTCGCTATTCCATGTTTATTTTCGTTCGTGCTCATTTCATCATCGCCCTTCTTAGGCTCTTTCTTACCGTCGTCTAAAATCTTTGAGATGGTAGAGACTTCAGCAGAAACTCCTAAGGATTCCTTTCCCTTCAGAGTCATTTCCTTTTCCTTCTCCAAATTCCTTTCCACACACTTTCTCAGCCTTTTCTGGTTCGTCACGCCTCTCATTTGCGCCCTTTTTGGTTCATCGTCTCTTTCCTCCAAAGAAGTAGCTTCTTTACCCGCTTTTAGAGTTTGGCTCACTCGTGTATTCTGAGGATCAGCCAAAGCTACCGCCCTCTTCTCATCACCAATCTCCCTTTGTTTCGCAGACGTCTCCTCTCATCTGTTCCCTTTTGTCTCTTAGGGTCAACGAGCACTTTCTGAGGGCTCAAGGCTGAGCCATCTTCCCGTCCCTCTGCTTTCATCTTCATCCGCAGTCGAAGAAGTAATAGTTTGAGGAGTCCCTTCCTTTTCAACCTTCTCCTTAAAGGTAGTTTTAACATTTCCCCGCGTCCGTAGGTTGTTCCTGACCCTTTTGTTCTCTTTGCTCAGCAGCAGCAACAGCTTGCGGATTGGATTCAGAACTCGAAGGAGGAACTACTTCACTCTCACTAGCTTTCGGAGGAGCGGATTTATTGATATCCGCTTGTGTTGCTTCGCTTGCGGGCTTCTCTACTTTAGGGGGAATAGCTGTTGTTTTAGGGACCTCTTTTGGCATGGTTTAATTGTAAGGTTTCCATTTTCGAACTTGGCATTGGATTTTGCTCTTATCGCAGTTCTCTGGGGCTGGAAGAAGTAGGTTGAAACGGCTCCATCTGTTGTTCATAAGCGGTCGCTTTCCCGGACCTTATGTTGTTTCCATGCTCGGATGTGACTGTCATTTGCTCCTTGAGGAAACCTTTAAAAAAAATTCAAAAAAAAAAAAAAAAATTTCAGGCACATGAATGTATATAATTTTATAATTTATAGGAAGATTATTATTATTATTCACGTTTTTGGAATTATGTATTCTGAACACATTGAAGTAGAATAGGTATATCAACCGAAACACACGTATATAAAACGTAAAAGTAGAAAGTGAAACAATTTGAGACCTTTTCCTTGTATTCTATTTTCTGTATTCGAATATGAGAACAACAACTGTAATTATTATTATTATTTTTTAAAGGTGATTTCTTTATATCTGGAGCTTTTTGATAAACGTAACATGACAAGATACCAAGAACACGTAAAGCATAAAATCGTAAAACTAGTGAGTTTGAATTGTTGTAAAATGTTAAAATTAGAGGAGTTTGGAAAACGTGAACCTGGAACACGTAAAATGACAATGCGAGCTCCCACTTCTTCAATGGTGTCAGTTTCGGGCTGGAAATCTTCATAAACGGGGCGGTTGGCTTGCATCGACCGGCTAGCTGTAACCCCGCCATCTCTTTGCCTCCATGCCATTTTAGTTCACTTCCCTGCTTTATTCAAATCTGTATTTGTCTGTCTCTGTCTGTGTCTTTTCTTTCAAATGATGTCTATTCACGTTGTGGGTTTTGGGGGTGTAGAATTGCAATAATGTTTGATATGCTCTCCTATAATATAAGGTGTTTATATGTATGTATATGTGTGTTGTGTATATATATATATAAATGTTTTCTTACTCTGTGCTTTCTTTTGGTAATGAAAGAGGCATATTCCATTTTGGAAGCTTTGGTTTTGTGAGGTATTTTTTTACTTTTTTTTGTTTTGGGGCTGGTTTTGGTGTGTCTTTGGGTTATGTATGAGGTATAACTTCTTCAAGAATTAAAGTGAAGAGAAGTAATTCTTTCGTGTGCGCAACCTAAAAACAGGGTTCTTTGTTTGGTCTCTAAAACTTTGTGATATACTAAGTTTCTAGGTTGTAAGAAAATTAGGAAGAAATTATTTTTCTATTTCGGTTTTGGACAGGAGTTGTCAAAAACTTTTGGTTTGAAATGAAACATTCTTCTGGGGCGTTTAGATCAATCATTTTATTGGAATATTTTTACATTACGATGTAATATATTCATTTGGTTGTCAATATAAAGTTTATATTGGTAACTATGATACACCAATAATATATTAATTGTTCGATCAAATCTAACAGTTCAAAAAAGAACTCTATCGGTACTTACTCTTGTAGAGACTCTATCTCTTTCGGTTTAGATAACTTTTATTTATTTAATTATTATTATTATTTTTTTTTTTTTTTTGGGCGGTGCAAAACCAACTGGAACCCTTATTTTGTTTGTTTGTTAGTTTGTGGGCTCGAAAATCAGGCTTTGGCCAGACAAAGTGAAAAGAGAGGGAGACCGAGATTCGAAAGCACTGATCAACTAGCAGTCAGGGAGGGGTTCTTCTTCTTCTTCTGCTTCAGAGGCAACGTTAAACATGTCGAAGTCGGTGGTGTCGCTTTGTTTCAGAATTCAAATCTCCGTCTCCATATTACTAGAAGCCCAGCCTCTGCTTTGGCTTTCGAAGCCCTTAGAGATGATGAACGCTCCAATAATCGGTCTGCTCTCTCTCTTTCTCTCGTTTGTGAATATTTTCTTGTCTCTCTCTTTTTTTTTTTTTTTTTTTTTTTTGTAATTTATTTGATGAAATTTTTCGTACCTTTTAGTATTCGTGATTTTCTCACCTTTTTTTTTTTATGTTCTCGGGAAAATTTTGTAAAGACCCTTTGCAAGGGGATTTTCCAGAAGTGATTGAGGAGTATTTGGAACATGGGGTCATGAAGTGCATTGCCTTTAATCGTCGCGGTACCCTTCTTGCCTGTAAATTTCCTTCTTTTCCCTTCTGGGTTTTCTAAATTTCATTTTAAAGCATTACTTTTTGGTTTTTGGTTTTTGGGTTTTTTTATTATTTTATTTTTAAGTTTCTAACAATGTCGCCATGTGGGTTTCTGAAAGTTGGTAGAAGTTATTACTTGTTTGTTTGGAGGGTTCGAGCCAAAGGTTTTTTGGTTCAAATTTACTCTTAGAGTGTTTTCTCTCAAAAATTTGAAGACCGAATAAACCCAAAACCTTCTCAAAACCTCCAAACGAACTAGCGTCAAGTGTTTTGAAATAGTAGGTTGTGTGTTTAATGTGCATAGTTTTCGCGGGATTGTTGATGAGAGTGTGGGTGTAGACTCAAAAAATTGCATTTGTAAAGAACTCTTTCTCTCTCTCTTCTCTTATCTTCCTATATTTTTATTTCATTTGTCATAAATTTCTCTCTTCTATTTGTGTTAAAAAATAATGGTAAAAGATAGTGATAGAGTTGTCTCTCACAGGTAAGATTTAATAGGTGGCTGCGGCCATTTGTGCTTTTGTTCGTGTATGTGGAAATTCATGTTGTTTCAATTATGCATTAATCTTTGTGAACCATACACTCTTTAGCCAATTTATGAAGGAAATCGACAAGTATCCGTATCCAGAAAGATGTCAGGGATAGTAGGCTCATTCTAGGTAGCCTTGACCTCCAGAGACACGTTTGTTTGATTGAGGGAATGAAAACCTCCTACAATAAACACATACGTCAATAAAATTTAACATATGTTTGGCGTGGTATGGTTTAAATATGAACTAAATTCATCAAACCGCGATTGCCATCTAAACTAGTTTACTGATGTAGAAGGATTAACTGGTGGAATGTGGTTTTGTGCGGACCTAATTTATAAGTTGATGTCTGATTGCTCTATTTGGATATAGTTTTTCGGAAATATTACAAAAAACGTGATGAGAAAACTTTCTCTTTTTTTGGTCCTGTTTATGGACTGGTTTGCATTGTGGATTCTATGTACATTTACTTGTTGATTTCTTTGCTAGGGACCTGGGTTAAGAAAGCAGGGGAGTTTTTATGATGATTTTGGATTTTCTTCCTCTAGTGCAGTTGGATAATGGCTGTATTCTTTTCCTTTATTATTTTCTAGAGGTATGGTTTTGTAATTTGATTTCATGCTTATGCATTGGTTCTTTGTTTTCTATTCATGTTAGCTGGATGCTTTGATGGAAGTTGCGTCATATGGGATTTTGAGACGAGGGGTATTGCTAACGAGTTGAAGGATAAGGATTGCAGTGCTGCGATTACTCATACAACTTTGCAGCAGACCTCTCTACAAGCTCGCCTTTATCCTGGTTCTTCTACTCCATCTCTCTGCTTGGCGTGTCCCCTCTCATCTGCTCCTATGATTGTTGACTTAGATTCAGGAAGCACAACCATGCTTCCGGTTTCTGTTCCTGATGCCAGCAACGGAGCTGCACCTCTGCCAAAGAATAAATTCTTGGATGTAACACCCTCATTCACTCCCACTGCTGCTTGTTTTAACAACTGGAGATGAGTGTGGTTTATGTGGGGAACTCTAAAGGTGAAGTACTTCTTGTAGATTACAAAAGCGCCCAAGTGTGTGCTTTAATTCCGACTTCTGGGGCCGCTGTGATTAAGAACATAGTATTCAGCAGGAATGGGCAATACCTGCTGACAAATTCAAATGATAGAATAATAAGAATCTATGAAAACCTTCTGCCGTTAAAAGATGGACTTAAAGCCCTTGACGACCTAAGTGAGGCCAGTGAGGAGCTAGATGGTGTTGAGAAGTTGAAGGCGGTTGGGTCAAAGTGCTTAACACTTTTCCGGGAGTTTCAAGATTTAATCACAAAGATGCACTGGAAAGCACCTTGTTTCAGTGGGGACGGTGAGTGGGTAATTGCTGGCTCTGCAAGCAAAGGGAGCACAAGATTTATATATGGGATGGGGTGGACATTGTTAAAATTCTCGAAGGGCCAAAAGAAGCCTTGATTGATTTAGCTTGGCATCCAGTTCACCCTATCATTGTTTCTGTTTCCTTGACTGGATTGATTTATATATGGGCTAAAGATTATACCGAGAACTGGAGTGCGTTTGCTCCTGATTTCAAAGAGCTCGAGGAAAATGAGTACGTAGAACGAGAAGATGAATTTGATTTGGTTCCTGAAACTGAAAAGGTCGAGATGATTAATTATAGCTCTTAAGTTTTTTTTTTTTGTTATTTTCTCTTTTAGCTCTATCACCAATATTATGTTTACAGGTGAAAGAAACTGACGTCAATGAAGATGATGAAGTTGATATTGTCACAGTGGAGAAGGATTCAGCGTTTAGTGACTCAGATATGTCACAGGAGGAACTATGCTTTTTGCCCGCAGATCCTTCTCCTGATGTTCCAGAGCAGCAAGAGAAATGCATCGAGAGTTCGTCTAAGTTAGCGGACAGTAATAATTCTGGATCCCCTCTTTCCGAAGAAGGTGAACCAAATGGTGGAGTGATGAATCATGCATCGAGTCCGCTTGAAGGTATGAAAATGTTAGATATTTAAATTTTAGCCAAAAATAAGGTTAGATATTTAGGTGCCCATATTATAGTTTAATGGCTTGATACTGTCTTTTAAAAGTAAAGAAGTACAGTTGTCGTCTTGGCAAATCTGCCTATAGGTTTGTGTTCTCAGAGCTCCAAAGTTAAGTCATCTCCTTCGTGCAGTCACTGTCAAGTGAATGAAATTATCCCTTTTCATCGTAAATGTTCAAGGATCTCTTCGAATAAACTCAGATTAAAAGAGAGGAGAAGAGAATCAAGGATTTACAGCAATAGCCATGGGATTAGATGTGGTTTTACTGTGTAATATCCCTTTCAAGTCTGTTCCATTATTATTACAATTATTTTGGTTCGGCTTACTTGTTTAAATGAGATATTGAAACTTTTTTCCTCCTTACAGTGCTTTTGTGGAGATGCTGGAGGAACACGCTTAAAAAGAAAGCGAAAACCTTCCGAAAAGGGGTTGGAGTTGCAGGCGGAGAAGGTTAGGAAACCTTCGAAATCTTCTGCTAGACCATCAAAGCTTAAAAATAAATCTGTGGTTGATGACGATACTAGTAATGGATTCAATGGAGATGACGGCTCGGATGAGTATCATTAGAATCTAATACTAAGTAATTTTCTTTTTGTAGTATGAAAGCTCTATCTCTTGCTGGTTGATTTAACAGGTAGTCTCTAACATTTTTATATAATTTTTCATGGTTTCTTTGTGAATGTTTTACTACCTTAGATTCTTGCCTGATCAAATTAAAAAATTCTTGATTGTAGATCAGAGTATATTGAACTTGTCTTTTAGAATTTTTTAGTAGGTTCATGATGGTCGCCAATTTGTTTCTTTGCCCTTGTGTCACCATTGAAGTCATGCAGGAAATATCGGTTGTATTGCTATTTTTATTTTGACTTACAACTTTTAGTAATACGGAGTAAGAGCATAAGTTGTAATTAGTTTTTTTTCTTGAAAATATAATGACAATCAAATAATTGTGTGAAGTTGAAGCATTCCGTGTGACTGGTCCAAGTTAATTGTTGTCCTAGCATATTTTGTTACTCCTATCTGAAGTAGTGTTCCTTCGAAAAGTGGCGTCGGAGAATACATGCAGCATCTTAAAAACAAAGCAAAGTACAATTGACTAAAGTCGAAGAATGCTGTGTACTCGTTCCACCACTTAGATGAAAACTAAGTAAAGCCATAACATGAGGGGTAGACAGAGATGCACAGATAGAAGTCTAGTTTTCGCATTTTGCCGAGGACCCAAATCTGTAGGAAACATGAACCTGTAGTGCTACAATCGCCAGAAGTGCGGCACCAATATTAATCAACAACCTTGCCTTTCTCCATCATTAAGCCTCTTAACTTGCATTCGTCGACTTTTTCCAGTTCCCACTGGTTTCCCGAATTCCAACATATATTGCAATCTATGACATCAATGATGTTACCGTTGAACTTTTCATCATCTCCAGGACCCATGAACATATTTCTCGATAGCTTTTTTTCCCTCTAAAATCTTTTCGACAACAAATACTTCGACTGTAGCTCCTACTGATTATTTTCCTGTATGGGTATTCCCTTCTCTGGATCTCCAAGCCTTGCCATTTTCACTCCTGTTTTCATCTATTTGCTCCCAAGTAATTTCTCCTGAAATCTTTGAGATTTCGGCTCGCTGCTTGCCTTTTGATGATCACCCGAAGCTACCACTCTCCTCATAACCCAATATCCCTTCGTTTCGCAAGAGTCTTTTCCTTAACATCTCGTCCCTTCAGCTCAAACAATTCCTCTCCGAGGGCTCAAAGCACGACCTATATTCTCTTTTTGTTTTTCATCTGTCTGTGGTTGAACTTGAAGTAACTGTTTAAAGAATCCTTCTCGGCCCTTTTCAACCTTTTCTGAAAAGGACAGTTGCCTGAGATATTTTTCATTGGCGAAAATGAAAGATATAAATTGAATGACCTTCGGTACGGGTTTTTCAGCAAGAAAAATATCAAAAGCAATAATAGAATGGCCTTCAGGATAGTTTATGGTTTGATATTGTGAATTTCGATCTTAATTTTTGTGGTGATGGTATTGATGTTCTGGTTTCCTTGGCGTAGAGGAGCCACACGCTGTGTCCCAAGCTTGGCCGTGATGCAAGGGAAATCTCGCTTATTATGTGAGATTAATGGTAAAATGTTTACCACCGCATTTCAAGTAAATTTTCTCTTTTTTTAGTTATGAATCAGGAAAAACATTTTAGAGACTTATCTTAGGTACATCAATACCACAATGTTACCATATAGATGACTTATTACGCCCAAATTGTGTCTAGATAAAGCGGTCAAGTGTAGCACAATGAGGACGGTCGATTCCACGAGGGGGTGATAGAGACACAAATTAGACAAATTATTAGAAATAACGTTTAAAAAAAAAAAAGCAATATAAAATAAAAAGAGTCAATATTTTTGATTTTTAAAACAACTAAATAAATAATTAATTAAAGAAAGAAAAAGATTGAGAAACTTCAAAAGCCTTTGTTCAACATCAAAATTCTAATCTTATAACTCAATTACAAATTTCATGTCCCAAACCTGTTATCGGAAAAATATGAATTTGAAGCACAAGTGTTAATAAAAAGTATTTGATTTAATTAATCTCCTCTCGCTTAAAACAAGCACAATTATTTCCATAAGTTATCATTTAAAGCGACAAAACTACCACCGGCAGAATGCAGTAAAAGATATTCTTACAAAAATAATTAAAAGAAAACCACCTCGCACTAGTGATTGTGTGCACAGATTATGATAATAAACCACTGTCATTATGAAAATAAAAATCATAAACATTCAATAGAAAAGAAGAAAGAAATTTTTTTTTAAAAAGCGTTAAGAACAAAAGAGATTAGAAATTAAAGTAAAGAACGCTTGCAGACAAAAATTTTCTCCAACTTAGCCTTCCACTAGTGCCGTCTCACTCATAAAAAGGTTATACCACTCACCTCACACTAATAAGAAAACTAAGGAACAAGAATCAAAGCCCTCTATTTATAGAAGCCAAACAGGGAAACAAAATAAAACGAGGAAACTTAAACTTACAAATAAATATATATAAAATAAAATAGACACTAAGAGAAAAGGAAACTAAACTAAATTGACATTTGAGGTAGAAATCTGATCCCATTGATATCAATTTGGCACAAAAAACGGAATATACTGATGGAGAGATTAGGAGCAAATTTACATCAAAAGGTCGCCACGTGGCGATCTCGGATTGGGAGAAGATGCTGACGACGGCCACGTGGCCCACTGAGAGAGAGTTGACAGTTGGGGCCCAACTTTGATGCACGTGGGGCCCATCGACTGACTTGGGCTACTGTGGATGCTTGTGCGGCACACTCTGATTGGGTGGTTAAAGATGTAGCTGGCTCGCGTGGGTTGCTTTTGTGACTCAATTGAATGGCTTCCATGGCTCACTTGATTCTTTGGGTATGATTTTTGTACTTCTTAAAATCTGTATATATTATTGTATATACTAAAAGGATATAAAATTTTACTATTTACTATACAATAATCTACAGTAATTTTGGTTTTTTTTAATATTTTTTTTTTCTGTTTTTGCGACCGTATTCTACAGTACTCAAAACAGTAAAACTATACAGTAAAATGACGCTTTTATCCTTCAAATCCCTTGTATGTTCCCGGACTGCACAGTTGAGTTACCGGGGTTGCCCTGTGGGGCAGTGGCCGGTCAGTAGAGAGAGAGAGAGAAAGAGAAAGAGAAAGAGATGTGGGAGGTGTGGCGGGAGAAAGAGAAAGAGAAAAACAGAGAGAGAGAGAGAGAGGAGGAAAATAGAGCTGATAATGACCAGTAAAATAAAGTGTAAACCAAAATAAAAGATAGAAAAAGAAAAAACCAGAATATAGAAAAAAGAAATTTTATTAAATTATTTCTAATTATAAAAATAAAATTATACACGTTATGTGAAAATTTTAAATTATTGAATTAATAAAAATTTAACGAAAAAAAAAGAATAATACATTTAAAGAATAAATTAATACAGTTAAATTATAATATTCAAATAAACAAACAAACTAAAAAATTTGAAATTACAGAAATTCCAAAATATAAAAAGGACTATAAAATTACAATAAAATTAAAAATCAATAAATAATTTTTCTACTTAATGAAACGTAATTATCAAAAATATATATTTATAATATTATAGCTATTATTTATGTCATATATTAATATTATTATTTAAAATTCAATTTTTTAAAATATTTAATCCATTTCTAGGTTTTTATTGATTTAATTAATTTTTTTAAATTTAATAAATTTACTTAAGATATTTTTTTTTTGACTATTTAAGTTTAAAAGTTTTTAATTTTATTCTTTCTGATTTTTTATAACATATTTTTATTTTTATTCTATTAACAACAATTCTTACCCTAATATTTTATTTTAATATTTGTATTATTATTTTTTTATTGTGTGACTTCTTTTATTGTGTCTTCTGTTGTAAACAAAATGGTCAATAACTTTCTTTTATATTTATATCTATAATCTTGAGAAATAAATTTTTAAAATTTCTATTCATTTTTACATATATTTGTTAATTTAATTGATTTTTATTTTATTAAATTTACCCGCATTATTCCTTTTAAATTTTTTTAATTTTATTTATTATTTGTACTTTTTTATTTCAAGAAAAATATGCTTAAAATATGAAAGTATGTACTTTAATATTATAATAGAAAATATTAAAAAAATATATACTTGTTGTAATTATATCTATATCTTAATTAATCGTTTTTATTATATAATACTCAATTTTTTTTCATTTTGTTTTTTTCTTCCTTTCCCGTGTAACGCCCGGGTATTAAACTCGTTTTGAACTAAAACTAACATTTTCCAGTTAACCTATTTTTAATAAAAATCATGGAAATGTTTAATTAAAGCTCAAATATTCAGCAATTACTCAATAATAAACATAAACGGAAGCGCACTTTTGTGTACTAATCAATGAAAAAACTAAATATATATATATATATATATATATATATATATAGGAAAAGAAAGGTGAGTAGTTTTTACGTAGAGGTTCATTTGTATACAATGCCAAGCCTGCTCCATTTTCTTCATTCGTCTCAGTTTGGGGCTGGAAGTCTTCATAAACGAGAGAATTTTTTAGTAGTCGTTGGTGGTTCTTTCCCTTTCTTTGTACTTTCCTTTTTCCTTCCCCATACCCCATTCTGCATCGTTCTTGTCCTTTTCTGTTTCTTCAGGTTTGTTCTTCTCCCCCGTTGCAGTATTAAAAGTAAGAAAATTGGTTTCCACTCTCAACTTGATAAGTCAATTCGTGTGGCTTTTAGATCCATTTGTATCGAGTAACAAATTTTAGTTGTAGAAGAAACATTTTAAAATGTACCTAAAAAGATTTGGTTCTCATTTTTGCAGTCGGAAAAGTTCTGGTACTGACTCCTCAAGAGTAGGATGAAAAAAAAACAATGGAAAAACTAATATTATTGATTATTGGTAGAGCAATAATAACAAATTTGGCATTAAATTACAATATATCTTTAGTATAGCAGCCATGCCAGCTACAATTCAGTAGATGTTTGTAAGAAGACTAGTTTCCGCGTTTTGCAGCAGACCTAAAGCTGTAGGAAACATAAGCCCCAATTGCTACAATCACAAGAACTGCAGCACCAATATTAATTAGCAGCTGCCTATCTTCATCTTTCAGCTTTCTCACTGCATTTGTCACACTTCGTTTTGCCGTTTCCGCTATTCCATGTTTATTTCCGTTCGTGCTCATTTCACCATCACCCTCCTTAGGTTCTTTCTTGCCGTCATCTAAAATCTTTGGCTCACTTGTGTATTTCTGAGGATCAGCCAAAGCTACCGCCCTCTTCTCATCGCCAGTCTCCCTTTGTTTCGCAGACGTCTCCTCTTCAACTGTTCCCTTTTGTCTCTTAGGGTCAATGAGCCCTTTCTGAGGGCTCAAAGGCTGAGCCATCTTCCCATCCCTCTGCTTTTCATCTTTATCCGCAGTCGAAAGAAAGTAATAGTTTGAGGAGTCCTTCCCTGACCCTCTTCAACCTTCTCCTTAAAGGCAGTTTTAACATTTCCCGCATCCGTAGGTTGTCCCTGACCCTTTTGTTCTCTTAGCTCAGCAGCTGCAACAGCTTGCTGATTGGATTCAGAACTCGAAGGAGGAACTACTTTACTCTCACTAGCTTTCGGAGGAGCGGATTTATTAACACCCGCTTGTGTTGCTTTGCTTGCGGGCTTCTCTACTTTAGGGGGAATAGATGTTGTTTTAGGGACCTCTTTTGGCATGGTAATTGTAAGGTTTCCATTTTGGAACTTGGCATGGATTTTGCTCTTATCGCAGTTCTCTGGGGCTGGAAGAAGTAGGTTGAAACGGCTCCATCTGTTGTTCATAAGCGGTCGCTTTCCCTGGACTCTAATGTTGTTTCCATGCTCGGATGTGACCGTCATTTGCTCCTTGAGGAAACCTTTAAAAAAAAAAAAGAAAAATTTCAGGCACATCGAATGTATATAATTTTATAATTTATAGGAAGATTATAATTATTATTCATGTTTTTGGAATTATGGTTAAAAATATGTTTTCCGAACACCTTGAAGTAGAATAGGTATATCAACCGAAAAACACATGTATATAAAACGTAAAAGTAGGAAGTGAAACTTTGAGACTTTTTCCCTTGTCTTCTATTTTCTGTACTCGAATATGAGAACAACTGTTGTTATTATTATTATTTTTTAAAGGTGATTTCTTTATATCTGGAGCTTTTTGATAAACGTAACATGACAAGATACCAAGAACACGTAAAGCATAAAATCGTAAAACTAGTAGAGTTTGAATTGTTGTAAAATGTTAAAATTAGAGGAGTTTGGAAATCGTGAACCTGGAACACGTAAAATGACAATGCGAGCTCCCTCTTCTTCATTGGTGTCAGTTTGGGGCTGGAAATCTTCATAAACGGGGCGGTTGGCTTGCCTCGGCCGGCTAGCTGTAACCCCGCCATCTCTTTGCGGCCTCCATGCCATTTTTAGTGTTCACTTCCCTGCTCTATTCAAATCTGTATTTGTCTGTCTCTTTTCTTTCAAATGATGTTATTCACGTTGTGGGTTTTGGTGGTGTAGAATTGCAATAATGTTTGATATGCTCTCCTATAATATAAGGTGTTTATATATGTATGTATTGTGTGTGTGTGTATATTATATTTATATATATATAAATGTTTTCTTACTCTGTGCTTTCTTTTGGTAATGAAAGAGGCATATTCCATTTTGGAAGCTTTGGTTTTGTGAGTTATTTTTTACTTTATTTTGTTTTGTGGCTGGTTTTGGTTTGTCTTTGGGTTATGTATGAGGTATAACTTCTTCAAGAATTAAAGTGAAGAGAAGTAATTCTTTCGTATGCGCAACCTAAAAACAGGGTTCTTTGTTTGGTCTTTTAAACTTTGTGATTTACTAAGTTTCTAGGTTGTAAGAAAATTAGAGAAGAAACTATTTTTTTATTTCGGTTTTGGACAGGAGTTGTCAAAAACTTTTGGTTTGAAATGAAACATTCTTATGGGGCGTTCAGATCAATCATTTTATTGGAATATTTTTACATTACAATGTAATATATTCATTTGGTTATCAATATTTACATTTAAATACACATTTTTTTTTCCGAATAAATCTCATTACAAATACTATTCACTATTTGAGTGTATCTTTTTGAAAGATAAACTTTTTGACACATACCTTTTTAGATTCAAACACTATTCACCTTCTTGAAACCCTAATGCTAATGTTGACGTCCAAACGCATAATCCTTTAGAATACATGCACTCAAATGTAAAAATATGACATCTAAACCTATATTGAAATACATATGTTGCATTTGAATCATATTAAATACATAGGTAATCCAAATGAACCATAAATTAAATTTCTAATAATCATAAAGTGTAGTTCCCATGAGATTTGAATGGGTAATTATACAGATTTTGTACCGAGTTATGATACTTTGGCTAGGATAAAATGGTATTTATGCTCAAAAAAAAAAAAAAAAAGTTACAAATATAAAAACGTGTATTATGGGTGCTTGAAACATACAGCCCCGTTAGTTTGACACACACACACACAACACATATATATATATATATTTTAAGTTAGGGGTGGTAGGATTCGACCAACAATAAAAACATGTATTATGCGTGCTTGAACCATCTAGTCCCGTTCCCCTTTTTTTTTTTTTTTTGAAGTTAGGGGTGTGGATTTGAACTTGTTGCTTTTTGGTAGAGTTCAATTTGACAATTTTGAACTCACATTCTTTTTTCTCACAAAAACTTGAGTTTTGTGTTGAAACTTATGATTCAAATGGACTAATAGCTGTCCTTTAAAATTAAGGATATGCTTATTTTGTATGAAAGGAAAGGAAAAAATGAGTAGTAATTACCTAATTTTGCACCTTGTAATAGAATCAGATGTATTATTATCGTTAAACTATGCTTGTTTAATAGGTAACTAAACACTAAAAATTGAATTTAAAATTCTAATTCATTTACTTTTCTTTCCAATTCTATTATATTTTTTATGGTTTGATAAACATAGCCTAAAAGTGGAAGATTCTAGGAATATGCATATGATGGTGAAAATATATAACATCCATGATTGTGATATAAAAATTGATATGTATTGATGGTGAGATTCTGCGTAACAAGAATAATAGAGTCGTAATCCTATGAAGTGAAAATTCACATAAAATAGTAAATTAAAGTACAGAAAAAAAAAAATTATAAAGGTTCACTTTTGATGCAAAGTTACTTCCTTTTGGTGAGGAAGTTTTTTGTACTATGAAGACGAATTGTTGTTAGGTGCTAATTTCGTCAAAAATTTATTTAGTTTTTTAGGAGGCATGTAAAAATTTAATGATAAATATAAATATTCAAAAGTAAACTTAATTTCATCTTTATTTAGATCATCTCCGAGAAGTGTCGGGATGAACTTAAGTAAAATTTAAAAATGAAGTGTAATGCAAAAACTTTGAGAAATTGTATTAATGGTTGTGATCAAACCGTAATATCATTATCCTAAAAGGAAGAAAAAAAGAAGAAAAATTACATATAAAGAAAAGGCAAAACCTCAACGACTCCACTCAAATACTCTAAACAAAAGGTGCTCGTTTGTCACGTAAGTGATTAATCCGAAGAGGAAAGAAGAAGGAAAATAAGATGAAAATCTTATTATTGGTGGACCCCAAAAAAAAAAAGAAGACCTAGCCATTTTTCATAAAATTTTCTCTCTTTTTTTTTTTTTGGCGCTAAAAAAAGGGAAAAATAACACGAAACACAACAAGCACGCCCTATATAATTTTATTTTCATTTGAGTTTTGTTTTTAATATTTTTATACTTTGTATTTTGCTCTTATTCAAAAATATTCTTGTGTTTTTAAGTTTTTCATTTTTATATCATCAAATTCCTGTTGAAAATACAAATTTATAAAATTTCTTGATCAACAATCAGTTTTAACTTAAAAAATATCCAAAAAAAAAAAAAAAAGGCTTATCTTTCTAGATTATGTATTTTGTTTTTATCCATAAAGTATATTTTGCATTTTAAAGTTCTATATTTTTAGACCATTAGATTTATGTAATGTATAAACATATACTTTTTCTTGCACACTTGTTTTGATTAAAAAAAAAAAAAACTGAAAATAACCTTCATATTGAAGTTAAAAAATGATTGAAATTAAAATTAGGGCTATTTTGGACATTTTAGGTTCAAATGAAAAATTAGCTTGGATTAATATAGATTTGTTATCATACAATAGAATGATATGAAAATACATGACTTTAGAATATAGGATAATAATACATGTATAAGGTGATTAATTCAAATTTTAGTTTTTCTTTTTAAGGGGATTTGGATATTTTATATCAAATTAAGTGTTGACTGAAAAATGTATAAAATTATGTATTAAATATATTACGACTGTATAACATTTTAAAACACAAGATAGAAAAGTACACATCTGACTCCACCTAAATTAAAGAGTTCAAATACCCTACTTCTATGTTACAATAAAAATAATAATTAAAAAATAACTGACTTATCCCACAAACCATGATGGCAGGGTATTGACAAATTCCTGTAATATTTCAACTGTTGTCACTAGATTCCTTAATTATAAGTTATTATTAAGAGTAATTGTCTCAAAGAGTTCTTGAATTTTTTAAAATATGATGATTTGTTTTTGTGTTTTTTTTTTTTTTGTTAAAAGACTCAGAACTCTTAAAATATTAATCATTATAGTTATTTCCGTTAAAAAAAATCACATATGTGAGCAATCATGTGATAGTTTTTTCAATTAAAAGATTAAGGGTTTGTTTGGTTCACCCATTCAAACCACTCAACTCAAACTTTTTTTGTCTTTTCCTAAAAAGTTTTTGTCTTTTTCCCAAAAAGTTTTTGTTTTTTTTTCTGAAAATTCAAAAAAATTTACTATTCAAACTTAAAATCTCAACTCAAACTGGTGAACCAAACGGACCCTAAAACAACCTTTTCATCTTAAATTTAGCTCCCAAAATTGAGACAATTTGTTTGTTTTGCATTTTTCTCTGTTTTTTTCCCCCTCAAACCACAAAACACCCAAAACCCAAAAAACATTTTTCCCAGCAACCAAACAAAAACCCAAATATGCTGAACCCTAGTGACCCAAAGAGTCAAACTTTTCTAAAGAAACCTCTTCAGAGAAAGCAGGAAATGGAGTCCTGACCTCAGAGGATAAATCTCATTCAAAGGGGAAAATCCCAAATTCAGCAAATACAATCAGAATAATGACCCCACAAAAGAAGGTTCACGACTTTTTGTAAAACCAGAGAAAACAAACAAAATTACAAAAGGACAAGTCTTATGCTAACATAAAGAAAATGACAAAAAGCTTAATAGAAGAAACACTTGAAAATGTAGGTCGTAGGTAGGACAACTACATCACCCATATATGCTCTCAGCCCTTAGACCTGCTTCGCCTTCTCCTCCAATGGCACGGATATGAAGCCAAATGCCAGGTTTTATTTGTCTATTTAGAACACCAGTTCAAACTCAACTTTTCAACTCAAATTTTGTCTTTTCCTCAAAAGTCTTGTCTTTTTCCCAAAAAGTTTTTTGTCTTTTCTGAAAAGTCAATAAAATTTACTATTTCAACTTCAAAAACACAACTCAAACTAACGAACCAAACGAACCCTTAAAAAAAAAAAAAAAAAATTGGTTGGGATTTTTGGTGTTGTGGTTGTTTCCGAATCTCCCTTGGGCCTCTCTTGCTTAACACTGCTGTCCATCCCTTTGGCTAGTCTCCAGCGACATCTCGCTGGTCCGACCTCTTGGATGTCTGCAATGTCATTTGCAACAAACCCTCAGAGAAAATCAAACCGAAGCAGAGTAGAGAGAGAGAGAGAGCGCGTGCCAAACCTAAGAGAGGAAGCAATCAAAAGGCCGCATTGGAGAGGACTTCCCACGGCGAGGTCGATGAGGAGAAAGTAAGAGAAAATGCCGGTTTTTAAAGAAATTCTAAGGATTTTATTTATGATTTTTTAAAATTTTGTTTAAATTTAATTTATTATCAAATTACTAAAATATATACACTCAAATTAGATCACATTGCACATACTCATTCTGTTAGAAACTTAACGAATTTGGACAGAAATTTTAAGAGTTCGGAGTCTTTTCAATTAAAAAAAATTAAATAAAAATCAAATTATCACCTTTTAAAAAATTCAAAGAGATATAACTCAATTACTCTATTATTAATTTATAAACTCTCCCACTCCAACAGAAAGAAACAAAATAAAATAAAATAAAATAAAAATAAAACCAAAAAGTGCATGGCACAGTAGTGCACGGTGAGGAGCTGAACCAACCACCAGGGAGCCCACGTAAACCACGTCTCTTGTCCCACTTTCTCACTCACTTTTCTATCTCTCCTCCCAAAAAAAAAAAAAAAAAAAAACCCTTTATTGCTTGTTTGGTAAGGTGAAAAAGAGGAGGGAAGAGGTGGGGGAGAGATTATTAAATGAAAAATATTAGACTTGCTTATTTGTTAAGAATAGAAGAGAGAGAGAAAATTGGATGGAAAAAAATTATGGGGGAACCCACTAGTTTCTAATATCTTTAGTAAGGAAAAAACTAAAATCAACCTAATAATTACTTAAAATTAGTTTTTATCATTTTTTAAAGTAAATTGATATATATAGTTAAATTAAAAACAATTATTTAAATTTTTTTTTTTTTTTTCCATTCCATGATATCCATAACAAAATAGAAAAATAAAATATTTCATCTTCTTCTTATTTTATTTCACTTTTTTTTTCTCCCTTTCTCTATTGTTTCTTTCATTCTAACTGATATAGATTACTGTCCTTCCAGTAAAATGATTGACATATTTTATTAATATGATTTTTTAAGTACTTTAATATGGTAATATAATTAAATAAATATTTTTAAATTTACAAATAAGAATGAGATGACACATAAATCAAAATCCATAAGCTCCAACCGTGTCCACGTTCTCAAAAGAATCCAAGATCCAAAAAAAGAAAAAAAGAAAAAAAGAAAAAAAAAAACAGAACCGTATCTGACTGTTACTTCACTTTTTTTTATTTTTGGTTCATCTGATCTGACTGTCACTTTTCCTTACGTTACACAACCATATGCTCACTTCTTTTTCTCCACTTTCTTCACTAGTCACTGCTCACTACTTGCAAAGCTCCCTTTCACAAGGAAGTGAAAATAATTAATTAAAAAAACAAAAAACTAAAAGCACATATTGATTCTTTTAATTAGTAGCCTTTTTTTCATTTCCACTCTCCATTTTTGTTACTTCAGTAATTCTCTGATTCTCTGTCTATCGTTCCTTGTAAGGCATATGTTCTCTCTCTCTCATGGCTTATCTTATTCATGTTTCTGTAGTTTGGTGAATAAATTTAACTACTTGATGGGAAAATTCTGAATCTTTTATTTGTTTCTCTATCTTCTTCTGTTATAATTAGTTCTGTTATTATTATTATTATATTTATTTTTTTTGCTTTCTTTTCATATCCCAATTTGCTTATGAACACAAAAAGTGAACTGGGTAGTTCCATAATCAGTCAATATAAGCTCCCACTGCTTTCTTGTCCACTTTCTTATGATTTTCAGCAACCAAACAAAAGGAATTGAGTGTAGAAATGATGTCATTGTGAACTTTTTTTCTGGGTCATTGCCAGATTAGAAGACAAGGTTGTTGGAAGAGAGCAACAATGTCTAGGGTTCCAGTACTGGCAGTGGTGGCGATGGTGTGTATATGTTGGTGGGCAGCCATGGCTGAAGCAGTAGAGTACACGAAGTACAGAGATCCGAGGCAGCCGGTGGCAGTTCGAGTTCGGGATCTTCTTGACAGAATGACTCTGGAAGAGAAGATTGGTCAGATGGTTCAGATCGACAGGAGTGTTGCCAATGTCTTGACGATGAGAACTTACTCCATTGGTAATTTTGTCTGTTTTATTTTTGTTTTGTTTTATTTTTTTTTTGGTCCCTTTATTGGCTTAATTTTCTGTTCTGAGTAAACTTTCTGCATTGAGTTTGTATATACTTTTGTGTGTGATTCATAATTATTTTTTTTCTTTTCGCTGTAACATCCATTTTATTACAAGTGATTCGATTAAGTGCAGGGTAATTTTTTTTTTTTTTTATTAGTAAGTATGGCCTTTTTGGAACGAATTGTTCAACATATCATGTTCTACAACTAAGATACTTTCCGCGCATTATGTATGTTTTGCTTTGATTTCACTTTGATGTTGTCTTGACAATGAGAACATACTCCATTGGTAACTTTTGTCTGTTTTTTGTGCCCTTATTGCTTAATTTTCTGTTTTGAGTAAACTTTGTGCATTGCTTGTGATTTGAGTTTGTATATACTTTTGTGTGTGATCCATAATTTTTTCATTTTTTCTGTAGCATCCATTGTATTACAAGTGATACGATTTTAAGTCTAATGTAAAATGTGTGTTCTTTTTCTTAGTAAGTATAGCCTTTTTGGAACGAATTCTGCATCTATGTTACTTTCAGGGCGGTATGTATGATTCACTTTGATTAATCTTTGTTTCCATGATGCTATTTCCTTTTTCTAGTACCCTTTGTGTGCTTCTTGAATGAATGTTTCGGAAGTCAAATTTAAACATGCACATTTAATAGCAATGTGGCACCAAAAGAAACCATTTTTACGCCCTTGAAATGGTAAAAAAGAAGAAAAAGGAAACTAAAAATTAGCAAAGGTACCACATTGAATCAGTGAAAGACAAGAGGGACTTTGGATTTTGCAGGGAGTGTATTGCGGCGGAGGCAGCACACCACTTCCTGAGGCCAGCGCTCAGGACTGGATTGACATGATAAATGAATTTCAGAAGGGGTCTCTCGCTAGTCGCTTGGGTATACCGATGATATATGGCATTGATGCCGTGCACGGGCACAATAATGTGTATAATGCTACAATATTTCCGCACAACGTTGGGCTTGGAGCAACGAGGTGAGTAGAAATCAGATCTTAAGATTTTTTTTTATTTCATAAATCAGATGAAAGTATGTTGGAGTTTTGTTCTCATTCGTACTGTCCAACAAACATATTCAACTTGGTTTTCTTATAAACTACTTATCTACGGCAAATTTTTCGACTATTGTTATGCTTAGTTCCTTGAACGTTGACCGTGGAGGTATTTTTGTAATCTTATGTATTCAGGGATCCTGATCTGGCTCGGAGGATCGGTGCCGCTACTGCTCTTGAAGTCAGAGCTACAGGCATTCAGTATGTCTTCGCTCCATGCATCGCGGTAATCAAAATTTGAATTTTGTTTCTGTACTTACTATGAATATATCATGCCTACTGCATACCTGAAACCTTCAATGTAGGTCTGTAGAGACCCAAGATGGGGACGGTGTTATGAAAGCTACAGTGAGGATCACAAAATTGTGCAAGAAATGACGGAGATCATTCCTGGTTTACAAGGAGATATTCCTGCTAATTCTCGAAAAGCAGTTCCTTATGTTGGCGGAAAGTATGATTCCCTATGCATGATAAAGATTACTGGGTCTGCAACTGCGCCTATGTGGAATAGTTACCAGTTTCATAACTCTTTTTTATCTGCAGGACTAAGGTTGCTGCTTGTGCAAAGCACTTTGTAGGCGATGGCGGGACAACGAAGGGCATCAATGAAAACAATACCGAAATTGATTTTCATGGCTTGCTTAGCATCCACATGGCTGCTTATTCTGATGCAATTATCAAAGGTGTCTCAACGATCATGGTTTCCTACTCCAGCTGGAATGGAGAAAAGATGCATGCCAACCGTGAGTTAATCACCGGGTTCCTCAAGAGCACCCTCAAATTTAAGGTCAAATTGATTCTGTATTTTTTTCATGCTTCTTGAAGTTTTAGTAGCTGATTTTGTCTCGTTTTATACGGAGAGATTTAACAAAAACACCCAGTTTCTAACCTCGGTATTATCTTATAAATGCTTTCAAGGAAGGTTTCTTGCCTATAACATAAACTTTGGAATTTGATTGCGATTTTCGTTGATATTTTGCATAGCCTATCTAGGCAGGAACCTTCAGTCTGTTAAACATAAGAGTTTCATAGAAAAATTCTTTTTTCCTGTCAAGCTTTGTAAATGTTTGTATCAACTTTTGAATAACATTTTTGGAGTATGGAAAATCTCAATTTCTTTTCGTAATAATACTTTGAGATATTTTCAGCTAAGGATTTAGTCCTAATCAAACCAAGCCTCCACTTCAATTCCTAGATATTATTAAGTACCTTGATCTGAGATGTGAAACAATGATGTTTTGTTTCCAACTTTCACACCTCTTTCTTTTGTTTCTAATCGGTATAGAGTAGGTGGTTCTTTGACTCTAAATTTGCCCGCAGTTACTCACATTTTCTCATGCCAAGCATGCCTGGTCTTTTGGTTGAAACTCAGGGTTTTGTCATCTCAGATTGGGAAGGACTTGACAGGATAACTTCTCCACTGCATTCAAACTACTCTTATTCTGTCCAGGCTGCAATAGAAGCTGGAATCGACATGGTTAGTTGCTAACATTGGTCACAGCTTAAAAAAAACAAAAACAAAAAAGTATCATTTTCTTCTGCTCTTTACCAAAGACGTTCTAAACATTTGTTTTGTTTGAATGTTTCAACAGGTTATGGTTCCTTTCAACTATAGTGAGTTCATCAATGATCTTACTAACCTGGTTAAGAGCAACGTCATCCCAATCGATAGGATTGATGATGCCGTGGGGCGGATTTTGCTTGTTAAGTTCACCATGGGTCTTTTTGAGAACCCCTGGCTGATTTTAGCTTAGTAAATGAGCTTGGAAGCCAGGTATATCTATCTAAAAACAAATATCAACATTCCATATCAGGACTAAAAAAATGTTCCCATATTATTTCTGTACTGCTCAATGACGAAAATGTGGTGTTAAATATCTCAATTTTCTTTGCCACTAGGTGTTCTAAAAGGCTTGGTTTTGGGAAAGTCGACTTTCATAGTTGAACTAATATGTGCTACTTAATTAGGCACACAGAGACCTGGCAAGGGAGGCGGTGAGAAAATCACTTGTGCTGCTGAAGAATGGGAAAAATGAAACTACTCCATTACTACCCCTTTCCAAGAAGGTTCACAAGATCTTGGTTGCTGGTAGTCATGCGGATAATTTGGGTTACCAGTGCGGTGGCTGGACAATTTCATGGCAAGGATTTAGTGGAAATAACAATACAAGGGGTATTCTTCCTTTTTTCGTGCTCGTAATTCGTATATAAGTGAGTCATATTCACGTGAAACACTCCAAACATCACTTTGATAAGTAAGAATTTTCCTTTATTGTCAAGGTTTAGGAATTTAATCTTCTTTGCTCACGAAAAAAGAGGACTGCTAATCTTGGAGAGTCTTTTGGGTTATCAGAATAATTAAAACATGTAATGTATTAAAACCTGTAGAAAATTTTCCGTACTAGGACATGTCCTCGCATTTCATAATTTTGTATTCTTGAGAACTGTTGGATTTATTTCCAAATACCATTTTAATGTTTTGCGATTCATAGTTCCCAAAACTAGAGTAGCAATGACAATGATGGACTTTCTTCCCATGAGCAGGAACTACCATCCTTGATGCCATTAAATCGACAGTCGATCCAAGCACTGAGGTCATATACAACGAGAACCCTGATGCCAATTTTGTCAAGACCAACGACTTTGCATATGCAGTTGTTGCTGTTGGCGAGCACCCTTATGTAGAGAGCACAGGCGACAGCACGACCCTCACAATGGCAGATCCTGGCCCCACTGTTATCAGCAATGTTTGCCAGAGTGTCAAGTGTGTGGTCGTCATCATTTCCGGCAGACCTATTGTGATTGAACCATATCTTTCCTCGATTGATGCACTAGTAGCAGCATGGTTGCCGGGCACTGAAGGCCAAGGTATTGCTGATGTCCTTTTTGGGGATTATGGATCCACCGGGAAGCTGCCAAGAACCTGGTTTAGAACTGTAGATCAACTCCCGATGAACTATGGGGATCCGAACTATGATCCGCTCTTCCCTCTTGGGTTCGGACTGAAAACTGAGTCCGTTAAGGAGCTTGTGGCAAGGTAAGTTTCCACTATTTGTTTATCACCCTTTTCTTTTGTTACGTTTTGTTTATGTTTTCTCAGATTCGGTGTCAGTTCCGAGTGACATGATTAGTGAAAGAGCTTGGTATTTTTGTAAAACTACCTAATAATTGTTTGATTGTGCTGTGTAGGTCAACCTCAGCTGGTGTTGCTGGAAAGCCATATCTTCTCCTCGTAATGGTTCCTCTAATTATCGGTCTATGTTTAGAGGTACGTTTGTATATTGATCAAAATATTCGATCTTGACAAATGATTTTTTTATCCATTGCACATTTAATGTGAAGTAGTGCCAGGATTCCAACTCTTAGTCCGACCTTTTGATACAAACTTGTAGATGCAACCTTTAAGTTAGTTAACGTGATTTTTTAAAAGTCCAACCAATATAAGAATGACGACTCTCTTGCCAATATTTGAAAGGCGAGATCTCTTGCATTTTTGTTGATTGATATGCGTATTTCGTTTTCTTTGTTGGCAAAATGTTATTGCTGGCTTACATTGGTTGTTTAAGCACAGGGTGGTGATGAAGATTTGGGCAGCTGGCTATAACAAATTGGATTTTTGGAGGATTTGTTTTTGGTTGGATTTAGCTCATAATAGGCCACTTCCTTCCAGATTATTTAACATTATTTATATCTTTTGTAGTTCAATAGCATAGAAATAGCCTTATTAGCTCACCAAAATTTTGGCTCATTGTATTTCTAAGCTAGATATTATGGTGGGATTTACTAGAGTAACTGAATGATTATTTCCCTACTCATCACAGAATATTATCATTCTCACAATTTCACTGTTGAGAAATTGGAGAAAATTTAGAGCTTCAGGCTATTTTTTTTTTCCAGGGGTTTTATTTATCTTGTAATACAATTCAGATCTTTGGCCATGACCAAAGTAATTGTATTAGTGATCAATCTAGAAATTTATTTCAATAGGACACTTGGTTAATGTTTTATATATTATATATTATTATATATATAGAATGTGTTTTAAGTCCGGCACCCAAAAGTGGCGGACAGTTCCTTTGGATGGAAAGTGGATGGTCTGATTTGATCAAGGACTAGTGAGAGTAGTTTGATACTTACTGGTAGAACATAGGTCTACAGGCTTCACCAAAAGAAGTACTAAAATATTACTTGGATGTTTCTTCCATAAAAAAAAAAAAGAAAAAAAAAAAAACACAAAATATTACTTTGATGTGTGGAAAACAACAAATAAAAATAGTTAGGGTTATTATTAAAAATGGCTCTGCATTATAATCTTATTCTAAAGTTGGTCCCTAACTTTTAGTTTTATATGTCACATTAGGGGTAAACAAAAAAACCCGTAATCCGATTGATGTATCCAAACTCAACCCAATAACCAGTTTTTAAGCTTAACCTAACGCACCCAATCTGAGTTTTCATTAGGTGGGTTTGGGTTCAAATTAGTAACCTGATATAAGTTCAACCCACTCAATCAAGTTTTTTTTTTGTGTTTTTAAAATATATTGTTTATATATTAATTACTTTTTATTATGGTTTATGACATATTTAAACTTGCATTGTTGATTTTCTATTTTTTGTATTTGTTTTGTTATAATTTTGAAAAATTAAATTACATTAGATCTTGATATAAAAAAAAAATTATGAATTTGTTATTTTTTCCGCACATTTCTTATTTTTAATTACGTTATTAATTCTTTTTTATTAAATACTGAACCCGATTAACCCACCCAACCCAACTCGACTTTAATTGGGTAGGTTGATTCTAAACTTTGGGTTGATTGGGTGAGTTAAAACTTTTTCCAACCCACTCAAACTTGTTTGTGTGGGTTGAAAAATCCCAAAAACCCTCACCCCTACCTCACACAACCTCGAATTTTCGTATTGTTACGAAAACAGCCTCTACATCGGTCTTTCGTCAAAACCTGAATGGAAATTAAACACTTTCTGATTATGAGCTTTAATTAAGGTTAGAATCATAATTATAAAATATTTTGGTAGGGAAACTTTTCCATCAAAATATCTTTATGAATGTGAAGCTCGCACTACATATCTTTACTTATAGTACAGTTTGGTTCCAAAATATCTTCGATTTAGGTATAATTTCCTTCAAAATACATTTGATCATGACTGTATTTACAAAAAAAATCATGTGATGAGGATGCATTTAATTTCTATATAATGTTCTATAGAAGATTGACAGAGAGACTATTGATGGAACATTGAAAAAGTATAGAAGAGTTACCGTAAGATCAAAAATTAATGATTAATATAAGATATAATGTATAATTCATGAGCTATTTATAAAATTAATTCGAAAAGATAAATGAAGCCCATGATTTTACTAGGAATATGGGAGTTAGCCTCTTTTTTTTTTCATTAAAAAAAAAGAAGGGATCCCACGGTACGTCGGAGTCTTTCTTTCCTTTCCCCCTCGGGGAAAAAACACCTTCTTTCCTCAAGAACACTGAAAGCTATTTTCTATATAAATATATTATATATATATATATAAAGAACAAAAAAAAAAAAAAAAAAAAAAGGAAGTAAATCACATATTTTAAAAATATTGGAGTAAAAAACAAGAAAAAATAAATTTGTTAAGTACTTTATAAATTTTATATGCCTAATAAAATTTACTGTTATTTAAGAAATTTCTATTTACCTAATAAATTTTACTATTTATTTCAAATATTTTTAAATTTGTTATTTACTTCGATTATTTTGTAAAAATACTGTTAGTAGAATTTCTAAATTTTAATGCGCAAACCGTGTATTATTGTAGCTTATTAATAGTAACTTGTTTAAAACATGTGATACGTATATGTTGAATATATTTGAAAAAATTTATCTGAATATAGAAAAATTAAAATAATAAATAAAGAAATAGACCAGAAAAAAAAATACCTGAAGATAAAAAAAGAGAGGCATAAAAAAAAATACTAAAAGATAAAAGGATTAAAACACAAAAATTGATCAATACCGAAAAAAGGTCTAAAATAAATAATAAAAAAAATGGGCCAAAGGAAAGAAAGAAAGAAAGAAAAAAAAAAAAAAAAAAAAAAAAAAGAGATTTTTGTCCAAACATACCTTATGGTAGACAGTAGCACTTTCTTCTTTTATAAAATATTTAGATACTTCCAAACATACTGTATAGTCACGATGCTTATAATTCTGTGACTATAATAACTAGAAACCAAATTAAATTTTTTTTTTTTTTTTTTTTTTCTACACATGGATTAATCGACTCCTATGGATACTAGAAAAGGCATTACTTGCGAACACATGATAGCTTTTCCAGTGCCTCCAGAAGTAACTTTGTAATTTAAGTTTACAAATATCTTTAAAAAAATTCTAACAATTCATGCATTGGAGATATCTTTAACATTGCCTCCAATAGTAAGTTTGCAGTATATATATATTTTTAAATAATTTAGTAAGATTGTAATTTAAGTTCACAAATATTTATAATATATTCTAAATGGAGAACATGTTCGAGATATAAAAGGCCGTTCACTTTAGAGTTTCATTAAACAAACTAGAAATTAAGAGGAAAGCTATGGATAAAAGTAATAATATGAGGGCAATTATTGTGGCATGATCATCTTAATTATTATGTGCAAGCAAATCGTCAAAACACCGGCAAGAAAAGACTCCATTTCACACAACAGAAGGAATGCAGATTGAGGGCTCGTACGGCTTGCAAGGCACACAAGCGAGATACAGAAAAATATGTGCAATGTCACAGAGAAATTACCGAAGATGCAAAGGACAAAAGCTTAGTCAAGGAGAATAGGGCGAAAAGAAAGTTGAGACAAAAGGTATAGTAGTAACCGACGTGGAAATGTTGAATTGTTTTTTGCTGTATCTCTTTCATTCTATCATGTACAAACTTATATGTATGCAAAAATATGATAACTCACTATCACGTGATTTAGTATTTCAAGTTGAGATTTAAATTGGCGTCCATCGTACTATTTAAAAAGTTTTTAATAATATTAAAACATGAATCATAAGTGTGATAAGTGTGATCATAGTTTGATAGTAAAAAATCTTTAGCAACAACTGAACTATGTTTTTAGAATTATGTGCTTCAAAAAATTGTTAAAGTATTATTTTGCAAGACGTGTTTGGAAATGATGGTATAAGTTTAACAAATGCACGAAACACTTATAGCAACATTTGAAATTATATTGCTAAAATGTTTCAAAATTTTAAGTTCTAGAATACCCCGTTAATATTGCTGAATCTGTAGAAACCTAAATAATTATTTACCAAAAAAAAAAAAAAAAAGAAACCTAAATAATTACTCGTGATTAGTGTTATCCCAGAAATAAATTTGTACATGAAATTATGTGTATCTCTTAATACTCACTTTGGTTTGCTAAAATATATATAAATATATTGAGATTGAAATTAATTTGTTTAATGTGTTTTGTTCTATCAAAAAATTTTGGTCGTTATATACAATGACATTTAAAGTTCATAACACTCGTCTTACTTATATCCTTGAAGTACGACATATTGTGTAATGCCTCATGCCTTTGTTTAGTATGATTGTCCATTTTAAACCTTAGTCTGCACGGTTTTATTTTTGTTTTTAACCCCAAATGGCTTCAAACTATTAGAAGGTGATCTTTTATTCATGAATTTTCACATATATCTATTCTCAAGTGATATGAAACTGTACAACTTACTATTTTTCTTGTAGGGATTGATAACTATCTTACATGCACAAGACAATTTTCGAAAGTAGAAAATAGAGAGTACCATTTCAAATTAGAAAAACTTTCCACTATATCCAAAGTTTGTGAAAGCTCGGATGATTTTTTTTTTTTTTTCCCCATTTACAGCTCATGATTTTTGTTTTTTTTTTCCCTATATCCACCACCAGTCAGACATAAATTTCAAAGGTAGCATACACGAAATTTCTTAAATAAATGAAATCAGTATAAAAATTAAAGGGTAAATTTTAATTGGGCTATAAAAGGATTTTTAATTTTCAGTACGGGAAAGTATAAAATAATAAAATTCTTCGGAAAATTGAAGAAAAAAATATTCAGCAACCCAGACTTGCCCAATTAATCCAGCCCCGCTGGTACTACCATGGATTCCGGCGGTTCGAATAGGTTCCGAAATACAACCCACGTTGCTAAGGCGTAGACATGATACTGTGTGCTATCAAGAAATTACGATATATGTTAATGAAAATGAGATAAAAAAAAAGTTTAAGAGTTAGTTTGGGATTGTTGTGCTTTTAACATAATTTAAACTTTTATTTCTAGTAAAATGAGAAGTAGAAATTAAAAGAAAAAGTTACAAATTCTAACTTCTCCAAGTAACTAATCAAAATGTATTAATAATCGTGAAAATGACTTTTGAGTATTTTTATCAAACATGATACTTATAACATAATTTGTGTAAAAGACTTTTGTAGCCTCCAAAAACATTCCCAAACTAGTCCCAAGTATATGACTTCACCATGTTACAATTAGAACATGTGTAATGTGATTTACGTTGCATTATTTTCGAACATTTTCGGATAAAGAGTAGTTGGAGACCAAGCAGTGGCAATGCAACAACTTAGCAGCATGTCAATCTGGTGGACTAATTGATTAAATAAATAGTTTCTACATTTGAGTCATGTCTACGACCTTGGTGATTGAAAATGAACTTCATTTCAGTTTGATATTATAGCTTTGTTACATCATTTCTAAAGAATCATTTATGATTTGTTTTTTTCTTCTAATTTTATCTTAAAAATTTTATTTTTCTACTTTTCCCTAACTGAAAATTAAAAATCTTCATATAGCTCACATTAAAAATTACCTTTAGTTTTTATATCGTGATGTATTTTATTTTTTAAAAAATAAATAAAATCATACAGCTCACACTGAAAATTATACATGACTCTATCACATATGATAATATTTCAGATATATATTTTTTGAAAGACAATCCTCCAATCACCTTAAAGTTTAATGATGCTGACCCAACAATAAACATAAAGATACCAAGTCAAATTCTAAATTGCACAAGATAAAAAAAACGTCAAAGTAAAGAACAAAGGTAACCGGTTGAGTTTTGTCACCAATGGCCTCTGCTCATCGCCGTTTGTAGTTCGCAATCACAGGCAGATCCAGATCCAAGGCCATGGCGATCTCTTTTCCCCTCGTGAACTCTGTTGCCACCACGATCTCATGAATTCCGCCCTCCGCCGCGATCTCTGATGCTACATATTTTACACGAAGTTTCATAACGAGGGAGAATATTACTCATACAATATAAACATGTTGAAGGGTTTCTATGGTTACAGCATGGGAAACGGGTTAGATGTGACAAAATTGTCAACGAATGCTCATTTTTTTTTCTTTGCTTGTTTTTGGCTGAAATTATTATAAATAACTAAAAAAAATGTAAGATTTCACTATTCCTTTAACATTAATCAACAGTGTTTTTTGTTTTGTTTTTTTTTTAATTTTAATTTTTACTGCTTTTGTTACAGTACTGTACAGTATTGTACAATACTTGTTGCTACAGTGATGTACAGTAGCTGCTTTTTCTACAGTAAAATGACGATTTTGCCCCTATCACATGTGCTAATTTTGACTTATCTATAGTGAAATGACGGTTTTGTCCTCACATATTTTACTGTTTTGTCTCTAGTGCAGAGTCTTTTTTGCCCCTCTGATTTAGTTGGTTTTCCTCCATCTACAGTGAGTTGACCTTTTTACCCTTATTATGCACAAAATTGTCGGCTGTCCGCACAGTACAATTACCATTTTATCCCTCTTTCTTAGTTGCTTTTCTTTTTCCTACAGTGTGTTGTTGGTTTTATCCCTATTTAGAGTTTTTTTTTTTCCTAATATTGTTTTTGCCATTTTTTTTGGACGCTAAATTTTAGACATTATATTTCGATCTATTGTTGTATTGTGTTTTTGCTCATTTTGCCCCCCCTTTTTTTTTTTTTTTAAACGATTTTTTACTTTAAATTTTTTATCTTTATTTCGGATTTTTTTTTCTGGTTTTTTCTTTTTTTTTGTTTTTTTGTTCTATTTTTTAAAGACCCTTTTTTTTAAAGGATTGTGCATGCAATTTTTTTTTTGTCTTTTTTGTTTGTTTTTTTATAATTTAATTTTTTTTATTTTTTATTTACTTTTTTGCATGTATAAATCTTATAAAAAATTTTGGGTTTTTTTTAAACAATAAAAAAAAGGAGAAAATGAGATATATATAATATATATATTTTATTTTGTTATAATTTTTTTTTGTGGTGTTATTTTTTAAATTTAAAAACTTGGTCATAACATTGTTCAGAGTAAGAAGTAATGAATTATTGCCTATTATGTATTAAGTCTTACGACACATGTTATAAATATATCCCTTGGGTGTGTTTGTTTGCTTTTCTACAATCTAACCAATGATTAAATTGGTGTTTAATAAGGCATTATTACGCATTTTGAAACTTCGTAGAAAACTTTTCTGAGGGGGGAAAAAAAACTGTGGAAAATTTCATTTTTTTTGTGTCACCCATTAGTGCTTTTAATACTATGTGTTATTAATAAGGCATCATATCATTAATTTTATTTAAAATGAAAACAAAATCCACTATATTTTTTACAGAGTACATAAACTTCCGAGAACATTTGTGGAAAGGATCCCTCAAAAGAACAATAAAATAATTTTGTCATGAATTACGAGTGTTTTGGCTAATTAATACAAAAAATAGTCCGGTAAATTATCAAAAGTAATCTACTAGATAACTTTTGATGACTGGAGTTGGAGACGACCAATACTATTTATTAAAAATAACAAGTAATATGGCTATCTACCAGAATACTCTACAACTGGAGATTGGTCTCCGCAACTGGAGATGGTCGATGATCTTTATTGACTCCGACGACATATGGTACCGACGATATCAGATTATCTTTTTGATTGGCAATAGTAATCTACCAAATTATCCTTTTGGCTACTGAGGGTAACATTGAAAAGACATATCACATTGACCTTTTGACTTAATTTATAAGAGTTAAAAATCCTACGGCCATTATAGATTGGGCTTATAGATTGGGCTATGGGTGGATTTAGGTACGGGCAAATGGGGCTGTAGCCTCCATTGAAATTTTTTTCTTTTAATTTCACCCCAAAAATTTTATGATTTTTCTACTTTGCTTGCATTGAAAATTAAAAATCTCCATGTAACTCTCACTAATACTTTACCATTTAGTTTTATATATTGACGTTACTTATTTTTAAAACAATTATGTATGCACCAATTGAAATTTATATTTGGTTCCATTATATGTAATATATTTTAGAGGTGCACTCTTTGAGGGGTCCACTATATAAAGTTAAGGTTTGATGGTTTCTGGCCCAACAATAAACATAAAGATACCCAGACATTTGCAAATTGCATAACCAACAGAAAAACAGATAAAAGAACCAAAAGTAAATAAAACAAAATAAAAAAAATAAAAAAAGGAAGGAAAGACAAATAGCTTAAATCTAATTTAGATTCTAGAAGTCTTTCGCGCAATCACTATTGTGGGTATGGCCAGCATCAGCAGTCGAAGAAATTGTGTTGACCAAGCAGTTTGGGCAGCAAGGTTGAGTTTAGTTGCCAATTGCACGAGTGACAAGCCGCTCGGCGACCGACCACTATAGCGGAGCAAACGCCTGCCGATAAGGCACCCTTCTGTAGGGCATCAGGTTGAGCAAGTTAACTCTCCCTTGCGGATTTAGTTTAAATGTCCCCTAATTTGTGTCATGATTATTTTTTTGTCTCTCCAATAATAATATGACATGGGTGTAATTAATATAATCTTTTAATTGATTTCATATGATATTGCAATGAAATATTTATCTTTAATTAATGAGTCAATCATATTATAAGGACATAATCGAGGGAGTTATAAGAGTGGGATCCCTCCCAACCAGGGCACATTGCCTCGCCCTTAGCCCACCTTTCTAACCTTTACCCAGCGGACCAGCCCACGCGACATTCGCCCCACAGCTGTGACCATACTCTCCACTCCTTAGGTAGTGGAGTCATGGAACCATGTTCTTGGAACACCCCTAATTCTGAACCGGGACCACATTGGCATATTGAGCCAAATCTGGGTAGTCTACCGGAATACGTTTTGGTAGTCTACCAGAATATTTTTGGTATCAACATGGTTTCCAATCGCCAGCGCATCGCACGGAGATTACTATGGTAAAATACTTTTTGAAAGTCTACTAGAATACTATTTGATATTTTACCGGAAAATTTTTAGTATTTCCCTGATTACTTTTTATATACCATAGATTTTTTTAATACATTGTGTTATTTTTATATTCCATCACATATTAAAAACCATATTACAGGAAATTCGTTTAAACAAAAACCCCTAAAATTAATATTCCCAATTTTTTCTTTTAATAAATCTCAATTTAAAATTAAGAAATATCTGATTGATAAATTTTGAAGACCATTAAACTAATATGACACAAAAAAACACTAGACTAATATGAATATGATTAAAGTAAAATTAATTAAAATTATATCATGTTGATTAATAGATAAAAAAAAATTATAGTTATTTAGGTAATTTTCATTTAAAAATCCTCAAATTGAAAAAACCCCTAATTTCTCATCTCGTCCCCTCACCACCTGTGCCGCCACCGATGATCGAGCTCTGATGATCTAGCTCCGACAAACTGCAATTTCACCAATTTGGAGAGAGACAGCGACGGCGGAGGGAAGGCATAGATCGCGAGGAGAGATATTGCGGCGGAGAGAGAGCGCGCAGGGGAGAGAGATAGATCGCAGCTGAGAGAAAGAGCACGAGGGAGAGAGAAAGAGCACTGCAATTTGCAACAAGGCCATTGCAGTCGGTCCTAGGAAGAACATTCCGCCCTAAAATCAGTGGCAACTAAATCCCTCAGGGAAAAAGAAAAAGAAAGCAACGCCATTGAAGTTGGCAAAGAGGAGTAGAAATATATACGTAGGGGGATGCTAACCTTGTTAGCAACCTAAAACAGCCAGGTGTCTGAGTGTTTTACTCCAGGGCCATCCGACCATGTCTGATGCATGTGTAACCACGTGAACTCATTCGGTACGTCGTCCTGCGAAAACCATGCAAGAAAAGGTGACTAGAATGATTACGAGATTTGGATAGTACCACTCTAAAAAATCCATGTGGTGATTAAAAAGGAGCCAAGGACATCTTACTGGATTGAGAACAGTAGACCATTGAAGTTATACCTTTAAACTCATTAAGATCGTTGTCAAGCAGCAATATCGCTCGTCCCCTGCAATGAAAAGTACAATTTCAAAATCAAGTTATAAGGATGTGCGCTTAAATATCTTTTGTGTAGAGAAAGAAAGAGAGGAGAGAGATCATGATAATATAAACAAGGCAGTTCCAACTTTTTTTTTATTTTATTTTTTCCCCGGAATTCATAGCTTGTGACTCTGGAGATTTTTAAACAATAGCTTATCCGCCTTCACTGTCAATTTAAAAGGTGAGGGAAATACTAATTTAAACCAGTCAAAATTCACCAGGAAAAGAAAAAACATCTCTTCAAGGTCATAAGAATCGGTTTTTAATCACCAGTTTTCGCTTTTTCAGGAAAAAAAGAAAAAAGAGAGCAGAGCTATTAATTTTCGGCCCTCTCATCGTTTCCTTGTTACTAGTGGCAGTACTAATTCTCCTTCAGTCCGGGAACCCAACCCATCGAGTAGTCTATTTGCAATTACAAAAACTACAATAGAATGCCCAAGTGAAATCTCACCAAACGACTCCCTTTTGTCGCACTTCACCAGCCATGAGTCCGAGGTAATTTGTGAAGCGGATACACGATCTACCCAGACCTTAAATTGTTTTCCCTGCATGTCCCCATGCAACATTTCCATTGCGTCGATGCACCGGTGAATAAGCTGCTCGGTTCCCGATGGATGGATGAAAGTACAGAGGGAGTGCTGGTGAGAAAGAGACACCAATAGCTACAACACGTTAGGACGTAGAAATCATGATTTACAGAATAAGACTATGTAAAAAAACCAAGTCACAACACGTTAGAACAAAGAAATTTGATGAAAATTTTCAAGTTCTATTAGAAATCAAGAGCCTAATGTCATTAACTTATTTGAAAGGGGAAGAATAAAGAGCAACGGAAAGGGAATGCAGGGCGAGATTTGATCATTGGAAAGCTCAAGTTGACATCGAATTAGAGAAGTTTCTTTCAAAGTAAACAATTCAAGAAAAGCTCGCGGAATATTTCAATGGTTTATCTTAGATAATAACCAAATGCAAGATGAACAATAATATTGAAATGCAGTAGTTAAAACTATGAACTAGAGAACAAGTTTGTATCAAACATATCGCGCGTAATTGAGAACTTCTAGGCTGGCTAGATACTGTCTCTTATACAATTGAAAATGGCATGTCAAAGGCTACTGATAAAAGACAAGAAAGAAAAAGGTAAAACTTACAAACATTGATTTCAGTTTCTGCAAATGATGCTCAGACTTCTGAACTTCTGCACACCTCCATCTCTCGTAAAACAAATAAAACTTCACCACTTCATAAACAGGATTGATGTTTTCTACATTGAACTTTTGAAAGTCCATGACGTCTCTCGGAGATACAATTGGACCAAGACCAAACCTACCAATCGCTTGAATGATCCCTGCTGCACATCTTTCGGTTGCATGAATTATGTTAGGATTGTTTTTCATGTGTGCTGAATACCACTGCAACAGTTCTTCCTGTGCATTACTGACCTGCAAAATCAAGAAACAAGCAAGCTTGATACCTCGATAATTTGATTTGGGAGTATTGACTTATAAAAAAAAATACGTAGTTAGTGAATTGAGGAAGCAAAAAAGGTTAGCCTACGAACCATCACGCCATAGACATCAGGAATGCTGAACAGTTCTGCATCATTGCCAGAGTCACCACAAACAAGAGTGTTGGCAGGTGGTTTTCCGTCAGATTCAAATTTCTTCAGCAGATATGCAAGGGCCTGCCCTTTTCCAGCACCTCGTGGTAAAACATCTAAAGCAGTACCGCTGCTATAAATTATCTTTATATGTAACTAACCAAATATTGATCACAATTAGGAAGAGTTATCACTGAAAATAAAGAAAGGGTATTTTTGAGAGACGGAAAATGCAAGTGGGCTACCAAAGAAAACTGAAGAACATTCTAGCCATGTGTCGTGATCCCAAATCTTACCCCTCTTTTTCTCCAAACGTTCTGATAGAACATCGATTATTCTCTGCACATTAACCTTCTCTACACAAAAAGCTAACCTTGTGAGGGCGTTGATCTATCTCCGGCTGCAATGATTCATAAAGATTAAAATTTATCAGCAAATTGTGAGCTTAAACACAATGGTCCGGTCCCTAAACTTCCTGGAACGAGTTAATTCAAACTGTTCTTTGCATTCAAAACAAACCGTACGAGAAATGCTCCGATCCTTCCCAAAGTAATACTAGCAATGCCATCATGTCCTCAATTACAAATTTTGAAATCACAATTACACCCACACACACACCATGCTAGGAGAAAGCGTTGAGCATGGAATAAGTGTCATTTTACCATGAAAATAAGAGCTCCAAAACCCACATAAAATGGAAGTGTATGAGATATGTTAAACAACGACTTCTACCGGATTATCATCAACTCGTTCACTCTGTATTGAACATCACAACTAGTAAAGTTGTCATTTTAGAGGTGAAAACTTGACTCAGAGGACGTATAAATTTGATATCAAAACATCCTAAATACTTGGTATATAGTTTTAATAACTTTCAGCTGCGTCCCTATATTATGAGATAAATTCTACTTGTGCCCCACTTTACTTTTGATATTTTAATTTTTACACCAAAAGTTTTAAAACTATTGATTTGTGCCGCTATATTATGGAAAAAATCCTCATCGTGCCCGTAATCAATAATTAAATTTAAAAGTATGCCCATTTCTAATTTTAAAAAAAAAAATTACCACGCACAATAAGAATTTAGGATGTGTATGTAAATGACCTTCCGAGAAGTTTTTAACAATGGCCTTCTTTAGAAAAAGGGTCGATCGACAAATGAGTGATTTACTATGGTTAATTTATTATCTATTATCTACTAATTGACTACGGGTTAGTTTTGAGTTGCTGTGCTTTTGACATAATTTCTACTTCTACTTCTAGCAAAAGGAGAAGTAGAAGCTAAAGTTAAAAGCTACAAATTTTAGCTTTTCCAAAGAACTATTAAACTGCATTGGTGTTTTGCAAACGACTTTTGAGTATTTTTACCAAACACAATATTTGCATCTCAATTTATGCAAAGGACTTTTAAAATCTCCAAAAGCATTGCCAAACTAACCTTTAGATGGCCTGATATTGATTGATGATGGTCATTTACTGATTAACGGTCATCTTCCTAAATAAGTGTTTGAAAATTACCTTATTACCTAATTGTTTCAAAATTTTATCGGTTCGCCACCAAGTACATGTTACAAATTTGTAAATAATCCTACAAACCATTCTTAACTCACTAATCAAGTAACAAAAAGTCTAATCCAAATACCAACATTATTTTCACTTAGCTTAAACTTGCAATCGGAACAGAGAGACTGACCTGGGGAACAAGCTCAGGAAAGTTGGCGGTTTCCTCGACGACGACGGCCCCGGGTCCCACCACGGCTGAGGAAGTCTTCCCAGCCCTCATCGGCGAGCAATGTGTGGCCAAAGGCAATCTCAGTGCCGACAGACATGACGGCGACGTCAGGGGTCAAGAGGGGCTTCTCGCTCCTCAGGAGCTTGTAGGAGGCGGGAGATCTTCCGGTTGAGAAAACCAGAAGAGAGTGGTGCGGAAATGGGCTTCCCACAGAGCGTTGAACCGGGAGAAGCGAAGCGTCTTCTGGGTCGTCGTGGTCCACCTGCCAAAACAAGAGGCCCATGAAGAAGAAGAAAGAAGCAACTGGGAAATGGAGGGAATTTGATGTTACCATGGTGGAATCGAGATCGGAGACGAGCATAAGACGAGCAGAGCCATTTAGACGGTCCATGAGAGGAGATGAGTATTATGAATTGCTGTATATGATATGCCGGATCTCCGTCAAATTCCCAAATATTTAGGAATAGCGAATGAGATGCCATATGCTCGTGTTCCTTTTCGAGTATTATTATTATTATTTTCGCGGGTGGATTAGTAGTTGTTCTAGTAGTTTATTATTCTCGCCAAATATCCAGCCACCCCCTTTGTTTCTCCTAACTTCAACTGTTTCCACTCCATTTTTCACAGAGTTGCCCACACCGCCACTATTGTATCAGACATCTCTCTAGTAATATTAAATTTCAAATTCTTTTTACAAATGTTATAAACTACTCTTTCTAATCTATACTTAATTATTGTGACTTATCTGAAAAAAAATAATTATATGATTTTTAAATAAAATAAATAAATAAATTATTTCATTCAAATAAATAGTTTCAATTTTTTTCAGTAATTTTTTTTTAAAGTTTTAAGGTTGATTTTTTTTTCGTAGTTTTGATTTAATAGGTTAGGAATGGTAACCTTAATATTTACCAAAACTATATGACTTTATGTTACAAAACACAAACTCCAAAAATTTTTTAGTATTAAACTCACATAGACACGGTGACACAGTGAATGTCATCATTTTCATTACGTCAAAATTTGCATTAATTGATATGACAATCTACATAAAAATATGATAAATTTATATGCAACATAGGCTGTTACTCAAAAGGTTTAGATTATAATTAAATTTCCCTAGTATTATTCTTTAATTGCTTTGGCAATTTTGTGATTGATTATACAAACATAATGGGTGCTTGGACATGTATATAATTAGATGGTCTAAATTAAAGTTACATGTAGGCTAAATATAGAGGGAATTTTCGATATTTTTCTTTTTTATTAAGGCTTTTCAATTAAAAAAAAATTATGATTAAAATGGATGAGTGAGTATAATCATCTTTTGTTAAAAAGAAAAAGGAAAATAAATGCAACATTCCTAAAAAAATATAGAGTGCATGTTGTCCTCTGATTATTGTCACCCATAAGTGTCGAGCTGTACTATGTATCCACTACTAAATGATAAAATACACACACACAGACACACACACGCCAATAGAAATATAGCAACCCATTTTCCATTTCAAGCTTAAAAAAAGGGAAAATTTTTCTGAAACTTACTACTTTGTTTGTGGCTCTCTTTTCCAATCTAGAAAAGATAAGGAATGAGAGCCTTTACATTCTGTGGAAAATCCTCGAACTTTGATAGGTACCATTCCTAGTAGCACAACTCCTTCCCACTAAATTAGAAACATTGTGCCTAAAGCTACAGAGAAGGAATGCAATGTTTGGGAAATAAAGAGAACCCCAAAATTCTATAATCTCAAAAGATAATTTGGGCAGGGGCATATAGCTTGGCCAAAGAGACCCCCTTTTTGAAATCTTATACTTTTTGTCACCCCCTTTTGGCTAAGTCGGGGAGAGTATATGTGGTGGGTAGAAATTCCACTTATCCCTATAAAATAACAAAAAATTCCAATGTATTTCAAATCCACTTGTGGCTCTGGAATCCCTTGTGAAGGGGTTGATCATAAATCCTGGTTGATTGGGAAGTTAAGTAGTCTCAGCGATATGATAATTGCTGTGTTGAGAACCATTCTTCCACTGTATTTGTGAACGAATAGAACCTGCAGAACATGTGGTCAAACATTAAACTAAAGTGACCGTCATTCAGTGATGAAACCAGAAATTATTATAAAGAGAAAGATTATATGTAAATTTGTAAAGAAAAAATATATAAATATATATGGATAAAATAAAAAAAATAAAAAAAATAGAGAAAGTTTAGAGGGGCTTAAGCCCCATCTAGGCATTGGTTTCACCAGTGACTCCATTAGTCTCAGATCAAAAAATGACGTTGTGATCCACAAACTTCGCCTAGAAAGATTGTTTTATTTTATCTGTTTTTGGGTGGGTGGTAACATTAGAGAAATACTAGAAAGCAAGTTTATTTTTTGTCTACTTTCTGTATTTTGTTAGAAAAATACAATAACAAATAAATAAATTACCTCGAAGATCCTCTTGAGAAAATGAAGGGCAAGAGCCGAATTGAGCAGAAGAATTCTGACGTTACCCTCATGAGGAAAAAGCAAAAACAATGCGACGCTCGCAAGAAAGGCAGGAGTGTAGCAAATGAGCATGCCCATTCTACTATCTACCTTGGCTTGCTCTTTGTTTGATTTCTGAGCAGCAATACCATTGTTGCCAATACTTACTCCAGAACTTGGATACTGCAAATTCTGTCCTCTCAGCTCCGAGAAACCACTAATGGCAAATGACGGTAATTAATCACTGATAACGCGTTTAGGAATAGAGAAGGAGGTGGCGAGAAGGGCTACTTTCAGAAATATTGATTCATTGCCTAATCGCTTGTGCACTTCTCTCTTTTTTGAGGTTTAAAATTGCTTAAATTTGTTAGAAAATGAGAGGAGTATGTAAAATTTTTTGGAACCTCATAATATTTCTGGTGGGGGCAGATTTGTTTGATTTTTTTGAATTAGGAGGTCTAAAGTTTCCTCTGTGAAAGTGGACACTATTGTTCCACGTTAGGAAATGGTGTAGCCGTCCTTACATGTCCCTCTTTTTGTTCTTTTCTTTCTCTTTTCCCACTTTTTGTCCTTACATGTCACATTTGAACATTTGTGTCAACATCCCAATGAATTTTACTTTGATATAAGGTAGCTAATATCTTGATCGTGTATTGGATAATCCCACAGTTAGGCCACCCGTTGGACAATCACCAAAAAAAGCAATTTTTTCTTTTAAATTCAAGCCCAATTACACAACGGTTATGAGCCCAAAACCGTCGTGTAATGGCACCCATTACACAACGGTTTTCGCTCGAACCAATCGTGTAATTGAGCTTGATTTAAAAGAAAATTTTAGCTTTTTTTTAGTGATTTCACACATTACATGACGGTTTCGACTCAAAACCGTCATGTAATGCAGCTATTATACGACTGTTTTGAGCCAAAACCGTTGTGTAAAATTCACAATTTTGCGATGTTTGCTACTTGTATTTTTGATTCGACGACAAGTGTGGACCGTCGTGTAAATATTGAGATACCACGACAGTTATAATTAACTGTCGTGGTAATCTTCCACGATGCTGGATATACACGACGTTGTCTAATCGTCGTGTAAACTTTACACGACGGCTAATAACCGTCGTGTAATCCACAATTTTTACTAGTGAGATAGCCTATTAGATAGTTAAAAAAACCTGACATCAAAGTGTAGTTAGACCCGTTCATATTTTCTCGAATGGACCAGCTACGTTTTTGTTAGAATGACATCTTTACCCTTATTCAGTAAACAAACATAATTTTCTTTCTTTGCTTAACTCCCCACCATAGCTTGAATTCTAAAATAATTACGTCATTGATCACCTAGTCTCACTAAACCCCTACTTGAAATGGTCCGAACAGGTTTCGAATTTCTCTATCTGTAAACCGTCACAGAATATTTGAAACCTTTAACGAATCTCTGGTCAAAACAAATTTAAGGACATCACAATGTCATTTCCAACAAGAATAAGCATATTAATTTCAAAAACAAATAATAAAAAAAATTTGGAGAAAAAAAAAAAACTTCAATATAATTATGTGCACACATACAATAGTGATATTTTGTATTATTTGATACTTTTATTTTTTACAAAACATTTAGAAAACATAAGGAATTAGAGCCTTAACATCTTGTGGGAAGTTGTCAAACTTAGAAAGGTACCATTGGCCTAGTAGCATAACTCCTTCCCAACAAGTAGAAGCATTGTACCATAGCTATAGAGAATGAGTGCAACGTTTGAGAAATAAAAGAGAAGCCCAAAAAGCCTATAATCTCAAAAAGATAATGTGGGCATATGACTAGATCAAAAAAACCACCCTTTGGAATCTTATATTTTGTGTCACCTTTTTCCCTTAGTTGGGAAAGAAGATAGTGGTGGTAGAAATTTCCCTATTATCCCAATTAGAAACAAGAAAGACCCAATGTATTTTAGGTCAATTGGAGGCTCTTCAAGCCCTTGTGAAAGGTGTTGAGCATAAATCATGCTTGCCGAGGAGGATAGATAACTGATTGAGATGTTCATTGCAGTGCCAAGAATCATGTTTTCCGCTGTATTTGTGCACAAATACAACCTACAAACATTTGTTAAACATAGTCAAATGTAGGGGGAAAAAAATTACATACATAATTAACATATATATATTTATATTTGTGTGTATATATATATACACACACACACGAGAAGTCTTCAATCGGGTATTTAGAGACATCTAAAACCTCCGAATTTCTAAGAAAATCCAACAATCTCAAACAAACCTAGATAATTTCTCATCAAATTCTCCAAAACTCATCTCATAAATCCTCTCGAAACCCAGTTTCAAGACTTTTTCATTTCTGACTGGTCCATTTCAACGTACATTTTACTGTTGATCTTTTTTTTTTTTTTTGGGTTAAAATCTGTTGATCCTCTTTCCGGATGATTTTAAGGATTTACCAACATTAATGGAATCATGTTCTTTATTTGTTTCTACGTTTAATTGCAGTACCAACCAAAGGGACATTCCAAAACCAAAACCAAAAGCAAAGCTTTTTAGGCTATAATGAGATGTCATGTGCCAAACATATAAAAATATATTTTTCCGAGGAGGACAACCATGGAGCTCACATCTTGGTGATGAAGCAGACTCAAATCTCCTCTTTGCTAAGGCTGTGAGGAGCCACTTGTTTGGCTTGGCTAACAACGCAGGCGCCATGGGAAAGGAGAGAGAGAGGAAAGAGAAGACTAACAAGCTCGCCGACCACCGAAGAATATGGGGGTGGAGGTGGTCCGTTTCAGTGGCCAAAAATTAAGAATTTTCATATCAAAATATAAAGTTCAACACAAACGATTTTACATCCATACCCAAACCAAATAAATAGATAGAGAAATTTGGGAGGAGAGAAGGAAGAGTTTGTGACGGTGGAGATGGTGCTCATTCCCTTAGCTGGAGGTTGCCGGAGCCGGAGCCGGAGTTTTAACAAAAATTAGATTTGGTAGATGTGGGTCGGTGGGAGGTTTGGAAAGAACGAAGAAGAAAGAGTTTAATGCATGCATAAGACAACAGAGGAAAGAACAAAAATGGGTTCCTTTACAATTGTTAGGGGTAATTTTCTAGCTTGCCCTTAACCCTTGTACTCCAATCTTCTCCGTCCATCAACCATCTATCGGACACACTTCAAATATCGGACATATATTTGTGAGACCAATCCTCTATATAATATATATATATATATATATAATATGTTGCCATGAGATGTTTTTATGTTTCATGAACTAAGCCAAAAAATCATCATCATCATCATATTATTATTGGTACGATTATTATTATTATTATTATTATTTTTTCATGAACTAAGAGAGGTCAACTAACATAGAGATATTTTAATATATCCCAACTAAATTGACCCTATTGAATTACATATAAGCTCTCAACAATCCAATTGATAACAAATAAAATTAAAAAGAATAAAAGATTGTTAAAAAAAAAAATCAAAAGAGTAGAGAAATAATGAGTACCCGTAAAGCAGCTCACAGAATTAACTGAGGACACCCAAAGAAGACAAACTTTCTATTTCTAGTCATTTATTGTTCAAAATCTTAGAACTAATTATGAAGCACATGGATTCTTCAGGAAAAAATACTGATTAATTAAATTATATGTAAGGGAAGAAAAAAAAAAAAAAACACTTTTAAGGTTCAATGTTTTCTAATTTATTAAAACAATTCAATCCCCATTAAACACACAAACATGTGTGAACTAGCTAAAGGAACAATAAAAAAAACAAGAAGTGATTTTATATCATACAAATTTCTCGATTGTGCGTTGCCATCCTTTATACAGGAATCAGGCTAATCTTCTTTATGTCGTTCTAAATTTATCATATGTCCTCTTTAAATCATAAAAATACTTAAATCGAAAGAAACCTTTATACAATTTAATTTGTTTCAATTTACAGAAGAAAATGATACCTCAAAAACCCTTTTGAAGAAATGAAGAGCCAGAGACGATTTGAGCAAGAGCAATCTGATATTCTTATGGGGAGAGAACAAGAGCAACGCCAGGCTCACAACAAATACTGGAACATAGCATATCAGCATCCCTGATCTTCCTGAGACCAATATGGTTTTTTTTCTCGTTCGCCAGAATCGTGTTTCCGAGGATTTGTATTAGTGATGTTCATAAGAATTTCGAGTACGGCACATTCTTTCCTCTCAGCTCCATGAATCCACCAATGAAAAATAATGGTATGTTTATCACTGTTAAAGCATTGAGGAAAAGAGAAGGAGGTGGTGGGAAAGAGAACTTCACCATAAGATTGAACTCCATCATTTTCTTCAGCTCTCTCCTAGTTTCTCTTATAATCTTTTTTTTTTTTTTTTTTTCAATTTTTACTTGAGTAATTAGTAAGCTTAAACTTCGGCAACTAAAAAGTTTTAATGGCAAATTACTGGCGGCCGAAGGTGTTTGTCACATGTGTTGTACTTTGCAATGTAGGCCTTGGATTCTCCTAGCAAAAAGTTGGAAGAATTGTTGAAAAACAAATATTCCCTCTTTGGCTCTTTACTTCAAACCTTTTGCTTAGAACATAATATGCCTTCTGATTCGTATTATTTAATTAGGCACTAATGACCTTGTATATAATTTATTAGGCACCAAGGACCTTGTATTATAATTTATTAGGCACTTTATTATCCGAATACATATGATTTAGTATTAGGGACCCTAGTTACAATATTGTTTATTGACACTTCAATATTGTCCGATAAATTAATTTCCTTGGTGTCGGCAGGTTTGTTGATTGAATTGAACAATTCTAATTTGATCAAATTTCTAAATTGAGGGGAAATATGCCAATAGACAAAGGAAAGGAGGTGCCTAATAAAACCATTTAAGGGCTGTCAAACCTAGTAACCAGATAATTCAAGTACCGTCTAGACGAAACCATATAACTAAGCACTGAGGCATGCATATATTAGTGGAGGCATATATCCTTATTAGATATTTATTTCTTTTAAATTTTACACCAACTCTCCACTTGTTGTGGCCTTTTTTATTTTTTATTTTTATTTTTATTTTTTATTACTGGGAACATGTGTGTTTTTAACTAGTGCTCCCATTCTCTCTCTTTCCCCAAAGCTCGATCAAACTCTCTCTCTTTGAATTTATTTATTTATTTATTTATTTATTTTAGAAAACTGCTAGTCACATTAATTTTAATCTAACTTTTGAATACAACTATATATATAAATACACATTTGATATATGAGTTATCATTATTTAATTGATAGATATTTAAAGAAATTGTCACATCTATTAATTATATCTATTAATAAAAAGATGACAAGTCACCATCATATGAGTTGGTATTCAAAAATTGATATTAAAATTTGTGTATTTAATAAAATCATTTTGTTCGATCAAATCAATGTCGGCGTCCACTCACTTAAAGACTCAAATGTCTTCTCTACTGAGTAATGGTGAAATTTTTAACACTTTTTTTTTTTTTTTTGGGTAAAAATTGAATGATCGCATTGGATTATTTATTTTTAGAATTAATTTTATGAATGGCCTTCTAATTTTAATCCCTCTTTCATCTTGGTCCTAACTTTTGATTTTATATATTACACCCCTATGTATTTCTATATTGTTATAACCAAAGGTCTCTTTTGTCGATATTCTATAAAAAAAAAAAATAAATAATAATTGATAGATTAATTGAACACGTTCTAATTGCACGAGCTTTATTTATAGGTAAATTCGTAATTAAATATGTTGTTGAAAGGAAATTGTACATCAATAAGTGATATTTGAGAGAAAACTGTCATTTAATCAAATATATATAATGCAAACTATATTTCAATCAAAGATATGTAACGTCATAAAGTTATGTTAGAGATACAATTTCCCTCACAAAAACATTTAATTATAATTTAGCCTTCATTAAAGCTCATGTGATCTAGACTTGTTTAATTTCCATTTAGTCCATGACGAAATACTAATATAAGGGGGTCGTTTTTGCAATAGTAGAAAAGTTTAAAATAATATGACATGTAAAAAATAAAAATCGGAAATCAACTTAACACCGAGAGTAATAATTTAGTGACCATTTATGAAAATAACACCTTTTTTTTATTTCTCTCTTTGTTTAAATCATATTATTCATTTATAAAGAGTACTCTCATAATAACTTCCCCCTTTATTTTTAAATCATTTAATTGTTAAAAACATTGAAAAATAGTGGCTAGTTCAATTCTATTTACTGGATGCATTAGTTGTTTTCGATATATGGAGTCCTGTGTTCATATATTTAGTGGGGAATCTATTAATTTTTGTTATCCTCATTTGTGCCACACTGAAATTAAAATTATGAATTCGCGTCATTTCACATAATTCCTGTTGTTAACATAGTAAAGTTTCATAATAAGTAATTAAGAATAATATATTTAAATCTGGCGATATTGTTACTTTATTAACAACGGAATTACAATTGCAAGAGAATGGAATTACCATTATTTTCGGAACAAAAATGTCGCTTTTTCTAGCGGCATTATAAAAACTGCCGAAAATTTTACGGCAACGGCATTTTTCAACAAATGCCTTGATTTTTGCGGCATTTTTAAACAAATGTCTTAATTTTCGCGGCATTGAAATGCCGCAAAAAGCTATTATTTTTGTGGTGTGTCCTATATGGGAAGACATGATTTAAAAGGACTAAAGTGCACTATGGAATATATGTACCTTTATATGGACAAGATTGTGGTATTGCCTATTTCCAAAAGGATTGAATTATATTAACTTCGATCATACTAAGGGTGATTATAAACAGTGACACCAATGTCTTATAGATACGTTGAACTTGACCACAGCATAATATTTTTAAGTAATTATGTATTTCAGTAAAGAACTTACATTCAATCACTGGGTAGCTAATTTATAGATTGACCTTAATCCTTAGTGATTAATGGATTCACATTAATATGCCTGTCTTTGGATTTCTGAACTACTAGTACGTGTGAGATTATTTGTAAATTAAAAATTAACTATTTTGGAGATATAGTACTATGAATAAATGAAAGCATTATTTTATAGATATGAAATCCACACTTCATTATATACGAAGTTTGATGATATTCTTATGAAGTGTTAATCCGAGAGCTTGGGTGAGCAAGTACTCGAAACCTATCGATATGGTTATACATTAATTTACATACTTAGTGATGGGTTGTGACCAATCACTATGACAATCACAGATTGACATTTTTAAGAACTGTGTTTTCCCAATTTAATAAATTAAATTTAGGACATTTATTAAAAATGCTTAACAAAAAGGAACGTGGCCATGAGTAATAAAAATAAATAATGTTTGGTTAATTAGAATCAGACAATCAATAATTGACCACCAACTCAATCTAACTAATAAACTATTTATTACTGTTAATGCATCATTATTTAATATCAATCAATTAGTGATTGACTATCAATATGGCCAATTACTATGTGTCTAACCAACATCCCTTAAGTGGGCTGGAGGACGCTCGTTTTTCTCACTGAATGCTTGGATTCGAGTCATCACCACCGCATTGACTGAGGTATATGAGCAATCCACTTCGTGAATGATCCATATATCACGCGGGGGGAGGTCTGGGCATTCCATCTCCACCCCTATAACTCAATTTTCTTCAGCAATTAAAAAAAATCTATGTGTCTATGACAATCACTTCTTGACATTTAAAAAAAAAAACTAGATTTGTCTAAATTTAATAAAACTGAGGACAATTATTTAGTCAGTTTTATGTATTATTTTTTTTTTTGAAAGGGAAATTTTCATTACTCTTACTAAAGAGATAAAAAAATACTGAAACATAACAAACCCCGTATTACATGAGACAAAAAGTCTTAGATAAGAACGGATCCCCAGTGAAACTGATGATGCTCAAAGGGAAAAGACGTAATGCTTGAGGCCCCGATAATGGGTATATACCCTCGCACACTAAAATCGACCACATGTAATGCTCTTTTTGACAAAACCCCGATAGTCAATAGAATTCCGATCAATCGAGAGTCAAGACTCAGTAGCACAAGGGCTAACTACTAACTCCACATAAAAGTAACTCTAGGTGGGACCAAACACTGTCAAGGCTCAAACTAGATGATGACAACCACGTGGAAGGTGAAAAAACTACCTCTATTATTAGAAAAAGCAAACAAAAATAAAATACCAAAAGAAAAAAGACGATGAAGACATCGTCATTAATAACACAAACCTACAAGACCGTTAAAACAAAAACACCAATCACATAGAAAAGTCCTTACCGATAAACGAAACCACATTGCTAGAGAAACTGGGTTGCTTGAAGCCGAGATGCTGCAGGACCTCCCCGATACATGACGGCCACACACCACCACCAACTATCTCATTCATGCCTTGCACCTTCCCATAACGTCCATCCTCCTGCCACAGGCTTGCCTTGCCAAGACCCTCACCATATGATTCTCGCATTCATCTCTAGGGCTTGAAAACTAGAAATAGCCCAAAAGACCGCCACTGAAATCCGGCCCCAAGGAAGAGAAACAATTGAGAAAACCCTAGTTCTCATGCGTTAGAGAGAAAGAGAAGAGAGAGAGAAAGAGGAAAGTGTTAAACTTGAGACAATTATTAAGATGGTAAATGTAATGCTCTAGAAATTCATAAACTCGAATTACGAACTATTAATATGGTTTTTCTCCATCAATACACATCTAATGAATTATTTTGATGAATACAAAATTTCAAGATTATGAATGATAGTATATGTATCATCAATATGATTATGTCGATAATTTAACAATGTCGAGTTTCTCTATTTAAAAGAGAAATATATATATAAATATATAATGTTACTCCCATTTCATTAATTGAGGTTTTATGAAAATGTTATGTGTGAAAATTCATTATATAATGTGAATGAATAATCATAATCTTGTAAATTAAATATACTATGCCAAGATTTATCTATTAAATTAAATTTAATAATCCTAATAAAAAAATCAAACTAAAAAAAAAAAAAAAGGTTATTTAGGGGGAGTGCTCGTGCACCCCCCTGCCCAGTGGGTAATTACCCACTGGGTAAGGCAGTGGGCTTAGGCCCACTGCAAGAAAAAAAAAAAAAAAAAAAGATTAAGGGAAGGGGTGCCGTGCACCCCTCCCTTTGTTCAGTGGGCTCAGTGGGCAAACGGCCCACTGAACAATGCAAGAAGGCAGTAAGCTGCCTTCCTGCAGCAAGTAATCAGAAAAATAAATAAATAAATAAATATATTATATATATATATTTTTTTTTTCAGAAAATAGGTTGGTCAGTAGGGGTGGTTTTTGAGAAGTCAAAATCTAACACCTAAATAAGCAAACAAAGATGACAAGATAAGAAAGAAAAGTTGACTACAATGTAAAATTATGGACTACTTGAATGACTACTCACTAAAATCACTTAGAAATGCATGAAAAACCACCAAAACAACTCCCCAACTTGTCTTCTTCAGCTGAGTACGTTTTTGGAGAGTTTCAAATCCAAAAAATTTAATTTTGTTAACCCACAATGAGACTTGGTTATAAAATGGTTTTAGGTAAACCAAAACCACTTTTTTCTCTTTCATAAAAAAACCACACAAGCAAAGAAAAGTTTTCTCTCTTCCTCTCTTCATTGTGGACGAAAATTTTAGCTAAGGGAAGCCAAAAATATACTTCATCCCCTTTCATCCACTCCCAAGATCATTTTTTTTTTTACAAGGAGGAAGAGCAATTACAAGTGTTTTCTAAAGTAAACCTATATTTTTTCCACTTGTTTTCTAGAAAGGAAAATGATGTTAAAAAATGTTTTTAAAGTGATGTTTTATCTCTATTCTAGCTCCCTACCTCAAGGATCTAAGAGTGGTTCAAAGCCTTCAAGAGGAGCTAAGAACCCCCACTTTTCTAAAAGGTAAATGATTTGTAAACTAGTGGTTTACCAAGATCTTAATAACTTTCATTTCAAAATGTTTTCTTACAAATGGGAAAATCTTAGCATGGTAAATGGTTAAAATGTGGCTTTGCTACCTAATGAGATGAATATGTGCTGTTCATGATTTAAGGTGGCTAGAAAACATTATTGTGTATGGAATATGGTGAAAAGTGTAAATGTGATTTTATGGTTATATAACATGAATGAGTATCGATGTATGAGAATAAGAGATTATGGCATGTTGATATGATATGTCCTCTGTTTAAAGAAGCTTGAATGATGAGGAAAATATTTTGACATCACAAATAAGCTCGATCGAATTAATGACCCATACTGTCCACAAACAATTTTGACATAACTGTTTAAATTGGGCAAATGGTATTTTGCGTGGGATTTTCATAATCTTATAGAAGGACAGATTATTAATCTTGACATAAGCCATAAGAAAGCTCAAGTTTGATCAGAAATAATATATGTCAAAAATGACAATTTGCCCTCAAGGGGTAAAATTGTAATTTCACTAGCCTAAAGACTTTATTTGAATCTGAAACTTTTCAGTCTTGACTAGAGACTTAAAATAGACCTTGTATCAAATTTTGGTGATAAACGGATAAGAAATGATCAAAACACACCATTTTGGGGTCAAAATGTAAATATAGAATAGTTTATGGTAAAAATATAAATAATAAAAACTTCTTCAAAATGAGTACTGATCCTATAAGAGCACTTTATAAGGACATTAAGTATAGAAAACGTGAACCAAAGGGTATTGGGAACTAATTGGGGCTAAAAAGGACTAAAATGCAAAAATAAATAAATAATGGGTCAAATTATAAAATCTGCTTAGACTATAATTAGACAGCATATTTGTCACCCTTAAAACAGTATATTAAGCTAAATAATATAAGAAATAATGGTTTATGTTATAGTCAAATGTACGACCTTAAATGACATATAGGGACTTAAATGTTATACTTTTATTTAATTATGTTTTTAAATATAATAAGTTACGAAAGCCATTTTAAGAGCTTAAGGGCACTGTAAACGTTATTCTAAGGTTGGGACAAACTTTGAAAAGCCATTCAATAAGTCTAGATTAAAATGGATAGGTCTAATGGCAAAATTGTAATATTGTCAAACTAAGGGGCAAAATGGTAATTTGATGAGGAGAACGCTTTGGACCATATAGAGGTTTTTCTGGACATATAAAACTGTAAGAGAGATTACTAAAAGCTAAGGTAAAAAGATTTAACAAGTTTAAGCTTAAATGCGCTTAAATAACCGAAATAGGGCAAATTGGTAAATTAGTACCCGATGGCTCGGTGACGAGAAATGAACCTGCCACTAGACTTGTTGAGATGCCGTGTAATTGTTAACTAAAACTTATTAAAGACAAGTGTAATAGGCCTTAACAGGCTCAGAACAATATAAGACCCAATTACAAGTAAATGAGTTATAATCGACCCAATAAACCTATAATCCACAAAGATGACCCAATATAATGTTAGAAGACCATGGTGATCCATGGTCACCTAATGGACCCGATTATGAATAAAGGGGAATTAAGTAAAATAATGGATAAGAAATTAAGTGTTAAATAATTAACTCACCAATTGATTAATAATGAATTATTTTAATTAATTAATTAATTTATGATATTATGTAATTAAGGATGAAAAAAAAATAGAAATAAATTAATAATTAAATAGAAATTAATTATTAATTAAGAGAATCTATGTCTGTTGATATCGACATATCTCCGAACACAAATACTGTCTCCTCGGCAGTACTCGGCAATGTTTAGAGCCGGACGTTCTCCGAGAACCGGCTCTTTGCCCGAGAATCTCCTCTGCTCTCGCGGGAACAGGTCATGTGCTCGGACGGTACAGTGCCCCGAGCACCTTTATCCGGGCGGTAAAACCAGATCCGGCATGGGTCTTTCGGACCAACCCCCTTCCTTCGCAGCTGACGGCAGCCTTGGTCCTGTACCTGTCAGCTACAGAGACCATCCCCCTACTCCTGCAGCACATCGTATCACCAACCACCACCACCTGCCCTAGCAGGATCTACCGTCAGAGACAACCACCCATCTGTCCCCCGCTCTGACAGGCACTGTTGCCCCCTGCCGGTGACGCCCATAGCGTCCTGCTGCTCACTGCGCAACGCCTAGGGCCACGTGGCACCCATCCATTGGGCTGGTAGCCCCTGCAGGCCTACCTATCCCCCCGGTACCCTAGGCGGCCAACCCGACAGGGTCGCCCCGAGCACCCAGGCCCACTAAGAACACCTATAAATAGAGGAAAAACCCTCACATCCAGGTATGGTCATTCTTGCCTTGCCAAAACTCTGCCTCTCCCCTTGCATCAGTACCCCCCACTGACTTAAGCATCGGAGTGCCCGCGGCAGACACCACACCGGTGTCCCCATCATTCCGAGGTGCTTCCATTTTGCAGGTGATCGACGGCGGAGTAACCGGCGAGTATTAGTCGGAATACCCGATCTCATTGGGTGTTGTTGCCGGAACCATTTCTGGCATCAACATTTTGGCGCTAGAAGAGGGGCGCCGCGCCTTTCCAACAACACAACCTTGTACCGGGAACGCTCCCGAAGAGCTCAACCACCAGCCATGGCTGAGCAAGATAATCAGGATTTTCAGAATGACGATCAGGCCCCTACAGGCTCGCGGGGAACTCAGAGGACCCAGCGTGGAAGAGGTGCCCGGGCACGACGTGGGCCCTCTCAGACCGAGATTCTGGCCGGGAACGTCAGGGACCTAACGGAGCTAGTAATGACACTGGTGGATACCACCGGAACACCAATGTTGTTCGGCTCCCCGAGCAACTGCCTGAAGTGGCCGAGTCCACGCCGAGCAGACCTCCCAGGTCGGGCAGCCGACCGCGTAACCCCTCACCGACGGCGGTCGAGGGAGCGATCGGGCGCGCCGAGAGAACCCTAGACGGCACAGCAGGAGCGGGCAGATCCGAGTAGAGTACGGTCTAGGAGCCGCCACTCCCTGGCTACCCGCTCAGCCGTTGCCGAGCCGCCGGCCGCGACCCGAGGTGTGCCGGGTGACCGAGCACGGGAGACCATAAACGTCAGGGGAAGCACCACCTCCGTCTTCGACCGCCTGGGGAGGCCCGGAGTCCATCGCCGCATAGGCCGAGAATGTTCTGTCGACAAGCCAGCGAAGGATGAAGACTACAACCAAAATAGGCTGGACCAGCTCCAGCGGCAGCTCGACCAGCTCGTGGGCCAGCAGTACGGGATGGACCAGCTTGGGGCGGTGGCCCCACCCTTTACTCCTTTCATCATGGCGTCTCCGTACCCGACCAGGTTCAAGATGCCGTCCATGAACCCTTACGACGGCTCCACGGACGCAGATGAGCATATCGAGAACTACCAGGCCCATATGTGATCCAGAACGCGAACGAGGCAGCCCTATGCAAGTCGTTTTGTTTGACCTTAACCGGGCAGCTCGCCAGTGGTACCGGAGGCTAGCCCCCGGGTCGATAGACTGCTTCAAGCAGCTGGCCGACGCTTTCGCAGCCGCGTTCTTAAGCTCGAAGACGAGGAAACTAGGAGCGTCCCACCTGTTCGGCATCAGCAAGGAGAAACGGAGGCGTTGAAAAGTATCTTGAGCGCTTTGACCGAGCCGTCGTGCAGGTCGAAAGCTGCACTGACGAGACCCTGATGCAGGCGTTCCGAGAAGGCATCAAGGACCCGCGTCTCGTTTGGACGCTCGCCTATGACAGGCCACCCACCTTCGCGCAACTGAGGGGGATCGCTTGGAGGCACGCCGAAGCTGACGAGTACGTCAGGGGACGTGGGCTTGCGTCCGGAGAACAATCCCGGCCTCCCCGAAGGAGGTCGGAGAAGAATCAAACCGACCAGGGCCGACAAGATAAGGGGAAGGCCGTGGTCGTGGACAACTCGGGGTCCAATCCTAGCCCGAGGACACCAGCGGGGAGGTTCCAGCAGTACACCCCGCTGGTGACACCATTGAGCACGTCCTCAACCAGGTGACTGGGCGGGGATTGCTCCGAGACCCCCACCGCTCCGGGCAGACCGTGCCCGGAGAAATCAGAACAAGTACTGTAACTTCCACAAGGACGTGGGCCACGACACAAAGGACTGCATCCAGCTCTGAGACCAGATCGAGCTGCTGATTCGCGATGGCCACTTGCGGGAGTTCGTGGAGAGGATAATTACCCCGGCAGGTCCGAGCAGACCTGCGCAGGCCGCCAGACGGAACCCGAGGCCGAGCGATCAGACTGACGAACAGGAGCAGGAGCACATAGTCCACACCATCTTTGGTGGAACGGCTACCGGGGACACACCGAGTAGCCGGAGGAGCTATGTCCGCGAGGCACGCCAGTACGCTCGTGGGGAGTACATTAACATGGCCGAGCATCTCCAAGATATGCCGCCAGGACAGCACCCGATCACCTTCACGGATGATGAGGCTGACCGGCTACTCCACCCCCACAACGACGCACTGATCGGGGAGATCCGAGTAGCCGGCAACGTCATCCGTCGCGTCCTGATAGACAATGGGAGCTCGGCTACATCATGTTCATGGACGCATTCCAAGGCTCAAGATCGAGGGTGTCGCGCTCACACCCGCCCGAACACCTCTGTACGGGTTCTCGGGGAATGCGTCCGAGCGACCGGTACCGTCAGCCTCCCGTCACGATCGGGGATGGTTCCGAGAGAGTGACGCGGATGGTCGTTCATTGTTGTGGACCGACCGTCCGTCTACAACGTCATCCTGGGAAGACCAACCCTAAACGCGATAAAGGCCGTGGTCTCCACCTACCACCTTGCCATGAAGTTCCCCGCCGAGGGAGGGGTCGGCGTGTTTCGGGGAACCAGGGAGGGCGAGGAAGTGCTACATGGAGGCGGTCAACAAAGTGTATTAGTGGAGGCATGCATATATTAGTGGAGGCATGTATCCTTATATATAAGTATTTCTTTTAAATTTTTACACCAACTCTCCACTTGTTGTGGCCCTTTTTTTTTTTTTTTTAATTTAATTTAATTTTTTATTACTGGGAACATGTGTGTTTTAACCAGTGCTCCCATTCTCTCCTTTCCCCAAAGCTCGATCAAACTCTCTCTCTTGAATTTATTTATTTATTTATTTTTTTGAAAACTGCTAGTCACATCAATTTTAATCTAACTTTTGAATATATATATATACATTTGGTATATGAATTATCATTTTTTAATTGATAAGTATTTAAAGGAATTATCACATCTATTGATTATATCTACTAATAAAAGATGACAAGTCACCATCATATGAGTTGGTATCAAAAATTGATATTAAAATTTGTGTTCCTAATAAAATCATTTTGTTTGATCAATCAATGTCTTCTCTACTGAGTAATGGTGAAATTTTTAACACTTTATTTTTTTTTTTTGGTAAAAAATTGAATGATCGCATTGGATTGTTTATTTTTAGCATTTATTTTATGAATGGCTTTCATTATAATCCTTCTTTCATGTTGGTCCTAACTTTTGATTTTATATATTACACCCCTATGTATTTCTATATTGTTATTCCAGGGGTTCTTTTCGATATTCTATAAAAAATAATTAATAATAAAGAAATAATTGAAAGATTGATTGAACACGTTCTAATCGCACGAGCTTTATTTATAGGTAAAGTCATAATTAAATATGTTTTGAAAGGAAATTGTACATCAATAAGTGATATTTTGAAAGAAAATGTCATTTAATCAAAATATATATAACGCAAACTATATTTCAATCAAGATATGTAACGCCATAAAGTTATTTTAGAGATACAAGGGGAGTTTGGCATAATGGTTCAAACCATCCAACTCAAACTTTTTTTTGTCTTTTTCCCAAAAACTTTGTCTTTTTCCCAAAATTTTTTTTGTCTTTTCTAAAAATTCAAAAAAATTTACTATTGAAACTTAAAAATCCCAACTCAAACTATTCCACCAAACACCCTAACAGTTTCTCTCACAAAAACATTTAATTATACTTTTAGCTTTCATTAAAGCTCATGTGATCTAGACTTGTTTAATTTCCATTCAGTCCATGACGAAATATTAATATAGGGGTCGTTTTTGCAATAGTAGAAAAGTTTAAAAATATGACATGTAAAAATAAAAATCAGAAATCAACTTAACACTGAATATAATTTAGTGACCATTTATGAAAATAACACTTTTTTTATTTCTCCTTTTTTTTAACAATATTATTCATATATAAAGAGTACTCTCATAATAACTTCCCCCTTTATTTTTTAAATAATTTAATTGTTAAAACATTGAAAATAGTGGCTAGTTCAATTCTATTTACTGGATGCATTAGTTGTTTTCTATATGGAGTCCTGTGTTCAATATATTTAGTGGGGAATCTATTTTTTGTTATCCTTATTTGTGCCCACACTGAAATTAAATTATGAATTCGTTATTTCACATAATTCTGTTGTTAACATAGTAAAGTTTCATAAATAAGTAATTAGAAATAAAATATTTAAATCTGGCGATATTGTTACTTTTATTAACAACGAATTATAGTTGCAAGAGATTGAAATTACCATTATTTTCGGAACAAAAATGTCGCTTTTTCTAGCGGCATTATAAAACTACCGAAAATTTTACGGCAACGGCATTTTTCAACAAAGGTCTTAATTTTCGCGGCATTTGAGCAAAATGCCGCGAGCAAATGCCGCAAAAAGCTATTATTTTTGTGGTGTGTCTATATATGGAAGACATGATTTAAAAGGACTAAAGTGCACTATTGATATATATGTACCTTTATATGGACAAGGATTGTGGTATTGCCTATTTCCAAACGGATGGAATTATATTAACTTCGATCATACTAAGGGTGATTATAAACAGTGACACCAATGTCTTATAGATACGTTGAACTTGACCACAGCATAATAATTTTTAAGTAATTATGTATTTCAGTAAAGAACTTGCATTCAATCACTGGGTAGCTAATTTATAGATTGACCTTAATCCTTAGTGATTAATGGATTCACATTAATATGCCTGTCTTTTGGATTCTGAACTACTAGTACGTGTGAGATTATTTGTAAATTAAAAAATTAAACTATTTTGGAGATATAGTACTATGAATAAATGAAAGCATTATTTTATAGATATGAAATCCACACTTCATTATATACGAAGTTTGATGATATTCTTATGAAGTGTTAATCGATAGCTTGGGTGAGCAAGTACTCGAACCTATTCGATATGGTTATACATTAATTTACATAATTAGTGATGGGTTGTGACCAATCACTATGCAATCACAGATTGACATTTTTAAAAACTGAATGTTTTCCCAATTTAATAAATATTAAATTTAGGACATTTATTAAATAATGCTTAACAAAAAGGAACGTGGCCATGAGTAATAAAAATAAATAAGTTTGGTTGATTAGAATCAGGCAATCAAATAATTGACCACTACTCAATCTAACTAATAAACTATTTATTACCGTTAATGCATCATTATTTAATATCAATCAATTAGTGATTGACTATCAATATGGCCAATTACTATATGTCTAACCAACATCCCTTAAGTGGGCTGGTAGGACGCTCGTTCTTATCACTGAATTACTTAGGTTCGAGTCATCAATCACCGCATTGGCCGAGGTATATGAGCAATCCACTTCGTGAAAGGATCCATATATTATGCGGGGGGAAGGTCTGGGCATTCCAATCTCCACCCTATAACTCAATTTTCTTCAGCAATTAAAAAAAAAAATCTATGTGTCTATGACAATCACTTCTTGACATTTAAAAAAAAAAAAAAAACTATATTTTTCTAATTTAATGAAACTTGAGACAATTATTTATTCATTATTATTTTTTTTTTTTTGAAAGGGAAATTTTCATTCTTTACTAAAGAGATTAAAAAATACTGAACATAACAAACCCCGTATTACATGAGACAAAACTCTTAGATAAGAACGGATCCACCAGTAAAACTGATGATGCTCAAAAGGAAAGACGTATGCTTGAGGTCTGATAATGGGTATATATCTTGGTACACTGAAATCGACCACATGTAATGCTCTTTTTGACAAAACCCCGATAGTCAATAGAATTTTCTAATCAATCGAGAGTCAAGACTCAGTAGCACAAGGGCTACTATTAACTCCACAAAAAAGTAACTCTAGTGGGACCAAAACACCGTCAAGCACTACTACAAAATGTGGATTCCACGACGGAACATCCACGACCGTTTTTAAAAAACCGTCGTGGAAAATGCGGCAAAAACACGTAGCGGAACAGAGTTTCCGAAAAACCGTCGTGGAAGTCGAAGCTTCCACGACGGTTATAAAAAACCGTCGTGAGAAGGAGCATGCTTCCACGACGGTTTTTAATAACCATCGTGGAAGCTTGTAAAAAAAAAAAAAAAATTTGCAAAAAAAAAAAAAAAAAATTTTTTTTTTTGCTTCCACGACGGTTTTTAAAAGGTTTTTAAAACCGTCGTGGAAGCTAATTTTTTTTTTTTTTTTTTTTTTTGCAAGCTTCCACAACGGTTAATAACCGTCGTGGAAGCACGCCTCATTCCACGACGGTTTTCGGAAAACTTTGTTCCGCTCCGTGTTTTTGCCGCATTTTTCCACGACGGTTTTTTAAAAAACGGTCGTGGAATGGTCTTTTTTCAAAAAAAAAAAATTTAAAATTTTTGGACTCTACCACGATGTTACATACCACGACGGTTGTCCCAAAAACCGTCGTGTAGGTACTAACGCGGGAATTTTGAAATTTTTTAAATTCAATTCAATTTGTTGGAGCATGTATTAAAACCCAAAATAATGTCCTCTTTCACCCCATTGCATTCCGAGCATTTTTCACCTTTTCACTCTCTAACTCCATACCCAAAGCCACTCAATTTCTTTCCTCTATTTCTCTCTCGCCACTCCCTCCCTACTTAAAATCTCCAAAAACTCACTCTATCTCACCGCGCCTCCTCTCTCTATCTCACCTCTCAAATTTTTCTCTTGGCTCCATTCTCCGATGGCCTCCTCCACCACTCACGCGGCCTCCTCCATTCTCCGACGGGTCCACCAAGGAACTCACGCGGCTTTCCCTCTCTCTCTCGCCACACTCCGCCCATACCGACGCTCGACAAGCCGGAAAGTTGTAATGTATATTGCTTGGGTAATGTACGGATTTGAGAATTTTTCGTTCAAAATGTTGATTTTGTTGATTGTGGTTGTTGATAAAATGTTCCGTCCAAAATGTAAATTTTTTTTTTTTTTTGTTACCCTACCACGACGGTTATACTCGACAGTCGTGACTAAGCTCCATTCGTAAATTTTTTTTTTCGTTGTACCATACCGACGGTTTTCAAACCGTCGTAGATCCAAATATATCCAACCACGACTGTGGATTCCACGACGGTTAGAAACACCGTCGTTTAAGTATTACCACGACGGTTTTTACCCGTCGTCGAATCTCTATTTGTAGTACGTGAAGGCCTCAAATCTGAATGATGAACAACCAACGTGGAAGGTTGAAAAAAACTACCTCTATTATTAGAAAAAGCAAACAAAAATAAAATACCAAAGAAAAGACGCTGAAGACATCGTCATTAATACACCCAAACCTACAAGACCGTAAAACAAAAACACCAATCACATAGAAAAAGTCCTTACCGATAAAACGAACCACATTGCTAGAAGAAACTGGGTTGCTTGAAGCCGAGATGCTGTAGGACCTCCCCGGTACGTGACGACCACACACCACCACCAACTATCTCATTCATGCCTTGCTCCTTCCATCCACCTGCCACAGGCTTGCCTCTGCCAAGACCCTCACCATATGATTCTCGCATTCATCTCTAGGGCTTGGAAACTAGAAATAGCCCAAAAGAACCGCCACTGGAATCCGCCCAAAGAAGAGAACAATTGAGAAACCCTAGTTCTCATGCGTTAGAGAGAAAGAGAAGAGAGAGAGAAAGAGGAAAGTGTTTAACTGAGACAATTATTAAGAAGGTAAATTACTCATTTGTCCCTAAAATTTTTAAGTTTGTGCAATTTTGACCATATTTTTTTTGTAGTTAAATAATGATATTGAGCTATTAAAATGCTGCTACACTAGTCCTTTTTGTTTTTTTTTTTTTTTTTTTTGACAAAATCTATTAGTAATTTTATCGAAAAGTGATACTACTAACGGATTGCATCCAAAATTAACAAAAATGACTATTTTAGTTACGTTTTAATAGTTTAACATCACCCCCAACTATTAAAAAAGAACATGGATTAAAGTTTCACAGACTTAAAAATTTAAAACCCAACCTAACAATTTGTCCTTATTAAAATGAAAGCAAAAAAATATCATTAATTTTCTATAGATCCCTTTATTTAATTAGATTGCACAGTGACACTCTCTAATTTTAACAATCCAATCAAAACGCAAGTGCCAAGTTTGTATATGGTAGAAAATATAAGCTAAGTTACATAGAACTTATATTAAAAAAGAACTTCTCATATGGAGAATTTCAAGTAAACTATGAGCAATTGAAATAGATGCAGCAATATTAACACACATTTTGCAGGTTAAAAAAAAGGGAAAAAATATATTAAAGAGCTGAATATTTATATATTATTACAATATGAGATTATGACTCTCATTTAATAAAGAAAATGAAACACTCTCATATTTTAAACCTGAGAATTCTTATCTAAATCTTCCACCCAAGACAATAAAATAGTAAGTTGAAAAAAAAAAAAAAAACTCATTTATTATTACATACTAACCATGTGCCTTGCACATGTGCCACCACAAGTGATAAAACTAGAATACAAATGGAATGAGAGCTTTCACATCTTTTGGGAAGTCTTCAAACTTGGAAAGATACCATTTCCTAGTGACATAACTCCTTCCCATCAAGTAAAATATTGTACCAATGGTGAAGCAAAATGCATAACAAAGTTTGAGAAATGAAAGAGATTCCAACAAACCCAATAATCTCAAAGAGATAATGAGGGCAAATGACTAAGCCAAGAGACCTCCTTTGGGAATCTTGTAAGATTTCTCTTTTTTGTCCCCTTTTTTCCTTAATTGTGAAAGAAGAAAGTGGTGGTAGAAATTCCCACAAATTCCAACCAAAAACAACACAACTCCAATGTATTTCATGTCAATTATTGGTGGGTGAATATCATCATGTAGTGTTGGATACAATTTGTAGTGGAAATAAATTAAGTTTGCAGTTGAGGAGAAATAACTGAAGCTGATGAGAATTGCACTGTCAATGGCCATTCCTCCGCTGTATTTATGAATGAATAAAACCTTCAAGGAATGTGAATTTATTACTTAATTAATAAACAGAAGAACAGGATATGGGTAAACATATATACATATTTGTTTATATATAATATAAATATAATTTATATTACGATGATATGAAGTTCAACATCTGTGCCGGCAGGGGTTACGACAATAAATATAATACCGTCATGTTTGCTTTCTTTCACTAAGTAAGTTGTATGACTTTTTTAACAATACTTAATGTGACAAGTAAATAATGAAAGTGTTAATAGGTTGCGTCGACTTTAATCAGGATATTTTTAATATAAATATTAAATTTCTGTTACTATTATTTATTTAAAAGAATATAATGTTATGTTCCTACTTCTCTAATTTTTTTTTTAATCTAAAGCACGGGATATTCAATCTCAAGATCTTAATTTTGAAGTGGATGTTAAGTAATCATAAGGCCAAACCTAAACAGCCTGTACTTTGTAAAGCGTATATTCCCCACTAAATAAGATAGAAAATATAACTTTTATATTGATTTGAAATCATACGAAGATATATATCCTATTAAGCAATTCAATGCCAACAATCATATCCCAATAAAAAAAAAATAATAATAAGAATAATCAAATGCAAGCATTATAACGCGTAAGCCTATTCATTTTCTTTCTTTACAAAAACTCTATCTACCTTTTACGATGTGTGCTTCGATACTTACTTACTCGACACGCAAATCATGTCATTTTTCTCGTAATCAAAATCAACCCAACGTGATCCCCACAAACTCGGAATTCAAGTCAACAGAAGAAGGGGAAAAAAAAAAAATCTTTACAAAACACTTATAATTTTTTTGTATGTTAACGTAATAATTAGTTAATTTTAATGTAACAGTTTTCAGTAATACATGTCTTTTATTAATAATTCCAAATAATAGTATGTTAGACATAATTTTACATGAAATTATATACAAATCAATTAGCTGTTTCATACTTATAAATAGAAAGTTATAACAGTTGAACTTGTTCGACAGATAGAAAGAGACAATTCCTATAAATTGCATATATATATCAATTTCTATAATTGCATATATATAGAGAGGGAGGGGGAAGGGAGGGAGATACCTCAAAATTCCTCTTGAAGTAATGAGGTTAAGGCCAAGCTGAGCAAAAGAAACCTGACATCGTTGGGATGGGGCAAAAGCAAGAGTAAAGAAGCAAGAGCAGCAAGAAACGACGGCGTATAACACAGAGCATGCCAATTCTGCTGGAGACCTGAACTCGTTTTGGAGAAGTCGAATTGAAAAACTTGGAATAGCCCAAGTGGATTCCAAAGACTTCTGACAATCCCAAGAAAGAAATCACTGCCAAGGTTAAGAAGACAAGCCTTGTTATGTACAGAGAAGGTGGTGTTGGCAACATCATTCTTCTGATTATCGAAGCCATCTTCTAAGCTTTTCCCCTCTCTCTCTCTAAGTTTTATGTGATGTTATGAAGTACTTATATTATATATACATATATATATATATATCAATCAAATATATAGGGAGAGAGAGGAGAGAGAGAAATATATAATAACTACCTGATACCGTGTACAAGAAATTAGCTAAACCAATACGTCATTATATTCGGCATACACCCGTTTGCAAAAATTACTCTCTTTTTTTTTTTTTGAAAAATGCTCCTACTTTTTAGTACACGTCAATTGATATACGCGATATATAAGTTATGATATTCTTTTTTATTGATAAATGTTTAAATAATTAACATATATAATAACTGATTGAATTTTTTTAGTTAAAATATAATAATTCACTACTTAAAAATTGAATTTTAAAATTGCTGTTTTTAGTATATTCTTTTTTATAGCAAAAATCACATTTAAATATTCTCTGTGATTTGTCAAAATTATAATGGACCAAATTTAATTACATTAACATCGTCTTAACTAACTCAAATAAATTTTTTTTTTCGGAAATTAATAAAATACATAATTAGAATGCACATGAGATTTGTGTGAGAACTGATCTAAACTGTTGAATACACATAAGATCTTGAACATTAGTCTGCGCCACAAATATTGCACAATGAATGTCTTCTTTCCTCCTTGATCATTATTATTTCCGATTTGTTTCTCTCTTTTTTTCTTTCTTTGTTTTTTTTTTTTTTTGTTTTTTTTGTTTTTTGTTTTTTGTTTTTTGTTTTTTTTTTTTTCAGTTTCTCTTTTAGGCTTTTGCGTCATTATATATCCTTTGCAATTTACATTTCTTTCTTCTTCTTTTTTGGCTACATATAATCTCCTTTTTCCTCTCCAAATTGCGCAAATTTCATAATTTTTTCCAAAATTTTGTTGGAAATGTCCAAATTTAGATTGGAGATCCGATTAATTTTAGTGTCTTATCCTACAATTTGATGGATCTAATTCAAGGGGCATTTCCACACGTCTTTAACATGCATTAGAAAAAACCAAAACAAAAACAAAAACAAACAAAACAAAACAAAAAAGAAAAAAAACCATTATCATTGGATATTTTTTGTGAATTTTTACTAGCCATTCAATTTCAAGCAAAAAAAAAAGTCAAAGTACTGAATTTTTGCACATATATACAAATATATCTACAAGAAGACTAGAACAAGTTTTCTTCCAGTGTATTCCTGATTAATGGGTTCACATTTACGTATCTCTTATTGACGGTGTGAAAGTTCCATGGAAAAACATATATATATATATATATATATATGGATTTCGCCCTTTGTTATTATGGGGCTCAGTTGGTCGGTTTGTATCATGTTTGTTTGATGTCAATTTTCAACTTTTTTGTGGTTCGTTCGTTTTTTTTTTTTTTTTTTTTTTTTGCTTGTCGGTTTAGAAATCTTCAAGACGTTGACAAATAACATCTATCTTCTTGCGGCCATGAATTCGTTTCTTTTTACATTTAAAGTTGTTTTAGAAATTGCTTTTTCGGCCCACCATTTCCATTTTAGTTTTCGTTAAAAAGAAAGATAAGGAAATGAAAATGACGACTTTTTGTGAAAACTCACGGTTTATATTATATTTTAATATAATATATTATATAATGTGTATTTAAGTATCTAATATATTTTATTTTCATACAAAATATATTTAAACACTATATTTATTTAGGGTCCGTTTAGAGACGGTATTTTAAAAGTTAGAGTTAATTTTTTGATAAAAAGGTTGGAGATAAGTTAAGTTTTGAGAACATGTATTTAGTTAAAATGAATTGTTTGTAGTGAAAAAATATAAACACTTAAAATGCAGGCCGGACTCCCAGACAAAAAATCCCCGCTAAAAACAATTAACGTTTTTGGTGCTTTGTGATGAATCCCTCGCCTAGGATGTCGTCCTGTCCATTTGTTTGATTTAAAAAAATCGTAGCGGCAAAGTCCCGGATCGAAAATTGTCACTTAAATCAAAATTTTTGAAATTATCGAATTAGTAAGAGTAAGGTCGACCTTTTTATCCCATTCCTTCCTCTTTTTTTCAGGAATGGTCGAGCCTGGATAGTTGGATTGGATTGTAAGAAGCGGTCGGCCCTCATCTCATTCCTTTTATCCATAATGGTCGGGCCGGGAGGGAAAGTCGCTATTTTATGCTTTCTCTAGTTATCGAAGATAATTGAATGCATGCGCTACACGCGTAAAATGAGATAAGCTTCGTTACGGGTATATTAGAAAAAAATATATGTATATCAATATGGATCTTATTTTGTTTATCTTGAAATTCTATATAATTTTAAAAAAAAATATATCATCTCGTTTGGACCTGAAATAATAAAGTTTTGGACTTTTAAAGTTTGAATTTACTATAGATATTTGAAAATATAAATATTAAAAAAGTAGTTTTGAGTTGAAGAAAAAGACAAAAAAAAATTTGGAGATAGATTTGGAGATGTCCCGCAAACACCCCTTTTATTTGTTATTTTTTCATTCACTTTTTATATCTATTTTTATGAATGACATCGCATATTATCTCTCTCGTTAATACATATTAAATTAACTATACAAATACAAACAATCTGAACATACATTATATTTAACTATGGTGTGCAAGGGAAACATTTAAATGTATGTTGTATTTCATATTTAACATCAGAATATAATATAAAATAAATGTGTATTCTAAACGGCTCATTATTGATGAGGCCTTTTTCGTATAGAAATCATAACGACTCGACTAATATGTGGTTCTTTTTCTTTCGGCTCTGCATGCGAATTCACGTGTTCTTTTTCATCGGGGTTTGGTCCTTTGTGTCGTATGGTATCCATGATTATTAGTTATTTAAAAGAAAAACCTTTGTAAGTGTCGAATATGTAACTTAGATCATCTCCAATAAAATAATAAATTAATGTGCTAATAATAAATATTGAAGTTTTGAGGTTAAGATTAAAAAAAAAAAGTATTCTTTAATGTATGAATATCTTTGATATAAAATTTGTCATATAATAATCTTATTGATATTTTTGCAACAAAAAATAACTATTGTGAAATTTAATATTTGATTTATATTGATTGATGTCTTAGTTTTTACAAAGTAATGTGATGCGCAACATAAAATCAGGGGTCAACATATATAAGATATGGTGTATAGTTTAGTGACATTCATAAACATAACTTTCTTTAATAAAATAAATAAAATTTTTAGTAAAACAATATTGATACTAACTCAACGAGTGAAATGAAAGGTTCATGGCGAAAGATTCACAGTTTTAAGACCATTTTTAACGTACATCTCTATGTCAATGCTGTTTTTATTGTCAAAAAATGTGAAAAATAACAGTTAAACTCCTTTGTACTCTAACAAGTAATGTTATTTCTAATGTTATTTTTCTTTTTTGTCATCATTACTAAGTTCTAAAATTTGTATTAAACTTTTTCTTTTTTTTTTTAGCGAAACTGTAACCTCCATTATTTTTTAAATAAATTGTACATCTATTTAATATTTATAACTTTTTCACGGATATTTTGGAGGTACTGTTTTTCTTTTAAAAGAATGTTTAATTATTATTTTACACATAATTAAAGTTCACGTGATTAGTTTCATCTAATCTGCTTGCCACCAACCCGTTAAAACTTAGAACGGACAACAAAGTCGTAAAGAACCGTACTACATATTTTACTTGTTTCTATTGACATCAGTTTTTTTCTTTTTCTTTTTTTTCTTTTTTTATTTTTAAGATGCGCAATATTAATCATAAAAAGTCATTTAATTTTTGGTATATTTCATAGATTTTCTTAATTGTTTACATGCAACTACATTGCATCCTTGTATCCTTGTTTCTATGAGAAAATCCGTGTTTTGCTTGTCACACTACCTAACAGAGATCACATGGATCATTATTGCCGTCCAGAAAACAAGAAGAAAATGCTGTGTTTGCAAGGAAGACGCCACAACAAGCAAACATGACTGTTAAAATTTTAAAAATAAAAAATTAATAAAAGGAAAAAAAAATGATACATAACACTACAGATGTGTCAAATTTGCAACTTGTCCGAAAATTTTAACCTTTTAGAAGGTAAGCCAACAGTAATTTTATATTCTTATTACCGCCGTTAGTTAGCCACCAAGAATCCACCCTATGCAGCATTTGGTTTCAATGAAAGATGCCAACATACCAGCTGTTCTCCAGGTTAGATTAAAATAATAAAAATAAAAAATAAAAACAATAACAAAACCAAAACCAAAACCAAAACTCGTACGTTGCCTTCTACAAATAGATGCTCTTAGAATTTAATTTGTTGTTTATTTATTTTTACAAATTTCATTAAAAAAAATATCATGAACAGCCAATATATCATTGATTGACGCATAATGGAAATTTCTCCATACAACCTTCAATTCAAATTTACAAGATATAATAACTTTTAAAACCAAACCAAAAAAAAAAAAAAAGATTGTAAGATATAATGACTTGTGCCCGGCCACTATCCTTTTAAAGTCTCTTGTACTATTTTAAGATGGGTAATTTAAAGTTTAGAGTAACACGCAAATTATTTCATTATTAACAAAAAAAAAAAAAAAACATGCAAATTTCATCATCCAAGAGACAAAGCAAGGATTTCAACATAAAAAATCTCATGGTTAAATATTTTAGGATATTTGCTTAATCAAGTACAAAGTTCTGGTCATTTCCTCTCAGTTAAACAATGTTTGTTTCTGAGTTATGCAAAGTTGAATAATAATGGACATTAATTTAAACCTTCACACTTAATAATAATTCTATTAAAAAAAGTGTAATAATTAAATTTTGATTTTTAATTAATCACTATAATTAGGATTATTGAAATAATTGATCCTCATAAAAAAAATTATGGGTCTGGGGTTCAAAAATGGTAAAAAGATATTTATGTACATAGGATAAACTCTTCATATTCACATGTTAAAACATTCAAGTAATTTAACATATAATTATGTGATTGATAAACTACAACTTCATATACCAAATTAACAGCAACCCAATTAAATGAATAAATAAATCAAAACTAGCAAAAAATTGATAGCAACCCATCATTACTAGAAAATTATTAGCAATAATACACCATGTAAGTTCGAGTACATAATCCTTGCCGCCAAACCAATTTCAAGAAAAATAAAGATCATTTTGTTGTTTGGAAATGGAATCATGCAGTAGAAAAAAGGTTCTATTTCTTGGCTTGCTCGGCTATTTAGCAAGTTGTCGCGCATCAGTAAAATGAAGTTTTTAGCAAGAAAATACTATCCTTTGCATCTTCAATTTTTTCCCTAACTGAACAAACTGGTATGTAATAGAGTAGTTTTTAAAGTTTGGAGTCAAAAGATTGTGACTTTAGATAGTAATATATAGTTGATTTCTAATCTGTTGAGCTTTTAAGTTTAAAATATGAGTATTTAAAAATTAAAATTTAGCATTACTGAAACTATTTTTGAAATAATCACAAGAGCATTATTTTTGGACTAATTTCACGAGAGAAAAATCATGAAAAAAGAAAATGGTTTAAAAATATTGGGGATGAAGATCTAAAATAGTTTCATTGGTAACTTTTAAAAAAAAATTAAAAAAAAAAAAAACGAATGTGATTAAAAATTAGATTCATACACAATAGCATATCTTCAAACCTATTGTAAAAAAATAGCAGGTCTGACAATTTATGAAAATTTATAGTATATTTTAATTTATTACAAGTAGAATTCCTTTTTTACCCATTGGAACGTTTGTCTTCTTCACAGCCAATGATTGCAAAAGTTCCGGTGACCTTGCGATGTGACGATGGTGACTGCAGAAGTTCCGGCAACCTTGTGATGCGGCGACAGTGACTGCATTGGATTCCTTAGGCAAGCTAGATCGATGGCATCTTGGTTGAATCACGATGTCCAACAACGAGATGAGATCCCGAACGATCTCCAATTGCGATGGAGAAACAATGGTCGTGATCTTCGTCGCCGACAACTCAAGGTTCGCAAGCTCGATCCCTATCTCCAGATGACGTGCACTTCTCCAATCTTCCACGATGTGGCAGTGGCAGCGACTTTAAAAGCTTCACGAATGATCTCCATCGCCAATGACTTGACCTTCCCAAGCTCGATCATGAACTCCAAAGCATGCACGTTTATCAGATTTCCAGCGATATGGGACGTGGCAGCTCACCGAAGCATCGTAACTAGTTCTCTGGCAATATGGCTATGGTGGTGGTGGCCGCAGTAATTGGAGATTTAAGGTTAGGGTTTGATTGAATTATAGCTTAATTTGAGATACTTTCAGGGTAATATTTGTAATTTAAAAAAATTTTGTAAATAAGTAAAAGTTGGTTTTTAAATTGAAATATTGTTGTAAAAAAAATATTTTACTTATTTAATGGAAATTTTCATATTTACATATAATTACTAATACTTATTTGGTAAATGTTTAGATTTACTATTTATACGAGAAGTATAAAATGCAAGATAAATAAAGTATTTATGTGTAAATAACATTATTTATTAGTAAATATGTGTATTTACTAAACAAATTAAGATTCAAAACAATACATATTGCACTAAAAATAACGTAAATATTTTATAATTTAAGAATTATTGTAAATAAGTAAATATTATTTCAATTAACTATTAATTAAAAACTATTTACTTATTTGATTGAAATTAAAATATTTACATGTAATTACTGATATTTATGTAAATATTTAGGTTTAAATTTTATATGAAAAATGTAAAATACAAGATAAATAAATGATTTACATGTAAATACCATTATTTCTTAGTAAATATTTAGATTTACCAGTAATTATGTTAAATTAAAAGGAATTTTGTTTAATGTTATAAAAATATTTATTTGTATATAAATGTATTTGCCTAGAAAATATAAATAACAAAAATACGTTAAATTAAAAGGAATTTTGTTTAATGTTATAAAAATATTTATTTGTATATAAATGTATTTGCCTAGAAAATATAAATAACAAAATACAAATATTTACAAGTAACTCCTGTATTTACTGAATTAAAACGTCAAAAAAAATTAGAAAATGGAATAAACTTATTTTCTTGATAAATACCATTACTTATTAGTAGGAAATAAAACCATCTAAATATTAATATTTACCAGTAAATAAATTTATTTTCTTAGTAAATAACTCTTCATTAAGAAGATATTTATGAACCGGATAAATAAATATGAATTTTTTTTTTGTTACAACAGTTTTTTATTTACTTGTAAATAAACTATTTAATGAAGTAAAATAATTTTTTTATTTTTATTTCATTAATTCCAATTTTTTCCCTTAATTTATTTTTAAAAAAAACCCAAAACAATTCCCAAATTAGAAACTCACCCACCCCCCCCCCCCCAATAAAAAAAAAAAAAAAAAAAACCCTATATCTAATCCCATGTCGCCGCTGGAAAAGGTCTAACGAATTTGGCGACAGAGACAACTGGCGATCTCGTGGCTAGTGATCGTTGCTTCGCTTGAGAGGATTTGGCAGGGAGATCGGTGTAACGACCCGCCTAACGTAGGCTGTTACCGTACATAACATACATAATTACTTAACTTATTTATTTTAACGGATATACTGGATATTTTTTTTTTAAAAACAACTTGAAACTAAAATCTATCACATCACATACTTACATGCATATACATACATACGCATTTCAGTACTGAAATATCAACTTGCATACAACATAATTTATAACTAATAATATAATATAGCAAAAGACATAGCGGTCTCCATCCCACGTTTCACAACTCGCCGCCCATCATCTTGTATCAAAGATTGACAATAGGTTGCTTACCTACAGCATAGACGTAAGTCATGAGCTTTTGCTCAGCAAGTACAACTATGAATCCGCAAAACAAAACTTAATAAAGTAATGCATGAGCCAATTATGCTTCATTATGCTTTCTTAGGTTAGCATATATTTGGGCCCTTACTTAACATAAGTGTACGTACCGTAGCGCACTGCCATGAAGTGGTTGGGGCGGTCAGTCCATTTCCAACTCAAACCATGGACCAAACCCGACCTACGAGCGGGTCGGTACGATACGAGGCAACTTGCTTGCCAACATACTTAAAACTTATCTTTACAACTTATTCTTATCTTAAAACACATTTCATAAACCGTTTCAAACTTGAAACTTGGTCTTAGTCTTACCATATAAATTAGTAAACATGCGTCATGATGTCACAACATAAATCATAAATCATATACATCACATAACTGTATAAACAAAACGTGCAAGTAGCAAAACAAGTGCCTATGTTTTAGGCGGAGTTGTACTTACTTGATGTGTTACGTCCTAAGTTTTGTTGCTCCAATTCAGATCACAACAGCAGGTTACTTCCTGCTTTTCAAAAAGGACGTAGGGTAAGGATCGTCCTAACTTATCATAAATCATTATCATAAAATGTTGGTATCCTAACCAACATTCATGAGTAACCCTAGTAATATGTCCCCTCACACACACACACTTATAATAACTTACTTGGTTACTAAATGCAACCCTAGGGCTTGTATCATAACAGTATGTTATTAGGTTACTTCAGGTAACCTTTAGTGTAAGCCCAAGTTATAAAATCATATTAGGTTATTAAGGCCCAACTTTTAAAAATTATGACTTATTAGGTTACTACTAGTAACCTTAGGCTTTAGGCCCAACCCAATAACTTGGTAACCTATCGGGTTACTAATGGTCATCATCTTGTTACTATGTCTTAGAATAATTTTTGGTCCAATTAAAATTAGTAACAAATCCAATGACCATTTCTCTTACTATGGTAATCCTATCTCTTGACCCAAATTCATTTCTTTCTTCTTTTTTTTTTTTTTTTTTTCCTTACTAGACTTGGTTTAATTAACCATTTTATAAATTGTTTTTGTAAAACTTGTCTAAGTCTGGGGAAATTTACTGAAAACAGTCCCATTAATTTAATTATTACTGTATGTACAGGAATTGCCTGTTCCTGTACTGTTTTACAAATCCTGTGCAGGAATTTCCTGTTTTCTGCACAGTTTTCAGAATCCATTTATACCTTAGAATCCATTTTGAATTTGAAAAACTTTTTTTCACGAAATTTTTAGATCTTGAAAATTCCTACAACTTTTATTCTTTACTCAGAACCCAGTTCTGTCTCTAACCTTCTCTTTTTCCTTGTTAAACCTACTTGGCCGTGCACGGGGTCTGGGCATGACCAGGTTCGGATTTTTATGAAAACAGAGGCCTTTGGAGCCTTATTTTTAGAAACCGTCCATGCCACCCCCTAGTATTTTCCATTTCCTACAACTTTTCAGTTTTAACTTTTCTCAAATTCGGCCTCTAAAGACCTCAAAATCATGTTTTTAGATTATTGTCCAGTCTTGACCCGAGACTAACAGTTTTCGTTTTAATTTATTCTTATGTGATATTACGTGCACACTACCTCGAACGGTTAAAACTATGAGCCTACATCAAGTCATGCAGTGCATTACGTACTGTTTTCATTGCCATACATTCATTCTCATTCATAAAATCATTCATACAAACCCATATGGTAAATTATTACCAATTAGGGTTTTTCATAATCCTTCTAGCATCATAAATGAATTACAACATGATCAATCACACTCTACATCTTCTTGAGTGTGTGGGAACATATTACAAACATTTGTTAGACATTCATACATACCATACATACTCTAGCAATTGAAATCATAACCATACAATGAATCATAAATCAAGACCACTAACCCTAATCAAGCACAAATCTAAGCTAACACAATGAACTTATACTCTTACATACCCACATAAAATACACATAAAGCTTGAACCAAAAAGTTAATTGGATAGCTTAAAGGTTTTAGAATGATACCTTTAATCTTGAAGATTGGTTCTAGGCTTTGAATCAAACTTCTCCTTCTTGCTAGGTTTCTCCCTAAAATCCGAACACTTGTTCTCTTCTCTCTCTCTCTCTCTCTCTCTTTTTTTTTTTTTTCTTTTTTCTTTTTCTTCTCTTTCTCTCTTTGGGGGTTTCGGCTGCTAAGGGGAAGGAAAGGTTGAGGAGAAATTTTGCAAGAGTTTTGGTAAGGTTGCACAAAAACGACTCAAAATCACCCCTCATCACCTATTTATAGGTGAAAAATAAATTTCTTTTTGGATTTATTTTTATTTTCAAAATTACATATGAGTCCTAATGAGCAAAATATTTGCCCAAAAACCCTTAAAGTGGCCGGTCATTGGGAGCCTTGGGGGCCAAGTTTGCTAATTCTTTCCCTAATTTTCTAAAATCCAATAAATCATGTATTTATCCATTGATGAGGTGTCCCCCCTTTTAGGCCTTGTTTGACTTTCCTTCTTAAATGCAGTCCATTCTCATACTAATGCAGATCTTATAAATACTGTCTTTACTAATAACAGTATTGTCTTACTGAACTGCAGTCCAGAATTTATCTGCGTTTTATTGGACTGTAAAAAAATTTCTTATGACTTAAAGCTACTTAGCCCTTATTGTTTTAAATAATGTGCTTGATTTTTCTAAATGGTCTTGAACCTTATTCTTACTATCTTATTTGTGATGACGGTTTTTTACAGTATAATTCTTATACTGCTTGCTATAATACAGTACGGTCATATTCATACCTTTGACTTTTCTTGGTCAAACTTTGACCAACATAAAATCATAAATTTCATTCTACCTTTTTACTCAAAAGACCTTATGCTTGACTAAGCAATCTATTATTGAGTCTTATAAAGCTATAAGGACTCACACAAAATTTGATAAAATCCGATCAGGCATTTCATAAGTACTTACATAGTACATCTTAAATTCTTTAAAAAAGAAATCTTAATTTCATAAAACGTTGGCTATTACAATCGGAGCTTCGGCAAGGTCGCAAAATTTTGATCGCAGGCCTTAACCAAAAAGTTGCTGGAGAAGAATCCGTCGCTGGAGAAGACGATGACCATGGCGAGTTAAAGGAAACAGGTGTGCGCGGGATGGCCAGTGATGCTGAACAGATGCCAACAAGGAAGATCGTGATTTTGGATAGTGATTCCCGCGATCTAGGTTCGATTGGGATGGCGGCGACCACAACTTTATTGGCGTGGGGAGAGAATGGTCGACGCTACGATTCTCCGGTGAGGGGTGGCAGAGAGAGAGTCAGAAATAGAGATTAGTGGGAAGAGAAACTTTGGGATATTTTTTATTTTTTATTTTTTACCTTGCTATTTTATTCTAATTATGCTATTTGGTAGCAATAGTTTAGTTTATGCTATTATTTTAAAAGCTTATATGGTATTATGCTATTTCGACTAATCTCTCTAAATTTAATTTAAATTCCATTTAAAAAAAATTATTTAAAAAAAAAACATATCAATAAGTTAACAAGAAGTTGCAAGTTGTCTACCCAAAATTGTATTTAATGAACTTTAAAAGCTCAATGTTCATTAATTATCATAAATATTTTTTGACTAACCACCCAATTGATAACAACTGTTTGATTTATATCAAACGGTTATAACAACAATGATCACCGACGGGTAAATATTGAAATACCCCTAAACTATATACCCTTTTTCATTTTACCCTCAGATTTATAAAATCGTTGGAAATGCCGCAGGTTAGTGCAAAAATTTACTTCAAATCATTGTCATTAAAAATATAGACCATCAAGGATCGTAGTATCTTAAGGAAAATGGGCTTATTCTACAATAAAATTTCCGATTAACTAAATGCTTCATGACCTTTTCATCGACTCAATAACTAAAAAATTGAACAATCTATCTTGTTTTGTGTGCAGATACATAAGAATATTACTATCCTTTTTGCTGTTCGGAACTACTCAACAGGTACTATCTTAAGTGTTTTTTTTTTTTTTTTTTTTTGTACATAATTGTTGCGTCTTTCATATTTATAATTTGTTGTTACGTGGTTGTCTTCTCAACAGCTAGCAAAGCCGAAAGTTTCTTATTCAAGGGGAAAAATTTTAAAAAAATATGAAAAAACTAAAAAATTCACCTCCAAGATCAAATTTTTACCCAAATATATAAAATATATTTTAGGAAAACACAATTTCTTCTTTCAAAAAAAAATATATATATATATATATATATATATGTGTGTGTGTGTATGTATATGTATGTATTAACACAGGATATACTCCAAGATTGGTAATTTCAAACTACTCCATTTATAGTGGAAACATATCTTTTTTAGGTGCCATTATTGATGGAAACTAAGGACCTATATAACATTATTTAAGAAATTACATAAATAAATAAGAAAATTATGTAAGAAAGTTGATTTAGTTCTTCGAAATGATGCAGGCGAGGGGAAACAAAACGAACAATAATAATACCATACCCAGAAAAAGAGCTCACATATCAAAAGTAAACATAACTATTTTCCAAAACAATATGCTGGTTGTAGTAGTTCAAAGACAAAAACAAAATGCAAGAACATGATTCTAATAACCAAAAAAAAACAAAAAAAAGATGACATTACTTTCTTAGCTCTGCACCATCTTTTTCCTAATGAAAGCCTAATCTTATTTACATCTCAGACGTTGATCGGGAAAGAAACTTAGAGCTTGTCTTCGAACTCCGAAAGTGGAGTCATCTGCTCCTTCAAGCCCTTCCTCTTGCGGATATCAGCAACCCGAATTGCTGCCTGAGTTCCAGCCTCCAACGGGTCGGATGGCATCATGTCCCAGTGGTCAAAAATAGACTGTGGGAAAGCCTGCCCCGAAGTTGCAGCTCTCAAAGTGCCTGAGAATCCGAAAGACTCGATGACCGGCAGGTACGCCTTGATGTTGTAAAGCGGAGTACCGGGCCTCTGCATTTCCTCAAAGACATGTCCACGTTTCTGGTTAAGAACACTGTAAATACCACCAAGAGCCTGCTCCGGAGCTTGGATTTCGACCAGGTACACGGGCTCGAGAAGCCTTGGTTTGGCCGTGAGCTGAGAAGCATAGATCACCCGTCGAGCAGTGGAAATGATCTGACCACCACCTCTGTGGAGGGCATCGGCATGGAGAACCACGTCACAGACTTCAAAGCAGATGCCCCTCATGTTTTCTTCGGCCAAGGCACCTTCCTTGGATGCCCACTGGAATCCAGAAACAACAGAGTCCTTGATTTCATTCAGGTACTGGACTCCCTTACACATATCAACAACCATGTTCGGACCAGTAGTCTCGGGGCCAAAGCACCAAATCTTCTTAGCCAGATCCTTATCCCAACCAAACTCCTCAGACAAGATCTTGGAACGGACTTTAGGATCATCCCTTGGACCAATACGGCCATCATCAATAGCCTCGGCGAGCCCCTCCTCCATGGGTCTTGCTTCCATGTACAAACGATTGTGCTTGTTGGGCGACTTGCTCATCACCACTCGGCACGACTTCTCAAGGACAGTCTCACGGAAGGAGACAACTGGATCGGATATTATAAGTTCGGCATGATTCATGAAGTCTTCCTGCAGATCCTTCAAGCAGATCTCCAGATGAAGTTCACCAGCACCAGCGATAATGTGCTCTCCAGATTCCTCAATAGAACACACCACCATAGGATCTGACTTGGCCAAACGTTTCAGACCTTCAACAAGTTTGGGAAGGTCAGATGCAATCTTGCACCTCACGGCCACGCGCACGACTGGAGAGACGGAGAACTTCATGGCCCTGATCGGGTGTGCGTCAACATCCTTCTCATTGGTCAGAGTAGCGTTTTTCGTAATAAATTGATCCAAACCAACTAAAGCAACAGTATTACCACAAGGAACATCCTCGACAGTTTCTTGTTTCTTTCCCATCCAAATGACAGTCCTCTGAACACTCTTGACATACAAATCTTTCTTCTCCCCTGGAACATAGTTTGGACCCATGATCCTAACCTTCATACCAGTAGAGGCCTTTCCAGAGAAGACACGACCGAAGGCAAAGAACCTACCCTTATCAGATGCAGGAATCATCTTTGATACATAGAGCATAAGGGGTCCATCAGGATCACAGTTCCTGATAGCATTGGCGTAAGCATCATCGAGGGGACCTTCATACAAGTTCTCCACACGATACTTTTGAGCCGTTGCAGGGGAGGGCAGGTGAAAGATCATCATTTCCAAGAGCGCATTACTGGCAGGGAGCCATGTCTGCATCACTCGCTTCATCAATGCCTTCCCCGTCAAATCTCTCTCCTCAGACTTCAGGGTAATATGAAGCTTCCGCAGCATCGGCCACAACGCCTCCTTATTGTCATTCATACAGGTATTAATCAGCAGCTTGATTGGTTCATAACAAAACTGAACAAAACCACGCTTGCAGGTAAGAGAACCCGTATTCTTGTTGGTCCACTTCTTGGTAGCAGAGTCAAAGAAGTTTTCACCCCAGAGCCTTTCCATCATTTTCGACTCATCCTACGCCAAATTTGGAGGCATACATTTTAGCAAAGTTGGTCAGTGTAAATGCCCAACCATGCAAACCAGCAGAGAAAGCCACCGTCCCTTTCTCAGGATAGACCTGAACATCTCCAAGGAGGGGATCCTCATAAGTAGCCATAATCACATTAGCATTCTCGATAACCTTCTGAAAAGTTTGGTAAGCCTCCTCACCATCCACCTGCAGCTCAAGGAAACACCTGTCCATCTTGTTAACCGTCAACACCGGCCTAATCCTTTCACCAAGGGCCTGACGGAGCACAGTCTCAGTTTGGACACAGACACCTTCAACACAATCAACCACCACAAGGGCACCATCAGTAATACGAAGAGCAGCAGTGACCTCTGATGAGAAGTCGACGTGCCCAGGGGAATCGATGAGATTGATGAGGTACGCATTCCCTTCTTTCTTTCCTTTAAAATTCTTCAGAGCCTCGTCAGTCATCTCATAGTAGAGAGAGATACCAGTGGATTTAATGGTAATGCCACGCTCTGCCTCATCTGCACGGGTATCCGTCATCCGAACATCACCAGCAACTTCTTGTGCAATAATACCAGCAGCAGCCACTAAAGAGTCGGTAAGAGTTGATTTTCCTGAGAGAAAAAAAAAATACATAAGAACATGCTCTTCAATAATATAAGTGTAAACTAAAAGAAACAAACAAATTAAATGAGTTCCATCCGAAAATACTCCCTTCTAAAATTGGTTTACAACTAAATGAAGCACCATGCGGAATTGTGGATGCTTTTACATATTCAGAAATATAAAAAATTAAAAAATAAAATAAAATCCCATGATCTAAACAAATTTTAAGACCATGTAATTTCTAACAATAGAGTAACTATAAAACAATTACAAACACCAAAACTCTCAAATAGAAAATCCACAAACATCTGCCAGCACAGTGTAAGTATAGGATATTGCTCTCACAGTCACATCTATACAATAGCATCTACAAAACTGACATAGAAGTTTATAGAATATACCATGGTCGACATGCGCAATAACGGACATATTCCGAATATTGTGCTTGACGTCCATGATCTTGCGTAACTCCTCTCCTGTAAACTTTACCTTCACAAACCGAAAACAATTCGACCATTATATTCAAGCACAGAGTGATGCATACCTGAGAGGTCAATAATTAAAATTCACGCACAACCCACTTACCATCTTGACTAGCTTTTAAGAATCACAACGAAATTGTACCCTGCAAAGTGCAAACCAAAGACAGCGTAAACAATTCAGTCAAGAGAGACCAATAACAACGAGTTAAAAAAAATAAAAAATAGCAACCTTTTCGACTTTGAATTATAGGAGGACAATAACAGCATCTCAAGAGACAAAAAAAGGCACAATAAAGAAATTGCTCACATATAATCTGTAAGATATATTCCATCGCAAATATATCCATTTATTTGGCCAGTTTTACAGCAAAAGAAATTCAGACCCTATCCAAAAAAAAAAAAAAAAGGTGCAGAAACTTTTTTTTTTTTTTTTTTTTTTTTTGTGGCCAATTTTACAGCAAAAGAAATTCATACCATATAAAAAAAATAACAAAAAAGATACACATCTTTATGGCAAATTTTACAGCAAAAGAAATTCCTACCATATCAATTTTATAAGAAAAATGCAGAAACATTTTTTTGGCCAATTTTAAAGCAAAGAAATTCATACCATATCATTTTTATTATTTTTTTTAAAAGGTACACGATTTTTTTTTTTTTTTTTTTTGGCCATTTTAACAGCAAAAGACAGTCATACCATATCAATTTTTTTCTTTTAAAAAAAAAGGATACACTTTTTTTTTTTTTTTTGGGTCCATGTTTACAGCAAAAGAAATTCATAATATTTAAAAATATATATGCATGCAGAAAATTTTCTTTTTGGGGCCAATTTTACAGCAAATGAAATTTATACCATATCAAATTCTTAAAAAAAAAAAAAAAAAAAAAAAAAAAAAAAAAAAAAAAAGAAGAAGATGCAGAAACATTTCGTTTTGCAAATTTTAGAGCAAAAGAAATTCATACCATACCAAATTAAAAAAAAATTCAGAAACATTTTTTTGGTCAGTTTTACAGCAAAAGAAATGCATACCATATCAAGAAATAAAAAAGTGCAGAAACATTTTTTTTTTTTTGGCCGATTTTACAGGGAAAAAAAATCATACCATATCAAATTCTTTAAAAAATTTAAAAAAAGGGGCAGACACTTTTTTCTTTCCAATTTTAGAGCAAAAGAAATTCATAACATACCAAATTTAAAAAATTTAAAAAAAAAAAAAAAAGAAGGTTCATAAACATTTGTTTGGCCAATTTTTCTGCAAAAGAAATGCATACCATATCAAAAAAAAAATTTTTGCAGAAACATTTTTTTGGGGCCAATTTTACAGCAAAAGTAAAGCACACTATATCAATTCAAAAAAAAAAACGAAAAAGAAAAAGCTGAAGAAAACAAACTACAGATCAAAGTAAAGAGAAATACATATACAACGAGAAAAAAAACCAACTCGGCTAAACCGTCAACTTCAAATCGGATTCACAAAACAATTAGAAAAAATCAAAAATGATTTTAACAGAAAGATTCAAGATCACAGACCACTACGACCAAAAACACAACAAAAACGTACGATCGAATTTCGCAATCACGAAGAAGCGCAAAAGATCAATCGAACAAGAAATTCTGAAAAAAAAAATGCAAGAATTATACGAGAAACACTAACCTGAAAGAAGCTGAGAGAAAGACAGAGAGAGAGAGACAAGGAGATGAAGAAGCAGCGGCTTCAGACAGTCTCCTGAACGAGAGACTTGGCCAGTATACGGAATAATATATAACGCAACGAGCGAGCTAGAAAGGGATTTATTTGCATGAAAAAATATTTATAACAATATTATAAATAACAATATAAAAATTTCAAAATATTCCGGGATAAGGGTTTTTCTATGTGGGCCCGTTTCGGATTTGCGTCAAAATGGGCCCCTCTATTGCTGCGTTGTTACGTAACATTGGAGGGGGCTGGAATTTTCTTTTTTTTCCTTTTTTCTTCCGAAAAGGCAGGGTGTTCGGAATTGGTGAGGTGGGTCCTGCAGGATTGTAATCTTTTATCTAATTTTAATATCTTAAATTTTGTTTAATCAATTATATTGTATGAACTAAGATCTTAGGGTATCGTATTACTTTACAATTTTTTTCCTTTTTTTTTTCCAAAAAGGAAGGGGGTTGGAAACTGATAATCTTCTGTTCAATTTTAGTGTCTTAAATCATGTTTAAACAATCATATTATAACATATAATTGAATAAAATTATATCTTAGGGAATGTTTATTTTACATCAAAAGGAAAGGAAAAGTGAATAGTCATTTCTTTTCTTACTTAAAGCATGTTTTTACTTACAAAATGAAAAATGGGAATTTAATGGGTCCCACACAATATAAGGATGAGAAAATTACATGAAGAACTACATTTTTTTTCTATTGATCAATATGATACAAATTTTTCCATTCTTAACTAATATAACACAAATTTTAGTTAACTTTAGTTTAAATGTATCATATTAATTTAGTGTTAATTTTTTGTGTCACGTTGGTGTAATGGTTTTTAAATTTGTGTCATTCAGGTATGGAATGAAGAATGGAAATGTCAATCATTGCATTCCCTTGATATTTATTCATTATCAAAGGGAATAAATATTAAATTTACTTATATACCCTTAATAAATTTTTATGTACTAATGTTTTTTTTTTTTTTTTGTAAAAGGATAATTTAGTAATTACATTAATAAAATTAATATTATTAAGGTTAACAAATACTACAAAGGAAATGAGATTGTTTCTCTACACCAACTAAGCAAATAAACACTAAAAAGGGAATCAATGATCTCCTTTCCTAATCTTTTATTTTACTTTCCAATCTCATTATCTTTCTCATTTCAATCATTTACGGTTAGGTAAACGCGCTCTTAATACAAAGAAAATCAATTATAAAACATTTCAAACTTTTTAAAATAATGTAACATAGTATTATTGACTAGACACTATTTGGGTTATCAAAATTGGATAGAAGATTTGAGTCTGTTAGAGCATTTCCTATATAAATGCTAAATTGTTCTGTCAACCATAACTTTTGACATTTTATAAATTAAGTGTTCTCCAATTGATCACTATATTTAATATCAAATATACCATACGATAAACTTTATTAATTTTATCTTGACTTTTTTAATATAATTATTATAATATTTCTCATTTAGCATAATTATGATGATAAAAAGTCGAATTCTTAAAATACACCATCATGAATATCCTAAATTACCTATAAATGGAAACAATGTTTTTAAAAGAATATTAAAACGGCCTCACATTATCTATAAATAGAAGGAATATTTGTTTTAATAAAAAGTAAAGATTGGTGAGACTAGGAAGTTGTCGTGAATGAAGATTTAACTATTATAGATATGATCATAATGGTTTTTCTTTAGTTTTAGATACTTTTTTTATTTATAAGATTTTCTCTCTATTCAAAGATGCATGAGAAGAGAAATTTGGTTTTTTTTTTTTTTTTTTTTTTTTTTTTTTTGGGAGGTTACAAGCGTAAGTTGTATCCCTTGGATATGGCTCTAATTTCTTTTTTCAAAAAAATTAATCATATAATTACTTATATCTTATAATAATTCTAGTTTTAAAAGGTATAAAATCAAATTTAGAGAGAATGGGTGTACAAAAGAATCAAATTGGGTTTATCAATAAAAATAATATACATCACAGATAGATTTTTTAAACTTTATTAATTAAAAGAGTATTAGTTAGTTAGGAACATCAATAAATTTAATGAATGCAAATATAACCACTCTTGTTTATTTTATTTAACAAAAAAGTGTCGTAGATCCACATAGACAATGTGTTTTCGTGTGGCATATAAATCTCTTATAAATTGGATTATTTGTAACCCAATTAGTCGTTATTGTGGTGAAACTGACTCGAGCTCATGAGGCGAACTAGCAAACCTTCGACCATCTTCAATAATAAATGCTAATGTCAATACATATTCTTATTTCTAATCTCATATTTACATTTCCTCATAATATTAAGCTTTGAAGCTTATAAAATAAATTTTTTGTACTAAGATAATTTAAAAGTGACAACATTATAGTGATTAAATTAATTAATTAAGACATCAACCGATAAAATCGACTACTAAAATTCGATACCAATCAAAAAAAAAAGCTGACAATTGCCATTCCTAGTGACAATCATCTAATTTAACATTAGAAATAATAATTACGATTTTCTTATCCAAATTTTGTTTGGCGTTCGGATTTAAATTTAAAGTTTTCATATCGATTTTTATCTTTTTCTGAAAAATCAATAAAAAATATAATTAATTTTTTAAAAAATCAATAAATTTCGATCTAAAAATTTCATTTCAAACCCGTATGTCAAATGAAAAACTTTGGCTTCACATTACATTAGAATGGTCAAATTAAGCAGGGAGGGATGAATGTCAGTATGATCACGGTCTACCAATGACTTTTAATGTCGATATTTATTTATTAAATTTTAATCAAGGTCCCATTACTTGATGAACGGAACTTGGCTTCTAGCTAACCCAAAAATAATATAACAACTCCGTTACTTGGTTGCCAGGTTACTAAAAGACTTGGTGCCCAAGTATTGACCACGTCATCAACAACAATCACAGTCGCATTGAAGTTTGTGTCGAATTTTCTTATTCTTTTATTATAGTTGTTGGATTTAAAGGAAAAATTGGTAATTTATAAAATTTATTTATAACAAGTTGTAGGCACATGCGTACGGATTTAATTTGTTTTTTTTTTAATATTAAGATATTAGCACGTAAATTTGAAATGAAAATAAAAATAATTTGATCATTTAATCCCTGAATTATGAATATTTTATCTCTGAATTTTTGATTTTGACAAATTAATCCCTAAACTTCTAATTTTTGACAGTTTTGATCCCTCATTCTTAAATTGATAGATGATTTCTGAAACTTAACATAGATAATGATATCCCTATCGCATAATAATTAACAATTTCATAGAAATTGTTACATTAAGTTTCAAAAGATTTTAGTTTTAAGGGCTTCAAGAAAAATAAGGAGGAAATTTTTATTTTTAGTATAATTGTTTTAGTAAAATTTCTTGTTAACTTGGAATTAGAACATGATTATATCCACTAAATTTAAAAAAAATATTTTATCAATTTCAATGTCAGTGACCAAAATCATCAAAAATCAGTAATTTAAGAAGTAATCTGCCAAAATCAAAAATTCAAGGATCAAAGTGACAGAATATTCATAATTCATAGCCTCAGACAAATTATCCAAACAAAAATTGGACATGACAGAAAAAATGTATTTTTTGTAAGGTATAGTTAAATATAAGACTCAAAGGAAACAAATAAATCAGAAAGAAAAAATAAAAAGAAAATAAAAAGAAAAAAAGTGAGTATATATTTGAGAAAATTATTTTGATAAGGAAAAATTGAAAGAAAGAAGCTAAGATCTAAATAAATGAAGAAAATATTTAAATGATAACCAAATGAAACTATTTTATATTAAAAAATAACTATGAGAAGGAAAAAATATGTTTAGCTTTCATTTGACAAACCATCTTAAACTCAAATTTTTCATCTTAATTTTATCTCTTTCTGAAAAGTCAACAAAAAATTATAACTAGTTTTTAAAAAGTCAACCAATTCAAACTTTAAAAATTTCAACTCAAACTGTTTTACCAAACGCACCCTTAAAAATGGAAGAGGAAAAAAATTAAAAAAGGAAAAAGAAAAAAGCTATAAGATAAATAAAATAAAAAAGAAAAAGAGTAAAAGAGGGAGGAAAAAAAAAAAAAAAAGCCAAATGGTGAAGCAAAGGAAAAGTAAAAATAAATAAATAAAAGAATGAAACACGATGAGTGCGTGGAAGGCGTAGGATAGGTCACACTGAGACTACAATGTTTAAACAATAACTATACGAAATCATTATATAGAAAAATGGATGGGTATTTTGACATCCCCTTGTATATTTTTTCCACACACATATGAGAAAGAAAAGCATGCTTAAATAGAGAGAGAGAGAGAGAGAGAGAGAAGAAATAGACAAGGTTTTAACAAGCTATTCATATCCTAAGGAGCACATCTTAACCGTCTCCCCAACTCATTAGGCCCCATTAAATGCCTCTCAAGTCATTACAGAAAATACCTAATCTTGCTAACAAATACAAGTCGCCTTCTTTCCAGCTTTTAGTGTTAAAAGTACCGACAATGGTTTTTTATTAGGTACACTCTCTCTTTGTAGTAATTCACCTCTTGGATGTTTTTGGTCCAAAGATGAAATTCTAAATGATGGTTGTATTCACCGATTTATGCAATAATAGCTGACGGAATCAGGAATTCTTACCAGTGGGTGCTAATAACTAAAACTAAAATTTACTAAGTTTAATAGGAGCTAAAAGAGGACTCTAGAAACCAAAAAAAAAAAAAAAGACCTCGAGCATACTATTATATATAAAATAATGCATATTTACGTCTAGATTTTTGCAAACAAAGCCCACACTAGGCCTTTTATTGGCTCCATGAGTTGACAAACAAGAGTACCAAAGATTATTACTTCACTACAGTCCTTTGATTTCCATTCATTAGATTTGCTGTGATTCTAATTTGATCTGACACTTAAAACGTGCATATTTTCCACACGATTTCTTTTTAATACCCTAGCACAATATTCGCCCTAAAATAGGGGCGTTCTTTAGCACAAAAGATAAGGAGAAACTGAGAAACCTAACATGAGGTGGCTCAGCATCAAACATTCATGATCTCTTCACCTATCAAAGGTTGAGTTTGGAACCATGATCTGTAGTAGCAAATTTCTAAATTCTTATCCTAGTTCGGAGAAAATAACGAGTCCGTGTGAAGAGCTAGTTTGTCTAAATTTATCAAAAACCCCAAAACATAGGCGGGGCACACAGAAGCCTGCGAATGCATATGCCCAGGCACAAGCTTGAAACCACAATGACGGCTTCAACGAGTAGGGAAGCAACAAAAATACCAGTTGGAACTAAATGAACCACAGATGACAATAGTTGATTTCATTTATCAAAATCGTGAAAGACCATTCCCTCTCCCAAAGAAAGGACGACGACGAAAAAGTTGTAGGAGAAAAAGCAAAGCACCTGTAAGCTCAGAGTCGGATATACCATTATACACAATCCCCATACCCCTAATAATTCTAGGAACGACATGATCGACGGGAGAATCGGATGAAAACAAAACCACAAGGGAAACAAACTCCTATACCCTCTATACATCCACTAATCCAAAATCTTATGTACTAAATTACAAACGAATTGAAGACAAGATGCGACCTACCTCACCTTAATAAGCACATGCGCAAGAATACATTTCTATTTTTAAACTAAATTTGAGCCCGCCTCTTCTATAACAGAAGTGAGCTACACCAGACAGGAAACAGTAAATAAATAATACCCAAATTGCGCAAGCTTTCCTCTGTCCCTCTTTAACTCTATGCAAAACCGCACATGCATTAGAAATTGACTAAGTGAAATGAGCTTGAGTGATCTGCTTTCTTTTTTTCTTTTTTGGCCCCCACTTCCTAGTTATAAATTTTCACAGGCTTCTCAAATGTGTGGCGATTCTGCAAAAGTTGAGACAAGGCCATAAATCAAAGTATTCATCCGAAGATACTGTAAGAACTTTCATGGAGTTCACATGTGTAGTTAATTGTGACGGGAATTAAATACGGTACAAACAAAAAGCAGAAAGGACAGTCATAACTTTTATCTTTGCAATCAGAAACCATTGATCGGCACTCATAAGTGAGCTATGAGTAAGAAAGGCGTCTTTTTTTTTAATTTATAAAGAGGATAAGTACCATCATAGAAACACATGAGAAATAAATATTATAACTGGGATCGAACCCACAAACCCAAACAAAAAGCAGAAGGGACAGTCATTACTTTTATCTTTGCTATTGGAAACCATTGATCGGCGATCATAAGGTGAGCTATGAGTAAGAAAGGCGTCTATTTTTTTTTCCCCCTTTATAAAAAGGACAAGAAAGTACCATCATAGAAACATATAAGAAATAAATATTATAACTGGGATTGAACCCACAACACAACCCCACCCAAAAAAAAAAAAAAAACCCACCGAACCTCCCTTCCCCATGCACCATTTAGTTAGACCTAAGGGCCTTCGGCAAAGTAACAAATGCAACTGTACCAATACTAAAAGCTATTTTCCACTCACCATCTGCCTGATAGTATATCCACAGGTTTATTGATCAAATAAATCTCAACAGTTCAATATATTAAGACCCGCACCAAGGACAGATATGTAATTAACAAATACATACCTGATTGGCTGTGTACGACCTTTTAGGAGCATTGTCAGTGTGTTCTAGTCCAAGATACTGTTCCCAAGCGCCATAGACATCCCTCCTCTAAAAATTGACACAAAATAAACTTATCATCCAACAAATGATCAATTTTCTGTTAAGGAAAATCATACAAGGGAGAGAGGGTGAGGATTCGGCACCTGAAATCGGCTGGCCACAATATCACTGTCCTGGAGGTATTCAGGACGGCCAAGTGACAGAAATGCAAACTTCCACTGTGAAAAAAAAAAGAAAAAAGAAAAGAAACGGAGAAATAGATTAGATAGATTATAATACGAGGAAGACAATGCTTATGTTTTTATTGATCACACCGTATAATAACAGTTTTCAAGAAGTTGAACACAAAGGCATAAAGGAAGGTTGATAATACCTTCGCAAACTCATCATCAGGTACTTGCAGCTTTTTCTGTATTCTACCTTTTACTTCAGCTAAAGTCTCGTCCTCACGAATTACCAAGAAAAATGGCTCACCAAAATTTTGAACCTGCTGCCAAATGCAAATTCGAAAAGTCAAAAGAAAAGTTAAAATAGAAGAATACCCTTATGTCAGATTATTCACTGCAGAAAGAAGAGAAAATAAAGTAGATATGTGTATGCACCTGGTTCTGAGCTGTGTCCTTCATAAAGTGATAAACATGAATCAAACGATCTTGAGGACCAAAATTTTTCTCCTCTTCAGGGATCTGTAGAACAAAAAATAATGTTCTGAACTGATATTTAAGGAATGAGGGAAAACCGAGATAAGTTCAAGTATGATAAAAGCGATCTTGGATGACAATCATTGATATTTAAGGAGTTATCCAAATAATATTTAAGTAATGAGAGAGAACGGAGATGAGTTCAAGCGTGAGAAAAGCAAAATCTTGGATAACAATCAAATTAGTAGCTTGGAAACAAACATCTCAATCAGAAATAATATTTCCATAGTTTAGAAAAGAAACTCAGAACAAGACAGGGTCCCATCATTAACCAGCCAAGTGGAAAACAGATACCTCTTCCGCACGTAATGTCCAGTACTGATCATTAATATTCTCAATTTTTTCATTGAGCGGAAAAATCTGCAGGCAAACAATAGAAGAATCATTAGATTTATGTAGTACTTCATAGAGGCTGCATTTAAACAATCTTCAGAAAGAACTGGGAGCATCGAACCACCAATGCACCAAGATCATTTTGTACACAAACTTATAACATAGTGCACTTCACAGATTTGAAGCAATCAATGAATCTCTTTGTGTAGGAAACAGGATGATTCACGATGCATTGACCGAAAAAGATAAACAGAAAAGCAAATCCACCAATTAAGCCCTAGGGTATCAAAGGACAGAGGAGAAGCAATCCATCTTTGCGGCTATCTTTCTAAACGATAAGAAAGTTCTAATAGAATTTTATCAAGTACCTTATAGATCTTGTGATAGAAAACTTCAAGCAATCTGATTTCTGCATTAGGATGAGACAGTTCCACCTGTTTCAAATAAGAATGGAAAAAGGCATTAGATTCTTTATTCATATAAGTGGAAATATGTGGCAAAGCCAACCATCAATATAAACAAAGGGAAGAAAAGCATCAAAGTAAACCTCTCATCTCATCTTTGAAAATGTTTAGAAGTAATGACTATTAGTAACAGAAATTTTTTTTTTTTTTAATTTTTTTTTTTTTAATTTTTTTTTACACAACATTCTTCTTTTTAAAAAGAATTCCTCTCATCACAATTCGGTATATCATATACTCACGAGTTAGAGAAACACCTTAGAACTTTGAAAAGATACAAGTTTGGAAGTGAAAAAGTTGAGATTTTACCTTCGTTTTAAGGTCATTAATCACATCACCTACGGTGCTCTGCTTTGGCAATCTAACAGTATGAATCACCACCTACAAACACAAAAATGAAAATCTATGATAACCTGAAAATACCGGCACTTTCAGTGTAAAGTTAATAAGATGTATTGTTATCAGCACTCACTTCGTCCTTGGTAGCATGATGGAAAGCAACTTTCAAGGTCTTTAGGCCTTGCAGTTCCGGAAGAGGGATATCCAATATTTCATAATAGAGAATATCAGAAGTCTGAACAGATAAAGAATGCATTATGACCAAAATCAGGATTTAGATGAACACATAAAAAAACTGACAGTGCAAAGAAAAAAGAAAAAAAGAAAAGACATTTTTCTATTCGAGATATCAACATGATGAAACAAAGACCTGATTGTAGTGCACCAGCATGTCAGACAAATGATCTACTCCTCGATACTTGATGGGTTGAGGTTTAGGTTGCTGGGAGTAACAGTTATGAGATGTGAGCCTGATTTTTGAAGGATCATCCAGCCCAAGATGATGAGCAACTCTCTCAACAACATCATCATAGGTGTGAAGCTTTGACCTAAACAAAAGAAAGTATACAAAGTAATTTACGATCTGAGACCATCAAACTTCATCGACCAAAAAAAAAAAACAAAAAAAAATCTAGAATACTTCAAAATGAGGAACTTACAACTCGAGACAGAACTCATCCTCTTTTGGTTTCTCCAGAGAACGAAAGCGAACCACCTAACCAACGCATGATTCAATAAAAAGGAGAGAAACACAAATCTAATAATAAATATGATAATAACGGGATAGAAACAGAAAACAATACTAGTAATTAATCAACAAGAGCTCAAGATGCAATGGTATCCTTTCTACTCCAGCTCAAATAGGGAATTTTAAATTCCCCCTCAAATTCATGTATGAATAAGCCCGTGATCAGTGTCAATTCTTATGAAGGAATGAATAGGAACAAGTAACATAACATATGAAAAACAAAATGAGACGATTAATAAGCACTCTCATTGTTAATGCGAGAAGTGAAGAGGGACAAAGATGAAGTGGCACTGAGCCTTTTAACCCCTACAGATTTTAGGAAACTTCAAACTGGACAGGTATGAATGTCTTACAAAAGAACTGAAGAACAATAATATCTGTGATATTGCAGAATTGTAAGCGCAAAGAACTTGCAGATACACAGATTAACGTTAAAGAAACATCAACACCAATCTTCAATTAACAAAAAGTATCACATACCTGACGATTACGGACATACTCTAAGAATGAGGGAACGTCTGGGTAGCGACACTGTTCACTACTTCCAACTTGAGGAGATTTCTGAAAGCAAATGATGTCCCCATCTTCAAGCTGGAAAATAAAGAGGCATGTTGTAGTAAGATCACATAAATAAACTAAAGGTTAAACCATTAAGGAATATTAAGAATGCACTTAGCCTCGCCCTCAACACTCCCAACCCACCACTTCACCAAAATTTAAAAACATGATGATATCTACCTGACTAGCACGAAAAGTGGCCTTCTTGTCAATGTGTTCGCACATGACATTAGGTTCAAACTTTATTTCCTGAATAACCAAGTATATGCAATATAAGCATGTGATGAATAAAGAATTTACTACTTGTATACAGAAATAAATCAAGTAAAATAATACAAGCCAAAAAGAAGAGCCAGAACATAACCTCAAAAAGTTCAATTTCTTCATCAACACTAAAGCCAACCATTTCATTTAACTTCGCCAATATCTCAGCAGGCTTTCCAGTTCCCTTTACAAACAGCCTCCCAACATATCTGATGAATGAAAGAAATAATTAGCCTACAAGCAACTCGAACTTTAAGGAGAGAGAGAGAGAGAGAGTACCGCAGTTCCTCTTTCACAGGGTCATAAAGTTTAAAGAACAAAAGAATCTCCTCTTTAGTCTTTTCTGGAGTAGCAACAGGTCGCATATCCTGAATAATTGTGAAGATCAGGAAGAGTACAATGCGGCATGCCATTAAAAAGAGTTGAAAAAGTTCATCAAAAGTCTGGCTTGAAGAATCAGAAGGGTTGGAAACATTACCGGACCAAGTTCTACTTCCAGTAACAGCTTCAGCTCTGCATTATTTGCCTTGTTGGAAACTTCTCGTAATTGCCCAACCTACAATAATCAGATTCTAGTCACAAACATAGCAGTTCATGCCATTCTCAACCAGTTTAATTATGTATAAAGTATACACCCTGAATCTACCAAGAATCAGTTAACATAGCCTTGGACCAAGCTCATAGCATTTAGCAAGAACGAAACAACTTCATTGTTTTTCTCACATAGACTGCAACATTTAAGTCCTGCCATCTTCACAACTGTATGAAATTATTTTTTCAAAACCATGGAGCATGTACATTCCTCGTGATCCATGTCATTGCTATGACTTATCAAGAGCCATATATAACCAAATCAAAAACACGATCCACAACAATCCATAAACTACGATGAAATTATTGGAAAATCACTTCCATTCAAAAAGAGAACTTCTTTTATTTAATCTCCAGGCTACGCTACTGCAAACATCTTAGAGATCCCCATCCAACTTCAGAACTTTGACAGAATAATAAGTCGACCATATTAAAAGGGACAATGACTTTATTAGAATAACCAAAAAGAGTAGAAAACGTCAAAAAGAGAACAAGTCCTCCAGAAGTTAATTGTTGAATAATAAACATACACCACCATCAATGAGTCTTAATCCTGCAAAACAGACTCTTGGGAGGGAAGATCTAAATTTGGTCTCAACCTAAATCATTTTGCAGCTAGAAGGAGTATATGTCATATCTTTAAAAGGTAGATTGACAATTCAATGAATCAATGCCTCAAAACTCAGACACAAAACTAGAATTCGCAAGTTATGAAGAGATGAGATGCAAAACAGCACTTACAGATTGTGCTTCCTCCAAAGTCGTCAATGGTCGATTTGGCCTATATGTATGGTTTTGTCGCTTTGCCCACAACCAGAACCGTTGAAATTGCACTGGGATGCCAAATTCTTTGGCAACCTCTTCCTGGAGGAAAGCTGAGGATTAGAATAATAGCAACGAAAAGATTCAAGAAAATATTAAGCCTGCAAATGGTTACCCAAAAGGTAAATCGAAGTTCAATTGCAACCAGTTATAAATATGCCACACAATGCACATAAAATTAGTGATAATAAATAGAATTTTAGAGAGACAGAGGGACAGGGACAGGGAGAATCAATTCAAGATTTAGACAGTTGTTTCAACTTATGTACACAGTACTCTTTGCCACACACATACACATAAAAAAAATTTATATAAAAAAAAAAAAACACACCACACACAAGGACTACAGAAATATTATGGATCATTTACTTTAAATATTTTACTGCAAGTCTACTACAATGATGGCTTAGTTTCATTACGACAACATAAATATTTGGGACATCATACTTTGAGCCATTCGATTGCGACATTTCTAGTAATTTATTACAAAATTCGTAATCCCACGATGTTTTAAAAGAATAAGCCAACTTGCATGAAGGTATATCAAAATAAAAATAAAAAACTATAAAATCGGAGCACATATAATAATTCCACCATGGTACTTAAAAAATATAAAGGAAAAAAGAGGGGGAAAAAACTCCAGCATAAAACAAACTCATCATTTTGAAAAAAAAAAAAAAAAAAATATGCGTATGAAATGCAAAACATTACCTTAAACTGGTTAAAGGGCATCTGTTTCTGAATACGAAAACTACGAACTTTGTCATGGTCCACAAGATCAAAGTATATATCCTTTCCGATCTGTTCAAGTAGGTCCTCATTACGTGCAACCTAGAAGCTCATTAAAAAATAAAAAAACCAATAAAACATGTTAAGAGGATGATTCAATATATCTTCCAAACCAAAGAAACAATAGCAAGACAAGTGGAAGGTGGCAAAAATTTAGCAGGGTTCTGACCTTTATGATGGTATAAAGGTGTGCTTCAGCCTTTTCCTTTCTCTTTAGCTCCTTTTCTTCTTGTTCTTTCTTCAACCTTATCTGCAATGTAATAAATTTACATAGCATTAATTTCTTGCAACAAAAAATTGACATGTTAAATCCATAGGGACATACATGAATTTATCATCTTACCCTTAGGTGTTCAGCAATATCCTTCTCGTCAACATTGCAAATGATTTTGTCCTTGTCACTTTCCCGTATATACACAAGCATATAGGCATTTGAATATTTTGTAAATTTAAATGGAGCGTTGTTGAAGCCAGGATTTGTCTGTGGTAGCTGTTGAAAGTCGCAAGTAAAAAGATCCGACATCAAAAAGAAGAAAAATGTCAAATAGAAACAGAAAACAAGAACGAAAACTCAATGAAATCTTCACCTCTTCTTCACCACCATATTGCTCCTCTAATGCCCTTTTCATATCTTCTTTTGTTACCCGTTCATCATCAAACTTAAACCTTGCAAAAAAAAAATATACAATACATGTTAAAAATCTGATTTAAGAAAGAATTAGAAAAACAAATTACAAACTTATATGACAGCCCACGTAATAAGCTGGGGACAATCTGAAATTTCGCAAGAATCGTAAATATTATTTAAAGAAAACACAAAAACATAAACAGGGGACCAAATTACTACAAAAAAAAAAACAAAACAAAAAAAAAAAAAAAAAAGCAGCCATGGCAAAAGAAAAACAAACAAACAAACAAAAACAAAACAGTACTAAAATGCCACTTAAGCACTTCTTAAAGAAGTATGAATGCATAACAAAGCTCATGAAGTGCCAAGGTAGTAGGTCGAAGATGTGCTTTTCTACCTTTTTAGCACTTAAAGATGCAGCTTGAGCTTATATCCTTGAGACAAAAATTTCATGTAAATCCAGCTTCCAGACCACAACTTCGTTTACAAGCAATTTTCATGTGGCCAAAATTGTGATTTGAAGAAAGAATTTCATGAAATCTTTTTTTTTTTTTTTTTTTTTTTTTTTTTGGGGAAAGGACCATGAAATGATATATGGAAGACATAAATTACAACATGATCAGGAAACGATGTCAAGAAAGTATTTGTGTTAATCCTAATATCTGAAGAAGATTTAGTAATGGGCTTACCTAATCAAACATGCCAGAAAACGAATTAAAACAGAATTAAAGAAGGGAAAAGGCAAAGGAAAAATATTCCTTCAAGAATTTAGTTCAGTTCCTTCTCCAAGAATAATAGCTGAAAAGACTTTTAAAACCAATTTCAGGTAAATCAGACTTCTAAGACGACTTTTAGCACTGAACTCTCATTTTACAATGTGGAAGAAATACTAGTTCAGGAAATTGTTCTTAATCAAACTGAAAATTCTTCATTTTCTCACTCAGCAAGCATTCCTGTAAAAGAGGGTTACGATGAACAAAAAGCCAGTTGCCCTAGCTTGGCTTTTTCCAATGAACAAAGGCTAGTGTCTAAACACAGTACGCATTAATAACTTATCTTCCATTAGGATCCAAAAAACTAGTATGCAAATAGAAGTCATAAAGTTGCAAAGACAAATGATGTGTACGGACAGTTGAACACATTACACATACCACTGATCTGATAAAGTTGGCCTGATATAAGCGTAGTAGTGTCCACCATGCACTCCCCCACTGTGCACCAAAACACTGCAAACAAGGTCATAGTTGTCAATTTAAAAAAATTTAAAAACAAAAAAGAAATAAAAATCAAAGATGCCAACGGTGTAATTTCCCCACATAATCAAGTGTAACTTATCACAATACTCTAACTACAACCAGGAGACTGACCTAACTAGCACGGTGCACTCAACCAGGCAACAAATATCCAAAATGAGATAAATTTTTTTTGTAACGCAAAATGAGACATTACTATATTAATACAAGGAAATGATATAAAAAATGGAATTTTAATCCCATTTAAAAATATCAACTAAAAATAATAAAGGATAAAAAGAGAATGCATCTGGCTGTCTCTAACTGATGGTTTATGTATGCATCATTGCATCCGACCACATTTAACTGATGGTTTATATATAACCATGATCACACAGGTAATTTATAGCAGAGCCTATGTCAATTAAACAAAATGATCAATACCTATGAAGAGTGTAAAGGTTGCGGATGGTCCTGTCAGCATCAGGTGAGAGATATTTGCCATTCTCCCTATCAAGATCAAGTTGCAAAGGGAACTCATAGCGGTCATTTATCTGTTGGAAATCAGCGGAACAGGTGATTCGAGGCATATATTTAACGGAAAATTTGCAAAAGTAGACAAGAAAATCATCAAATTAATTACACTGGCAAATATAGGTCTGATGAGCAATTAATAAACTAATTGAATATTCTTTGATGCAAAAGATAATCAGTCTGAAAAAACTTATCAATAAGTTTCTACTTGTGAAGGAAAGTAAGAACAAAAGATAGCTTAAACTTAGGGTGTTGATTGGGAAAACTACAGCACAGCCACAAACGTTACTAGAGAAGTAGAGAGAGAGCAGGGAACAAACACATTACAGAAATTAGAAACAAGAACACATTATATCTGCCAATTGCTCACCTTTACCATGGTATCCCGAATAAAATCATACTCAAACCGCTTTAGCTGAAGTTGAAGGACGGGCGGAAAATCAATAAACAGAACACCTTTCCTAGCATCCTGGAAAATTTAAAATAAATAAATAAATAAAATAAAATAAAATAGTTTTCACCTACCAAAAAATTCCTCAATTTGAATTAAAAGGGACGAACCAATATCCATGTGAAGGAATAAATTTTCGATCACAATTAAATTTACCTGTAAACCATATTGTTCAGCATGGTACTTGTTGTCACCTTCAAGACGTTCAACTTCCACATATTGTCAAAAGATGCATAAACATCCCTACAACCCTAACATCAAGCTGAAGATCTACATTTAAACAAGTAGAACAATGAGGCCCATAAAATATATGGTGATGACAAAGCATCTAGAGCAACCAAAATTATTTACCATAAAATGATTCTTTTCTTGTCGATTTATAGTCCACATTGATGCATTCGATATAGTTCATATGGTGCCCTTCAAACAATTGCTGGATAGTACCCTCAACAACAGTTCCCTGGAGCAGTAGAACAATCCAATAAATATAATGATTATTAGAATAATGGATGGAGTTATGAGGCCTGAAATTGTAGGACCCTTAATACCTTCATCTTATCCTCAAGCTTTTCACAAAGAACCCTATTGAGTTCTTGGACATCATGCTGCATAAATGAATCATATGTATCCCATCCGAAAGACTTGGTCAACTCCTTCGTTTGCTACACTAGTATCACTATACTGAAGCTTGTAAAATAAACTCTGCAAAGCTAACGGAATGCTGCCCGATGGATTATCATTCTCAGTGGTTGGCATATGATACACAGCCTGGAATAAGAATTCAATGTTTTTTGGGCTTCCTTACAAAGAACATCAATGAGAAAGATTAAAGAAAAAAGCAGATTTTACTTAACCTTTCTAAAGTAAGGGATATGATACAAGGTCTGGAGAAGAGAATTCATATAGCATGTAGCTCCTTGGTTCTTTAGTCCGACATAACCAGTTTCTTTTTTAGAGTCATGTGACCAATAATCAACAACTCTACGTACAGCAACATCGGCTTCAACTATGCATGTATCATTCACAAGATACCCTCTACTAGGGTCATATAGTTCACCAAGAGGCATGAATGAAGTGAATCCCCAGTCGCTCTCACGTGCATTGAACTGATGTTGTGTTTCTGCAAAATGCAACAAGACACAATGATATCAGACCTGAAGTTTTGAACACCTGAAAAAATAAATAAATAAATAAATGAAGGCACATTTCGACCTTAGGTGAGAGGCACATTTTGACCTAAGGTTAGCGAGGTAGTAATGCCACCTTTGTATATCATGTATCATTTAAAGTATAATTATGTCAATTGCTCCAATTCTACTTTCTTTTACAGGAATCTGGCAGGGGAACCTTCAATTTCTGGTGTACTGTAACACTTAGATATCATTGTAAACATCTATCTTTTTGTTCTAAATACACACCCACTCTACAAATAGGAATCGGTCCAACAGGCAACAACATCAAAGCCGTTTGTCCTAAACCATCTAGGGGTCATTTGTTGCATGAACAAAAGATTCCCAGGTACCAGAGTCTGTACGTTTTAACTTATGTTGTTAACTCTGAATTTAGTCAAAACTGATCGAAACGCAAATTATTAAGGTTTAACCAGATGACCAATATTATCATAATCTAAAGGTGTTTATCATCATATATGCTGGCCTGCAATAGTTAGTAAACACCATTTTACCCACATTACCACATGCACTCTTAATCAATTTCCTGCCATAATCAAGCCAGGAAAAAAAAAAAAACTTGATTTAAAAATACTTGATCAAATGCAAACCTTAATGCAACTGCATAGATTTTCAAAACACCATTTCCTAAGTTGAAACTACCAGACGAAAAGACAAAACAAACTTTCTTCAATTCTGTTAATCTATCTTCAGATTACAGAACACCAAGTTCAACAATTGTTGATAGCAATTCAACCATTCTGGCATGATCTGTAAGTTATTAAAGGAGGAGATCCACAGGTGTTCAATTATGTTATACTAATCACTACTAAATAAAAGTCGTGCCCCATGCAGGCTACACTTTATAGAAGTCACTTCTTTGTACGAACACCAATAACAGAGAGAATACCTTTTCTCACGGAGAATTTACTATGAACTTGATTCACAACACTCAAGCTGAACTGGGCATATCTACTCCACCCATAAGGCAAATTTCCTGAATCAGCAACATCTAGATACATTGACAAGTGATCCACATTGTTCCCTTTGGGGAAAACCAGTATCCTCCTGCACATTTCAATTTAATCGCAAATTGTAATTTTTAGCAAAAGGCAATCTATTTCCTTTATACTCTTTGACCAACAGAAACAATAAGACAATCTTGTCTTACCATTTGTAGCCTCCGACATAAAAAACATCAGAATAGAGCTTCTTGATATTAAGCCTCGAAAAGTTATCGATTGTCCATGTAAACCGCGCTGATGGTGGATCATCCACTGGCTGTGCTTCCACAGTGTTTGCAGTTTCCGCTTGCGCTACTAGAAACAGTTATAAGCAAATCAAAACTAAATTCAAAAAAATAAACAAAATCAAAAGTTTAGTGCTTGATTTGCTTATTAACAACACAGGAAACAAATTATACATATGTTGGGGGGAAAAAAAATATCGGATCTCGTACCTTGATTTCAAATCAAAATAGCATACAAAACCTAGTTCGCACCAAAATTGTTTGTACGCCTTTACTCATAAACTAAATTAAAATACCTTAAGCTTAAAAAATAAATAAACAAAAAAAGATCCAACCTAATCCTCCGAATAATAATCATTTGCTGCCCATTTTCAACTAATACAAGCAATATATATTGCGAATTATAATTGCACTATTTTTCTTCCAATGAAACAACTTCTTAGCAACCAAACAGCAGAAAGATTCAAACCCGATTCCACGGCACAATGGAGACAAAAAGCACTTCAAATTTCCAGAGCAAGGAAGGAAGGAAGAAAAAATCAAACGAACTGACCTAGCAAGAAATAGGGCAAAGAAAAAATCGAAATTCAACAAATAAAAAAAAAAAAAAAAGAACCTTCCATTGGCTGAGGACCGTGAGGGAAGTCAGTGTGTGGGACCAGCATCTCGTCGTCCTCCGGCTGCTGTTGCTGCTGCTCAAAAAAACAAAAAAAAAGAAGCAAAGCTTAGAGGAGAGAGGTCGGATCTGCAACGGAAAGCCTAGGAGAAACCGATGAACCGAAACCAGTGGATTACGGATCGTCCAATTGAATTGAAACTAAGAGAGAGAAAGAGTAAGAGAGAGAATTGGGGATTACATCTAGAGGTGGAGGAGTCATCAGAGTCATGGGTGGGGATTGGAGACCGTCCGATCGTCGAATCTGGGAGGTAGAGAGAGAAAAGGAAAGAGAGAGGGGGAGGAGAGAGAGAGAAGGGTAGTGAGAGAGAAAGGACGTAGAGGAAAGGAACGAAAGGGAAGAGGAGAAGAGAAGAAGAAAAGCTGGGTTTAGTTTCGAGAGAAGAGGGGTGGGGACAGAGAGGGGATTTTGAGAAAGAATGGAGGAGAAGACGAGAAAATAAGGGCCAAGCTTGAAAAAAAATAAAAAATAAAAAAAGAAACTCCCCCCCGACTGAGACTCTCTCTTGACTTCTGAATCTCCCAGAAGGCCCGGCCCAATCTCACTTCCTTTTGGGCTTCATCACAGTATTGGGCTTTGTAACTTTTGATTAGGGTACTTAGAGGGAGAGAAGTAAATAGTAATTTTCAAGAAAATAATCGAACTAAATAACGTATTTTTAAAATATTTATAATAAGTAACTATATATGTTATAAATCTACGGTTAAATTTTAACCGGAGTTAATTAATAAAGGAATAAACAAATAATAATTATTTGGGTCCTTGAATATCGCATATGAAAGTCACAAAGCAATCACAATCAGAAATGATATAGATAAATTAGAAAAAATGAAAGAAATGAAGGATAAGAATACCGATATTTAGAGAGGTTCACCGAAAGTGTGCTACGTCCTTTGAGTATGTGGGTTTAGTTTATATGAATTTTTTTATACAATGGGTTTATAACTTCTGAGCATATTTTGGTAGAAAGGACTATAGATAATGGATTCCCAAAAAGAGGATCTAAATGAGAAGGATTCACCCCTATTATAGAGGGAAAGTAGTGGGCATGAATTTGTGGGTAGTAGTAGGCTGTCCCCCACTACCCCGAACAATTCGGTACACGTGTAAGAACATGGGTCACGATGCCACGATTGATCGTGAGCTTGGCAGTTTTGAAGGTTGATCTTTCTTCATGCGATGTTCGTCAAATACGAATGCCGATCGATGAATCAGTCGTTCACAAAGATCAGGATTAGGCATCGTTCGTCGTTCATTTTGTTGGGCCAAATACTCACCCGACCCATACTTGGTGAATTGACGGGCCTCAAAGAAAATGAGACCAATTGATCGAATGCGGTCATTCATCGTTCGCCACTCTGCCAAGTTGAAAATCGTTTGTTGGGCTGAGTCCAGATACTTAAGAATACTTGATCAATCAGGGGGCCAACGTTCATTGTTTGTTTATTAAGTGATCGCGATGACCCAATTACAGTGTTATGGGGATACGAAATCTGACCGTAACAATAACATATTTATCAAGTAAATTAAAAATTTATCAAATAAATAATTCATTAGAATATTTGAATCATTTAGTTGGTAAATTTTTTATTTACTTGATAAATCTGTTATTTTTTGTAAATGTTTTAAAATATGTTATTTATTTCAATTATTTTGTAAAATTACTATTTATTATAATTTCCTGGAAATTTAAGATGTGATTTGGAGGATTGCAATGACAGAATTCACCTCTTGAATATTACCTTATCTACACCTCTAGAATATCTAAACCTCTCATATGATAATCAAGATAATATATATTTCAAATTATACTTGATTAGTAAAAAATATAGTCTACTAGATGCCACGGAAATCAATATGGGCCACCAACTGTATCTAGTCACCAGCGCTAATTTCTGATTGTCATTCGCCAGAATGTGTTCTATCAGATATTTTTTTTCTTCTTTCTTTTTCAATATAAAATAGTTGGCCACCTTCGGCACCAATAGCAAGAGAGTAATATGGTAGATTATTTCGAGTAAACTACATAATTATTTTTTTTTATATTCTATAAACTTTTTATTACATTTTTATCGGATTATTTTTACATTCCACTGGATAATTTTTTTTTTTTTTTATATTCTATTGCAATACCGTTATACATTCTACCAAATTATTTGTTATATTATATCACATTTATTACCATATACTACAAGATTGATATGTATTTTACCGGAATAATTATCAAATTCGTATAAAAACATACGATCGTCGACAGCAAGCAACCAATCTCCGATATCCGCACGTGGAACAACAACAACAATTGCTACATGTCTCTGAGGCCGAGGACTTCACTGACAATGGGCACGTCGCAGATCTTCGAACTCCGACGCCAAGAACTCGCCAATGACAAAGATGAGGACAAGAAGAGACGAGGACAAGGACTAGAAGAGAGGAAATGACATGTGTTCAACAGTCCAGTCGAGATTCGAAGTACCATTTGTCACAACATTTGTGCGAACCATGTGGGTGGCCTCGCTCTGGATGATGTTTGCGACATTGGAGAGTAAAGCGGACATGGAGATCGAGAGGGAGAGAGAGATCTTTTTATATTCTGATTTCATTTATTTTTTTTAAGGCTTTGTTTTTTTTTTTATTATTATAGTTTTTGTGTTTTTTTTTTGAAAAATCAACAAAATTTATAACTAGTTTTTAAAACTCAATCAATTTCAATTTAAAAATTCATCTCTAACCGGTAAACCAAACGCAAGTTAAGATTTTTTTTCTTCTTCTTAAGGTTAGAAAAGTAAATTTATAAAAACTGAGGTCTCAACTTAAAGAGAGAGAGAGAGAATATAGATCAAAACACCACAAACATAATAGTTTAAACACCCAATAAGCAATTAGTAAATATGTTTACTGCAACCAATGGATTCCATTAAAAAAAATATCTTTTTATGTCCTTTTAAAGAGTTCATTGTCATTTCAACTTAAAAAAAAAAAAAAAAAAAGGAATAGAACCAAAATTTTTAGAAACGTAATAATTTAAGGACCAATCAAGAGTCAGCTTTTATATACATCAAATTTTTTTTAACGTTTTATATCCATCCATTTGAGTTGTGATCCTTCAAAAACCAAACATTAAAATTGCGGGAAAATTTGACCAAATTTGAAAATCCTTGATTCTGCAACACTCATGGCTTGATCACCCGTTACATGCACTTACAATGTCCAACAAAATCTTTGTCAACTTGAAGAGATCAAAAGAAAATAGCAAATCAATTATTTAAAAAACAAATATAACAAACACTTTTAGTCAGATCACTTTCCTCTTATTTCTCCGCCAATTACTAAACATGTATTGAGAAAGGTACCAAGAGAAAAAGAATGTTTGTTAGATCCTTATGAAAGACTCTAATGCTATTATGACATGGACGAAAAATAGAAAGGAATGAAGAGTAAATATTTAGATAAGGAAATTTGAAAAAAAAAAAAAGATAAGAATTTTTTTTTATGTTGTTGGTAAAAGAGAGAGAAAAGGGAAAAGAAAATGTCCATTATATATATTTTACTAATTATATGCTCATATAAATTAGAATGATAATAAGGGATTAAGGTCAAAAATAATTATTTTATATGTCACTTTTTTTTTTTTTTGTAAACTTTTTCCTATTCTTTTCTTTCTAAAGTTGGAACGATTAAAATATCATGGATCTCATAGATTTACAACTTCCTTCGTTTCCATTTTCCACTCTATCAAGCAACCTATCCTTTCTAAAATCCCTCCTCTAGCTTCTTTACTCTTCCTTTTCTATTCTACCAAACATATGGCTTGACCTGCACAGTTTTCTAGAAAACTGTTTTTGACTTTCTGAGCCAAAATCTACTTTTAAAAGTGTTTGAATATATGTCAAAAGAACTTTTAGTCTCTAGAAGAGCTTTTTGTCAAATCAAAAATTATAACTTCTGAAAAAGATCTTCTAAATAAATGTGAATACTTGGATCATCATTTAAGGTATACATTATATATTTCATTTTTATATTTTTTATTACTTATTAAAAATTTAAAGTCATTTTTGACTTCAAAAGCTATACTAAAGTATAGTTTCCAAACACTTGTGAAAAATTACAGTTTTTGCTTCCATATTTCTAGAGACTGAAAACGAAGTAGTAACTCTATCGGGCTTATAGTGCAACTGAGGTGATGCAAACTCTAGAAACAAGGTCGTCTCAGACTCTGTCAAGTAGTGCATTTATCATCTTGCTCCATAAAATCCCCTCATATGAACCATACGTACAAAAAATATACAAAAAAAAAAAAAAAAAATGACGGGACACAATGAAAGGACATTTTTCTGTAATAATAATTATTTAGCAGTGTTTGGACCTCCAATCCCAAACCGTATATCTACAATCCAATTTTTTGTCATTTCCTTCAGCTTTACTATTCACATAGTTTTGCAACTCAAACCTTAAAGTCATAACTTTGCATAGACAAGTCCAAATGTGATTTTTTTAAAAATAAATTACATAGAATTTCGAAATAAACGAAACAAGCTTCATATTGATATTTTTTTCCGAACACATTTTAAGTTTTTACAATTTTTAACTCAAGCAATTTAAACGTCTCAATAAAAGCACAGTCAATCCAAATCCAAATTTTACAATCCAAATCTTACCACCAAATGCATGCTACTGTCGAGAGCCAAAGTAAGGGCATCCCCTATTCCTTGGGGGTCAAAAATTAAAATAGATGTTGACATCCCCAAATTATTTAAAAATAAAAGTTTGCTTTTACAAGTTTTGAAGCTTAAAATTTACGAATAAAATATAACATTTTTTCGGAGGACATATTTAATATATTGTTTTATTTTATTTTAAACTTCAATATGTGATGAGATATCAATATTACAATGGTCTTTTTAATGCATTATGCATTGGAGCACTACATAAAACATTTTAAATATATCATTTTCACACTTTTTTTTTTTGGCAGAAAAGAATAGACATAATTGATAAAAACGAAAACTTTAAATAAGACTTTCTTATTATCATATCAATGATGGTTATTTTCACACTTTTTGTCAAATAAAATATGTATATTGACATTTGTATCGGAGATTGTCAAGCTATTTTTTCCCCAATTGGACGAGTAAAATGATTAAAAGACCACAAACTTCTTGATCTCCTTTCTTTCTCTCCCGCTCTTTTTTTTTTTTTCCCTTTACGCAAACATCGTTAACACAATGGTTTGGGTTTGGTGCTCATCAAGTTTGACAGTTGGCTTCACCTCACGCTCTTTGTCGACCCTTGTTGAAGGTCAAAAATAAATTCATAAATAAATAATTTATCTTACAAATCTTTTTCTTCAACTTCTAAGGCAATGATTTTGCCTAATTTTTGTCGAGTTCTCCAATATTAGGGGGCGTAACTCTTTAATGATATGCAATTTATGGTTAATTTTATAATTTTGAAGAATACAAGTTTGAACATGTTTTCTTTTTTTATTTTTTCTTCTTTTAATAACTTCGTACCTTTTTCCTCCTCTTAATTCAAAGCCTGGAGGCATAAAATAAACTTCTTAGACCTTTATTATTAGTTTACTACTCCTACTTGTTCATTTGGAATTTGGGATTGGAACCTCACACTTTATGGTAAAATCAACTATAAAAATGACTATACCTGTTATAACTTAAATCTTCACTTGATTTAGTAGTTTCTCTAGTGGATTTAAAGGCTTGTGATTTTATTTATTTATTTATTTTTTGAGAATGTGTCAAATTTGGAATAAAGCCATAAGCAGTAATATGACAATAAAAAATAAAAGTGCGATATAAATAAATTACACTTACGTTTGGTTTTATGTCCTCTTAATTATTTTTAAGAGGTCGCCCCTACATTGGTCAGCAGTTTTCTGATCTTTTGGATTGTCTTGACTTGACTTATTATTATAAAAACTACTCACTATCAAATGAAAGACGATGTGATTCCTTGTTCGAAAAGAAAGCTAAAAAGGAAAAAAAAAAAAAAAAAAACCAATTCCTCAGGAAACAATAAAAATCGAGAAATTACACTTTACAGCATGTTTGTAAGAGTGAAATTATACTATAGCAATAATATTTTGGAAACAATTTAGGCATGATAATCCGGAGTTGGTTAGAACTTGGAAGACATTCTACTTGGTTTTCTCAAAAATCTGTGTAAGATGCCCACAAATGGGACGTAAAGCCATTTCCAATTTTCTTTCATTTCTCAAGTGTACTTCTGAGTTCTGACATCATCATATTTATTACAAATTTTGAAAGAAATTGTGTCTCTTCAGAACCAACACCGAGGCTCGACAAAGGAACAAAGAAAATTGAGCTTTACCTTCTGGGTGTGTACAAGAGGGAAGCAAAAACTTGGCACCACCCCGAGAGATATATTAAGCACTACTTTCAATTCCTAGGTCTTTACTGGTATGCTCCTGTGTGAAGATCACTTTTCTGCATTGAAAGAAAGAAACCTTTCCGCAAGGTCGTAAGGCAGCGGCACGGATGAGCACACAGATCCTCTCCACCATATTGGAAAATAATGCCTGCGCTGTTAACACGAAGAAAATATTAGCAGGATTTGCATATAAAATGGAAGTTCATATTTGAATGGAGAAAAAATAATTAAAAGTTCATTTGTCTGGTCTGAAATCTGGAAGCAATTTTGTTTTTTAGCAAGTCTGTCAAAGTAAACCTAACAACCTGGAGGGACCGATGAAATGTAGAGTTATTTCTGGTTATGACTTTTAAAATATGAAAAAACCGAGTTCCATATTGTGAAACTGATAACTTTGGTGGTTTTATTCCCTTGCCAGGTATGCCATCATTTGTCCCCTACTACTAAGGGAGGGAGTCGGGGACTAGTGATTTTCAATCGGAAGGTTTCAGAAGAAAAGTGCCGGCAATAGAATGAAAAAAATAGTAATAATAATGATAACAATAGAAGAAGGAAAATTCTGTAGTAGGATTTGAAAAACTAAATGGTAGGACATAGTTCTTAAACCATCCGATCAAAATCTGTAGTAGGATTTGAAAAACTGAATGGTAGGACATAGTTCTTAAACCATCCGATCAAAATCAAATATAGCTTTACCATCAGATCAAACCAGAATCATCTTAGATTAAACAAATTCTGACAATTTACTAGAACGTAACAAATATCTGACATTTAAAAACTCTGCCCTACAGGCCCAAAGAATTCTCCAAAGAAGAATAAAAGGCTAAGGCACGCAATTCAAGCGCAATAAAAATAAAACAAGTTAGAAATGAAGAAGAATTTAGGAAAAAGGTGCCACATGTACAAGATTTCAAGTAAAGAGATCAATAGGAAGAGAGCAAATGGACAGACCTATTTGGCGGCACACTGGCACTTATGCAGCAGAAATTGCTTTATAACCTTCTTTCTCCAGAAGTTTCGCTATGGAGATGTCTCCTGTCTTCACAATTTTCCCGTCCTTCTATAGTCCATTCATTAAAAAATGAAGTTAGAAGGTTAAGAATACATTAGATCACTTGTCCAACATTGGCGACTGGTTTTTAATAATACAACATCATGTTAAAACCAAAATTCACTTTAAACCATGTTCGTCAAACAAGTTACTGTGCCATGAACTGATTATAATTGAATAAGCCCACGAGCTAAATGCTCCTGAAGGAACTTAACTAGATTGAAACAAAGTGGACATGAGACCTGTTTTAACCATGTTTCTAATTACTTTACCTAATCTAAAATTAGCTCACAAACGCGGGTGCAACTGTGCAAGTGTTGATTATGGTAACGAAGTCCCTTTTTTGTCTTCTAATACATTGAACTTGAATCTAAAAGTGAAAACAATCTCACCCGGGAAACTAGGAGAAGGGTGGGGAAATAAAAGAAAAGGAAAGACAAACAACCCTCTGAAGAGGAATGACGAGATTCTCGTGGTGATGAGCTGTGAGTATCAAGAAAAGAACTTTTAATAAAGTTTCTAGTGGCATTTAATGTCTCTTGAACTAATATCATTGTTTAAAATTGCGCAATCAATTGCCCACTTTGAGGCCCGCCTCACTGAAAGGCTATAAAAAATGGCCTTGAGGCCTACGCCTCACGGGGAAAAAAATTGCTTACGCCTCTCCCACTTGAGGAACAGGAATTTGTGCGCAATATTGCGCAATAGCTGAGGCTATTTTCTAAAGGCCTAAGGCCGAAGCTTAAGGTTTCAGAAACAAAAAAACCAGGCCCGTTTTTGTCCTTTTAAGTTCATGGGCCCATCTATGCTGCTTAAAAGCTTGAAACAAAGACATTTTCATGGCTGCTCAAGCAATATATATGAGGATGTGGATGACTTTTGAATAAGGAGTTACAACTAGTTATTTTAGGGTGTGTTTCTTTCAGACTTCTTGTTGGACTAATTTCTTTTAGGCTTATTACTTATGAAATTTGTTTATTTTAGACTATTGATGATATTAAGTATTGATTTATAACTACTAGTAATTTATTTATATTTTTTGAATTCTATGGTGTAGTGTTGAGGCTTACGCCTCAAAACGCGTTAAGGCTTACACCTCAACTCACAAAAGGAAAACGCCTTAATGCCTGATTGCGCAATTTTAAACATTGACTAATATGTATTGCATTTGCATACAAGAACCACATCACCATAATAACTTCATCAGACTTCAATTCCACTGTACTCGTATCATCACAAAAAAATTTCTTGAAAAAATAATACCCTGTTCGTCTTGCGCTCTCTTCTTCCAAACAAATAAACACTTACCATAACATGTATATATGAAGGCTTTAATGAACTCCAGTAGTCGTTGATAATGCGTAATCATCAGCACAGAATTCTTTGGAGTCAGCAGCCCATTTACTGCCTTTGCCACATCACGAAGTGCATCAACATCCAATCCAGAATCAATTTCATCTAATATACACAATTCTGCTCCCAGAACCTGCAATCATGTGAAAGCATCCAGTCCACAAGCAGCGGAAAAATAAGTTTACTCAAACACAAAGAAAGAAATAACTAAACAAAATTTTAGTTCTTTCTGCGGTTTAAATTTAAGTGACTGTACTGTTTCACAATTTTCATACCGCAAGTTGTAAAATCTCATTTCGCTTCCTTTCACCTCCACTAAATCCTTCATTGACATTTCTATTGAGAAAGTCCGTCTTCATGTTCACAATATCAAGTTTTGGAAATATGTAAGCATAGAACTGCAAGGATAAAAACAGCATCTATGAAAAAATAAGCAAGTAAAAGATATAAGCATCACCCAAAATACAACCGCAATAAAACCTAGTAATATACAGAAGTCATAAAGCAAAATATGCGATGAAGGTTCCTATGCTGATAAAACAAGTAATCAAAATAATCACGATTGCCATTGTTGTAGCTCCCTAAATTTATGCCTTTTAGATTACAAGTAATTCGTGATCATCTACTTTAACTGAATACAAGTGTATGTACTTCTGTACTGATGTCAGGGTTATTGATTTCCTTACATAGAATCATGATAACCCGTAAAAGTCATTACAGCCAGTTCATGGGATGAAGTCCTATCTCAGTTCAGTACCTACGTTTTATGACAAAGAATAAGCTGTAAATAAGCCTATAACAATGCACCCGACCAGAAGATATATCAAGAAACAAATGAAATCACATCTAGAAAGACAGAATCCACTATGCAAAACTACTTCATCCAGACTATCAAAATTAATCACATGAAACAGATGACAAGCTTCTAAGAATCCTATACTCATCGGTCCAAGCTCCGACAGGCCAAGTTTCCGTCTCCGAGCATGTAAGCCATGTTCAGAAAATCGATATTGCTCAACACCTGGAATCTCAACTGGGCTTGAAAACTCATAAAGAGGCCAGCAGAGAGCGTTCCTCCGGCTCCATCTCCAACAAATACTCCCCTTTAAACACCACACTGCCACCCGTAACTTCATAGTCTGGATGCCCAACAAGAACCTACCATGTCTTACCAACAGTCATCTTATCCAAGACTTGACTTCATATAAATCATTATTAGAAAGAACTAGTATTATAGCTTTCGAAATATCATCTTTTAACATATAAAATACTATATAGTCCCTTGATATTTTAATGTGACAACCAAACTAATAGTTAATAGAAAAATTAATCTAGGAAATCATTTCTCTTTGCCCTTTTAATTTTCTGCGTAAAAATGTAATTCTTTTTGCAACCTGTCCATTAGATTAATAATTGCACAAAACGAATAATTTTTTTAGCTAATTGATCAATATTTCTACTGAATTTCTAAACTAAAAATACACAAAAATACTATTTTTGAAGCTATTGAACAAAATTTTCTACTAGATTTCTAAGCTAAAAATTTCAAATAGATACTAAAATTTTACAAGACCAGTTCAATCCTTGGAAAATCACCAACCTTTGAGAAAGTGCTCTTCCCGGAACCGTTCTTCCCCATCACGGCATGAATCTAAACAAACAGAGCAAAATAATCAGTAATCAGACGGTGGATTTTGATAATCAGAGTTCAGGGAATGGGAATTGACGGTGGAGATTGACTGACCTCTCCTTCGTAGATGGTGAGATTGATGCCCTTGAGAATCTCCTGCTTGGATTCAGCAATGACGGCGGTCAAATCCTTGACTTCGAGGAGTAGCTTCTTCTCGCCGTCGCCGCCGGACGTTGACCGAGACTCGACGGCGGAGAGGCTGGCTCTGATGACGGGAAAGAGAGGACGGTGGTGGTTGGAGGAGGAACCGGAGAGAGAAGAGATTCTGGCGAAAGGAAGAGAAGAAGAGGAGAGAAGAGAAGAGCGGAGAAGAAGAGAAGAGGAGTTGGTGTAAGGGTGAGGAAGGAGGGTTGGTACGGCAGCCATTGGAGAAGCTTTGGTTGAAGAAGAAGAAGAAAGATTGAGAAGCGGCATGAAAACGCCCATTTAGCAGGCACCGCTTTTGATGTCAAACGCTGGCGTTTTCAGCTATTTGTTGGGATTTGACTTTTTTTTTCCCTATTTTCTTTGAATATTGTAAGGACGTGCCTGAATTTTTTGAATTTCACAGTTTACTTCTTTATTTTATTATTATTTTTTTTTTAGAAATTTACAATAAATAGCTTGTTTTATCCTGATAGGATAAAAATTTACCGTAAAAAATTTTTACGGTAAAAATTAAAATGGCATCAAATTTATTATTAAACATCGTGATGGCATTTAAAAAAAAAAACAGAAAAAAATATTTTTCTCCATTGTCCAACAGACGCCGAGAAGTGTGAAGCGGAGGGACTCCCAGTGTTTAGACGGCGACGGGCGGCGAAGACGGTGGCGGGCGGCTACGGACGGCGATGGATGGAGGTCGAGGTCGCAAGCGATGACGAGGAATGACGGCGAGGCACGAGATCCGGCATGGGGAGAAGCCCGTCGGCGAGGAGAGCAACTACGTCGAGTCGAGGTCAAGATTTTAGATCTGGATTCACCCACCCAAAGTCGTCCCCACGGAGGTGGTGGGCAGTTGCGCTGGTGCCGGGAGAGATCTCCAACAGCGAGAGGCGGTGGCGGCGACTGGAACTGCGATGAAGATCACGGTGAACAGAGGGTGGAGGGAATCGCAATGGCCAGATCTAGGTTTTTATCTTACGCCACTGCAACAATCTCCGGCGACTTCACTACCTGCCTGTGGGGTTCACGAGCCGCTCCCACCTTGCTCGCGCCTCGGCCTCCC